>JAVIAB010000050.1:35572814-36013934 GCA_032433765.1 Megaustenia siamemsis | reverse complement strand
GTCCTTTTTCAAGAACCCGAGAGACGGGAGTCAATTATCAATCTGGGTAAAACAAATGTACCCAGGACAGGTGGGGTACCTCCAAGATAGTTTTAATGACGCGACAGCGTCTCCTCACGGTTATTTGCTGGTCGATCTTCGTCAGGACACACCTGATAATCTTAGGTTGAGAACAAAAATATTCCCGGGGGAGAGACAAATCGTCTACGTGCCAAAGTAGAGAATCATGTGTGATGAAGCACTTAGACGGCACGGTGAAATGTTGAAATGTATGCGCGCCGCCTCGCCGATCGGTTTAAGAGCCATATTAAAAACAGCCTCTCCCAAACTCATTAAGTTTTTGTGCGAGTGTTGTCATAACATATTAAAAGGTAATGTTAGACTCACTCAGCGACAGAAGTGCGAGCTACGTCGACACAAGAACAAGTTGAGACTTCTCACTAAAAAGAAACCGAATCTTAAGCGGCGGAGAGAGATTATACAAACCGGTGGGTTCATAGGTGCTTTGCTCCGTCCTATATTAAGTATTCTCGGTGGAGTACTAGGAGCGTAACAATGGCCAAAAAAATGATTTTGATGGATCCTCGATTCCTCGAGGGTCTTAAACAGACTACTACCACGTCGTATAGCCCACCCGAGGCGATCGGTGACAACTGAGAGATTTAGATGATGAAATGCAACGTATCCTATTCCGCGATGATTTAGCACCCGCCGATAAGGCCAGAGTGTACCAACGTGCCCTGCATCAATATTTAACTAGATTGGAGCAGTATAAACGACGCTCATTGGGCTCGGTCGATCTCATTCAACACAACACGGCAACAGAAAAACACCTTCCACCACCACCACCATCAATCGAAGTATCATCAGAGCAGACCAAGACACCACCACCAGCGTAAACCCCAAAGATGGGTAATGAAACCACTCCGCCCGTAACCACGTATAAACTGAGACCTACGAAAATAAAGAGCGGAATCCCAACACCAAAATGGGAACGGTGGAGAAAATATTGAGACGTCATTACTTGGACCCTAGTCGACCAGGGGCGTATAGTGGTGCAACGGCCCTGCAACGTAACACCAAACTGGGACTCGCAGAGATCAAACAATGGCTGAGTCATCAGGATACCTATACCCTTCATAAACCAATTCGTCGCAGATTTGAAAGGCGTTCCATTATAACGAGTGGCCACCAACAGCAATATCAGGCAGACCTAATTGATTTGAGACATTTGAAAAAACACAACGATGGATATTCCTATTTGGTTTCTTGCGTGGACGTTTTCAGTAAATTCGCGTGGTCTGTACTGATACGAACCAAAACGGGGAAATCCTTAGTGGAAGCCGTCGGTAAGATATTTCTCGATGGGAAACCCGCGAGTTTTCAAACGGATAAGGGGTCAGAGTTTCTGAACAGTACATTTCAGAAATTCCTCGCTGACAACAACGTTCACATTTTCACTACTCAGAACGAAGATATTAAGGCCGCCGTGGTGGAACGCTTTAATAGGACTCTAAAACAACGGATGTGGCGATATTTCACGAAATCCAATAAACTGTCTTATGTCCGAGTCCTACCCGCCCTACTTCGAAGTTATAACCATTCGTATCACAGAAGTATAAAAGCGAGAGAGAGAGAATTTCGCTGGTTGATACTTTGTGTGGCTGATGATGATGATGATGATAGGACATGAAGGGTTGATGATGCTGTTAAGGGTGGCATATGATGATGATGCTAGGACATGAAGGTTGATGATGCTGTTGAGGATGGCACATAATGATGATGTTGGTAGCGATAACACACACACACGACCATTCAAGGCACATCGCCCCAAGTTTTTATAATCGCTGTTGTTCCCGCCCGCGAGCTACCCCGCGAGAGACGACCCCACAAGTTTTAGAACCGCTGTTGTCCCCGCCCGCGAGAGGTGACCCCACAAGTTTTAGAACCGCTGTTGTCCCCGCCAGCGAGAGCCGACCGCCGCACGCCGTCACGCACACCTCACATCATAAGCCGATCACCATCACCACCGAGATAAGCCGATTACTGCCACGACCACCGAGATAATAAGCCGATTATCGGACTTTTGCACGGATTTGGTGCCAGTTTCGTGCGGTATCGGTGCAAAATCCATTGTCTTTGTGCTGTTTCGGTGCATGTGCGTGCACTTTAGGGTGGGTAAACAGCCACCTATACTACTCCTGCATGGAAGGGGTAGCGATATTGGTTAGTGAAGCTGGACTCCTAGGCATAGACGGCTCTAAGGTTCACTCAGCCTTAACTGGGTATCTGATTTTTCCGGGAAAGTAGAGCGGCCTGGCGTAATGCCGACCACATCACCCAAAACATGTGCCGTTGGTCATTGAAAATTGGGGCACCAACTCTGCATCTCTCCAACACGCCTTAAATGTGGAACCATTTTTTTAATGGCTGGAACTGTCAGCAGAACCTCCAGACTGTTCACGAGCAGAAACGAGCAGAGGTCACCTTGTCTTCGCTTCATGAAACAGGACATCATCATTATCATCATTGAGTGCCGTCTTCGCATCGAAGGTTGGCTACCATGGAGTGCCATTCTACTCTTGTCTCATGCTTTGAGTGTGCAGATTGCCATAGGTTGACTTGTTCATCTTTTGATGTACTCCTCTTTGTTAGTCTTGGTCTGCCTCTGCCTCGTTTACCTTGTATTTTCCCTTCCAGTATTACTTTTAATAGGCTGTTGTGTCTTTTAACATGCCCAAAAATTGCATTTGTGTTCTAATTGTGTTTAGTAGCTCTTTACATTTTTAGTTGTTTTAAAACTTCATCGTTTGTTTTCTTTTCTTTCCATTCAATTCTACCTATTCTTCTATAAATCCACATTTCAAAGAATTCAATTTTCTGTTTTGTTTTCTGGTCTAATGTCTATGTTTCTGCACCATACAGGAATATTGAGAAGATGTAACATTTTACTATTCTTAGTTCTAGCCCTGGTGTTATTTGTTTTGATGTTAGTATATTTTTCCTGGCATTAAAATTACTTTTTACCATACCTATTCTTTTGTTTATTTCAGTTATACATTATCGATCACTGGTTATAATATGTCCCAGGTAGTTGTAGCTCTGAACTGTCTCCAGGTCTATTCCTTCAACTTTGATATTTAATTGTAGGTCTTGAGAATTTTCTTTGTTTATGATCATAGTTTTAGTCTTTTTGATATTCATATCTTGTCCATATTTTTTTCTTGTCATGTTTATTTCAGTAAGTAATTGTTGTAGATCTTTAGGATTTTCTGCTAGTAGTACAGTATCATCAGCATATCTTAGGTTAATGATTATCTTTCCATTATTTGTAGGCCTGGCATCTGTGATGTTTTAACGATTTGCTCAGTGTATAAATTGAACAAGCTTGGTGGTAGAATGCATCCTTGTCTTACTCCTCTTTTTATGCCAATGGGTGTATTGTTCTCCTTGTTATATTTTATTATTGCTGTTTGCTCCCAATACAAATCATATATTAGTCTGTTAAACAGGATATAGTCATTAACTTATATTCTACATTACTGTCACAATTCACATTCTGGACGGAGTGCAATACTATAGATGTCCAAGAATAGAAAATGATATGCTTTTATGGCATTGGGCCAAAGGTCAGTGATCTCTTAGTATGGGGGATCAGTAACCAACAAACTGGGTTGCCTTAGACGACATATAAGGAAAGATCTGACATGTGTAAAGACAGGATAAGTGTACGTGTTGGTTGGTTTTTGTAATTAACGGTAAAGAAGATACGAGCGGATAAATATTAGCTCACCGTATAGAAACACAGTGGATAGTTATTAATTCACCGTAGAGAAACACAGCCGATAATTATAACTCACCGTAAAGAAACACAGCCAATAATTATTAACTCACCGTAAAGAAACACAGCCAATAATTATTAACTCACCGTAAAGAAACACAGCCAATAATTATTAACTCACCGTAAAGAAACACAGCCAATAATTATTAACTCACCGTAAAGAAACACAGCCAATAATTATTAACTCACCGTAAAGAAACAGCCAATAATTATTAACTCACCGTAAAGAAACAGCCAATAATTATTAACTCACCGTAAAAGAAACAGCCAATAATTATTAACTCACCGTAAAGAAACACAGCAAATAATTATTAACTCACCGTAAAGAAACACAGCCAATAATTATTAACTCACCGTAAAGAAACACAGCCAATAATTATTAACTCACCGTAAAGAAACACAGCCAATAATTATTAACTCACCGTAAAGAAACACAGTCAATAATTATTAACTCACCGTAAAGAAACACAGCCAATAATTATTAACTCACCATAAAGAAACACAGCCAATAATTATTAACTCACCGTAAAGAAACACAGCGATAATTATTAACTCACCGTAAAGAAACACAGCCGATAATTATTAACTCACCGTAAAGAAACACAGCCGATAATTATTAACTCACCGTAAAGAAACACAGCCGATAATTATTAACTCACCGTAAAGAAACACAGCCGATAATTATTAACTCACCATAAAGAAACACAGCCAATAATTATTAACTCACCGTAAAGAAACACAGCCGATAATTATTAACTCACCATAAAGAAACACAGCCAATAATTATTAACTCACCGTAAAGAAACACAGCAGGTAACTATTAATTCTCTGCAACATAATGCAGCGGTTACACGTTAATTTTCTGTAAATAAATGCATTGGATACATGTTCATTCTCCCGAAAGAAAAACACTGGAAACATTTGTAATCACACAGATGTAGACTCACACGACATGGCTATAGAGTCCGATCTTCGAAATACCATCTTTATAGAATGGCAACTGGAAGATTAAAATGTGGCAGACAGAAGAAAGTGAAAATTTAAAACAAAAAAATAAACAGAAAAGTGTATGTTACAGCTTCATGTGTGTAAGACGAAACCAAAAATAAAACGTTTCAATTCTGAAGTTTTCATCAGGAAACAAGATGTTATATAAACAGCACATCTTTGCTATGAAGCTAGCACTACTCAGGATGATCTTTCTTTCCTGGAAAACAATCTCGCAACGCATATAAGGTTTAATAAAATCAGAGATAATTGACGAGGAAAACGTATGCAGTATTGGAAAGTGGAGCAATAAAAAGACAATTCTAGATTTATTAATCGTGATGATGAAGAAGAATACAAAGAAGGCAGAAAAACCGCAAGATAAGGAAAAGATGAAGAGGGAGAAGAAGACTAAGAGGGGGAAAAACGAAGAGAAAGAAGGCGATGAAGAGAAATAATACAACGAAGGAGAAAATAGAAAACAAAAGAGCAGAAGACAAAGAAAAAGAGAGCTTCGTATAAAAGTGATGACGAAGTCTGGTACTGGCAGGCACAACAGCTGAAGGTAAAAATGTACATCAAAGATGTTTCCAGACAACAGGCCGCGATAGAACAAAAGCTGAAGAGAAAACCAAGTTTTAAAAAAACCCATGCCATCTCTGGCACGTCAATCAACAAGATAAACCACCAAAGGGAAAGAAAGCGTAATACAAACACTGGTATAAACCACATACAAAAAGGGGGAAACTTGATACAAACACAGGTAGGACAGACACGTTAACTTGGTGCGGGGTATTTCTAGGACAGATAACTCTCTCGCTCACTGAAACATCATCATCATCACACTGTTCGAACAATGCCCATTTAGCAACACTATGGTTTTTTTCTAAGACAGAACTATCAAAGTACAGAGCAAGATCTCCACACCACACGCCAACCCCTTTCAAATCTAGTAATTTCAGGGGGGAAAACTAGTTTTCTTAGCACGTTGGATCTTAGCACGTTGGATCTTAGCACGTTGGATCTTAGCATGTTGGATCTTAGCATGTTGGATCTTAGCATGTTGGATGTTAGCATGTTGGATCTTAGCATGTTGGATCTTAGCATGTTGGATCTTAGCACGTTGCAGGACTGTTAAGTTGGTTAATTTGTTCTGCCATTTGATGTGCATTATTCTGCGGAGACATAGCATGTGGAAGACATTTAATCTTGTTTCGTGATTTGAGTATGTTGTCCAGGATTCACATCCATATAATAGTGTCCAAGACCAGTCCTTCTATTACTGAAGTATGGAAATATTTCAGGGAAGCAAATTTGTATTTACACAAACTATACTTCCTCTTCTTCTCCATCCCTTAACCCTGGGAGTTGTTGGGGGCACCACTAACATACTTCAGTCATCTTCTCCATTTCTCTCATCACCAGTCATTCTTTTATACTGCAAAGTAGAGGCCTGTCCATTCTTTCATTTTCATTTCTCATCTCTTTCTCTGTCTACTTGTCCTTCTCCATCCTTTCACAATTCTCTACAGAGGTCTTTGTTAAGCCATAGTAAACTTTGGGGAGCCACGATAGCTCAGTGGTTAGTGAACTGGACTACAAAGGGTAGGGTTCGATCCCAACCAACGGCTTCCGGGTTCACCCAGCCGTAAATGGGTACCGGATTTTTTTCTGGAAAGTAAAGCGGCACAGGCGTAATACCGACCACATTACCCCGAAAATCATGTGCTGAAGGTCTGTAAAAGTTATGGTCACTAACACCATATTACCTATAGGCCACTTGGCCGGGGCTCTTTACTTTTTTTTTTTTACTTTATAGTAAACCATAGTAAGATTTGAATACAGAAAACACAACTTTGTAGTAAAACATTTACTGAGTTATAATATTATCAGATCTGATAGGCAATTCGATAAATAGTCAGTATATTGTGATTGTAGACGTACAGCAGAGGTGAAATGCAGAATGGCTCAGGCAAAAGCAGCTTTCCAACAAAATGAGGAAGATACTATGCAATCCATTTTTGACAATAGAAACAAGAAAAAGAGTTCTGAAATGTTACGTAGATTCAGTCTTCATTTATGGATGTAAATTATGGACAATATGACAACAGACAAGAAAATCACTTGAGGCTGTAGAAATGTGGTTTTACAGAAGAATGTTGAGAATACCATGGACAGCTAAGAAGAGTAATGAAAATGTTCTGAAAGAGGCCAAAGCAAAAAAAAAAAAGATATAATTTCCAATATTTGGAAGAGACAATCATCATTTTTTGGTCATGCAATAAGAAAGGAACAGTTGGAATATATTGTGACAACTGGGAAAATTGAAGGACAGATAGAGGAAAGCAAAGAGAAAAGATACCAGAATGGCTTAAGAGAATGGCTTTACAGAAGGTCAACAACAGAATTGATAAATAACTGTCGAGATCAAAAGCTGTGGACAGATTTGATCACCTACGCCAGCAGGCTTGGCACTTGATGATGATGATGATGATATTGTTATTAAATATGATTGAAACTCAGCACTTTCGGACTATGTGTCAGGTGACTTGCCACCGTTATCTCAACTGCTACTACCTACAAGCCACAAGTAAGGTAGGAACCGGCTCAGAGTAATGGCTCTGTTGGACGTTCTTAAAATTCAAATCCAACTTACTCCACCGACTAACTTATTCCCCTACTTTCCCAAATCTATTGCGAGGTTTGGGATATTTTGGCTTGGCTTATCTGTGCCTGGGTTTTGACGTCACCCCGAAAGGGCGTTTTCTTATTCCCAAACCGGAAACATGGTTCAAGGATCGAGCCAGGCGTGAGCGTTGTAGCACTTACCAACAGTCGGACCAGTACATCAAGAACAGGAGCTCAATTTAGCCACAAATGACATAAGAAAAGTCGGCGGCAGATTTATCATAAACGCTGTGTCTGTTCCTCTATAGACCTGGTCTGGTGCGGTACGTTAAATAAACAAACAAAACTGACATTTTTAAACAAGGAATATTTTAGTCCTCGATGGGAAAGCTCAACGAGTGCTGATAATCTCGCTCGTGAAAATCATAGTTTAGAGAAGTGGACCTTTGTGAATAATTTGGTTTTGAAGTCACGACCTTGAGAAGCACATATGTTTGACATTAAACTATTGCGTGTTTTGCTGTAAATTGTTGCATTATTGACATTAAACTTATAAATTTGACATTACACTGCCGTATGTTTGACGTTAAACTGTTTTATGTTCGACATTACACTGCCGTATGTTTGACATTAAACTGTTTTATGTTCGACATTACACTGCCGTATGTTTGGCGTTAAACTGTTTTATGTTCGACATTACACTGCCGTATGTTTGGCGTTAAACTGTTTTATGTTCGACATTACACTGCCGTATGTTTGGCGTTAAACTGTTTTATGTTTGACATTACACTGCCGTATGTTTGGCGTTAAACTGTTTTATGTTCGACATTACACTGCCGTATGTTTGGCGTTAAACTGTTTTATGTTCGACATTACACTGCCGTATGTTTGGCGTTAAAGTGTTGTATGTTTGTCGTTAAACTGTTGTATGTTTGACATTAAATTGCTGTATGTTTGACATTATAATGCCGTACGTTTGACATTAAATTGTTGTATGTTTGACATTAAACGGGTGTATAGTTGATATTACTTTATCGCATGTTTCACACAAGACTGAAGTATGTCTGACATTATTCAATTGAAATATTTTATTTTCAACTGGTGTAGATAATATAAGAGATAGTGGTATACAACTAAAGTGGAATAGAAAAACAGATTTGAAATGCAGTAAGGCAAGAAGTCAACCATCAGGCACGCAGAGAGACAGTAACACAAGGACCGTAAGATAAAGAAGTAGACAAATAGAGATGAGTCAATCATTCAGGCACACAGATAGCCCAACATAGGCAGTCAGAATACAGACAGACAGTAGACAACTGAAAGCGAGTAGGCACACAGACAGGCGGGAGAGACAGGTAGGCAGACAGAGGGCAGTAGAAAAACGAAATAGACAGAAAAACAGCCGTGTAGACAATCTGCACTGAGACAGCCAAACAGGCAGATAGTTTGGAAGGCAGGCAAACAGATACAACAAACAGCCAATCAGGCAAACAGCATGCAGGTAACAGGAAGACAGAAATATCGGATAGATAGAGAGACAGACCGATAGCCAGGTAAGTTCATTGGAGTTGAAGAACACACGAACTTTACAATTTCAAGTCCAAAAACTCCCTCTAAAACATCAAAATAATTAAAAATTAAAAGTGATTAAAAAGTCAAAAGGTCAACAACAAGTCAGAAGGTCAACAACAGAAATGATAAATAGCTGCCGAGATCGAAAGTTGTGGAGAGACATGATCACCTACGCCAATAGGCCCGGTACTTGATGGTGATGAATTAAAAAGTAAATAATTCAATTCAGCGGAGATAAATCATCATTGCAGGATGTAGACTGGAGGTGACGAGAGAATAGCAAAGAAGGAGTGAAATAATGTTATATAGATTGATATCAGATAAACTATAAGCTCTAACTCTTCTCTCTCTCTCTCTCTCTCTCTCTCTCAATACACACACACGCACACACACACATTATATATATATATATATATATATATATATATATATATATATATATTGCTTGCTCTGTATGTATGATTGTATGTGTGTGTGTGTGTGGATGAGAAAGGAGGAAAAAAAAGTGAGGGGAGGGGGATACAATGAGATCGGCCAAGGAAAAGAAACAAGTTAAGTACGGTGGTTTTAAGGTGGGTAATTGCTCGTGAAGTGCAGTGGCGGAAAAAGTATTAAACGTGATCAAACGTGTTATGTATTATACAGTAAAGGGAGATCTCCAAGAGAAGGTAAACGGGTGGGCAAATGGGTGAACGCCAGCTGTTACATGCGAGAGTAAACAAAATAAATTGTTTTTTTCCTACTGTGGTTAATTTTTTTTTTACAAAAGTAAACGCTGACCCTAAAACATGGTGCTGACTTCCACAGGTATGCGGTCTTTATTCTCCAGTCCCATACAAAAACTCGGTACACCCAAGAAATGAAGAAAACCAGTTAAGAAAATTATCGAAAAGAAACTCTAGATGACAATACTCAAGTTGGGGCATGAATTCGGAAATAAACATGGGAAGCAATAAGGTAAGTACATGTTGGCATACCCTCCTACAACACAAACATCACCAGCAGAAGGAAACACATAAAGGTAAAGGTAAGGGTAAGGGTAAAGGTAAAGGTAGAGGTAAATGTAAAGGTCAAGGTAAAGTACGAGGCTTGAACCGGCGTCTTATCAAGCGAGTTTCCACCCATATGTGCTCCGCCGTCTATCCAGAAATGTTAGGGGACTTCTGGATAGTGTCGCCTCAAGCATCGAAACTCACGATGCAAGTCGGCATTCCTCACCTTCCCAGAGTACTACCCTGGTACCCATTTCTGCCAACGGCTGGGTCGACCGTGGGGGTATTTTTTTTTCCAACCACGAGTACAATTCACACTGCTCCCAGCGGGAATCGAACACGGGTTGTCCGAACGTCGGTAGTCCAGTCGGGTGGTTTTCCAACTAGGCTACCGAGGCCCCCTAAAAATCATCCTTCCTTTCAACCTTCAGTGGAACATAAACTTCAACAAACACTTTCCAAACGGCCCTGTTTGGTGCCAGTAAATGGGTAAATGTTTAACGATGCATCAGGAAGCCGCGATAGATGTGTGGTTAGTGAACTAGACTACAAAGGATAAGAGTTCGATCCCAATCGACGGCTTTCGGTTCACCCAGCCTTTAATGGGTACCGGATTTTTTTCTGGGAATGTAAAGCGGCACGGACGTAATACCTACCACATTATCCCCAAAAACCATGTGCCGTAGGAATGTAAAATTTATGGTCACTAACAACATATTTCCTATACGCCACCTGGCGTGACGGGGACCCTTTACTTTACTTTTTTTATAACGATGCATCAAGCTGCTGTAAAGCTGATGATAATAATGACCTTTTTTAAAAGGAAAAAGCGGTATGATAACAGTTTACGTAGGTAAGAAACAAAACAAAAGTAGAACGACGTTTCGACCAAATGGCCTTCATCAGGAACAACCTGTTTTGTGCTATTCTCTTACGAAAATCTATTACAACCTCATCTTTTTCATCTCTGCTTCCACCTGCCGTCTCCAAGTACAGTTTACTCTACTACGTTGTCTCCTCGCCTGGGGATTCCAAAAAGGGGATTTTCCGGTATAATACTCTCAATTTGCGTTTGCTGTGTGTAGTTCTGTCCAGCGTCACGGTCTCATTCCCTTGTTGGAATCAACACCAGGCAGAATCACTAACAAGAAAAGTTAGTAACCACAACAAATGAGATCTCCAGAGAAGGCAAACCAGAAGAAATAGGATTATAAATGAGACTATATTACAGGTATAGACATGGAATCAATCCTGAACTATAGACAGAAACCTTGTCTGCCACATGTGGTAGACTAAATAGGAAAGGTGTAAGAAGGTATGGGCACATCCGGAGTGACAACATCAGGGAAACTGCAACATCATCAATGGGGAAGATTGTAGGAGGAGCGAAAGCTAGAAATTTTATATCTCTCTCAACACCCGCAAAAGATACAACAATTGTGAAGATCCGAAAGATTTGTGTAAGAGACGCCATATTCTGTATGAGGACATTTATCGAAAAGTAAACAGAAGTAAACAAATCAATATATGCCTGCTTCATAGACTACACCCAAGCTTTTGATAGAATACACCATAAATAACTCATAGACTACCTAAAAGGTACACATCTAGATGACACGACATACGATTAATATAATTTATACTGGGAGCAAACATCAATAATAAACATAACAAATAGAACTCTACACCTAGTGATATAAAAAGAGGAGTAAGACAAGAATGCATCATATCACCAAGCTTGTTCAATGTGTAATTTAAATGCTTGTTCACTGAGTAAATCTGTAATAAGCTCACAGACATTTCAGGCCTAAACATTAATGGAAAGATAATCAATAACCTAAGATATGCTGATGATACTGTATTACTAGAAGAAAATCCTAAAGACCCACAGCAGTTACTTAATGAAATAAAAAATGGCAAGCAAAAAATATGGATTAGATATGAATATAAAAAAGACTAAAACTATGATCATAAACAAATAAAATACCCTAAACCCACAAGAGGATATCAAAGTTGAAGGAATAGACCTGGAGACAGTTCAGAGCTACAACTACCTGGGACATTCGATAACCAGTGATGGAAAATATAAACCTGAAATAAACAAAAGGATAGGAATGGCAAAAAGTAATTTTAATGCCATGAAAAATATTCTAACATCAAAACAAATAACACCAGGGCTAAAATTAGAATAGCAAAATGTTATATCTTCTCAACATTCCTGTATGGTGCAGAAACATGGCCATTAGACTAAAAAAACATAAAAGAACATTGAATCCTTTGAAATGAGGATTTATAGAAGAATGGGAAGAATTGGATGGAAGGAAGAGAATTTAACGATGAAGTCTTACAACAAAAAATGAAAAGAGAACTACTAAACACAACTCAAACAAGACAAATGAGATTTTTGGACCATGTTAAAAGACACAGTAGCCTACTAAAAGTAATCTTGGAAGTGAAAATACAACATAAGAGAGGCAGAGGCAGAGGCAGACCAAGACTAACATGGACGAGTAACATCAAAAGATGGACAAGTCAACCTGTGACAATCTGCACCATCAAAGCAAGAGACAGAGTGGAATGGCGCTCCATGGTAGCCAACCATCGATGTGGAGGCGGCACTCGATGATAATTATGAAGACTTAAATAAATGAAGCCCACATTAAGGGACGGAATAGAGAGAAACAGGAAACTGATTAGATCTCAGGGGTTTTGATTGCAATTATTGGGGGGGGGGGGGGTGTATAAGGTAAAGAGGAAGTGTGATTGCAAAAGATAAGACAATAATTATATGAAATAATGTTACATGCTCAAACCATTGGGTTTAAGAAAACCTAAAAAGAAACATAATGTTATCCACATAAGAACAGTTATCAGAGTAACGGAAGTCCAGATAAGAGACCCTAATGTCTTGAACGCCGCTATAAGTAGAGCTATTGAAACATAAAGCACCTACATTACCAGAAATCTGTGAAAATGCTACTGCGTGTCCCAGGAAGCAGTCACACGCTCAATCAAATAAAAGTATTGCCAAAATAGATTTTATCACTGACAGGGCAGATCGTAAATAACATTAGGAGACTTACAGTAGGAGTATTTCTGAGCATCAGAGGCGTCAAATGGGCGGACACTTTGGTTTTATTTATATGGGAACGCGATTATTAAGACAGCCTCTAAAAATATTGATATTTCTTGTCTAACTTCACATGAAGATTTCTGCAAAAGGTACGTACTTCATTTATCCGCGAGTGTTCTTAATAAATTAAAAAATAATAAAGACGGTTGACATTTTTTTTTTATAAAGACGGTTGACATATTTTTTATTAAAGTGGTTGACATATTTTATAAAGACAATTGAGATATTTTTATAAAGTCGGTTGACATATTTTTAATAAAGTCTGTTGACATTTTTATAAAGTCGGTTCACATATTTTTATTAAACTGGTTGACATATTTTTATAAAGACGGTTTATATATTTTTATAAAGTAGGTTGACATATTTTTTAAGTCGGTTGACATATTTTTGTAAAGATGGTTGACATATTTTTATTAAAGCCAGTTGATATATTTTTATAGAGACGGTTGACATATTTTATTATTAAAGTCGGTTGACATTTTTTTTATAAAGACGATTGACATATTTTTATTAAAGCCAGTTGATATATTTTTATAAAGACGGTTGACATATTTTTATTAAAGCCAGTTGATATATTTTTATAAAGACGGTTGACATATTTTTATTAAAGCCAGTTGATATATTTTTATAAAGATGGTTGACATATTTTTAAAAAAATTAAAGTCGGTTGACATATTATAACCCGTAGAAAGTCCTCTGTTCATTGATTTTACCCGGAGAACAGGAAACATTTTTCTCTTCGTTTCCACTACCGCTGGGTTTTCTATGTGGCTAGCGTGAACACAAAACATGTTATCGTGCGACACTAGATTATTAGGCATAAGATCGTAGCAACCTTGGGATCAGAAGTTCATGGTCAAGTCTGATGACTCCCTGGCAATGCTCGATAGAGCATCCGCGATAAAAATTCATAAAACAATTCATTTTGGCTAACTGAATTGTCCTTTAAAGTCTTGATCAGCTCTGGGCACTGACTCTGCAATGATAACCGCATTTCGCTTTGGTCGTGCTTTCCTGGAGCACAAAGTGCGACGGTACAGTATAATCCCTTATAGCTGTGAGCTGATCATTATTGACAGCCCAGAGCGCTATGGGTAGAACATATTTACTCATTTTCTTTATGTAAATTCTTACCATGCTGAAATCAGTCACACTAGATTGAAGGACTTCCGGTCAATGTGGCGGTTAGGCGGCAGGAACCGTTGAGGCTGTGTCTGAAAATTGTTCCTTGTTGCAGTTTCCTCATATCCCAAGTCCGGCTTGCTGCCGGAGCTACTGAGTTTAGTTCTCTGTGCACACCGTGAAATGTGGTTTTCATCCGGATCGTGTTTGGAATATTTCGATTGCCTACAATGAATGATGATATCTTGTAACAAAGGGCAGTTTAACTGCGTTCACTTTCGGTGCAGCTTGGCCTTATATCTCTTGGCGTGTGCTGGGCTGTTACGATGGGGACTGCAGCTGCCTTTCTTTGTTTGGATACTTCAATGAGATGAGTTGTTAATTCGGATGATTCCACTGGCACGGTCGGTTGTGCAGTTATGTGTTTTAATTCGTTTGCAGTGATACCGGGCCTTCTTTGGCTAACTATAACTATGCTAGACTGAAGCAGAGATTAGGCATTGAATCAACTCTGAACTACACCCAGAGACAACAAATAAAATGGTTTACTCATGTGGAAAGGAATGTCAAGAGATGGTATACAAAATATTTATTAAAAGGGGGAGACGGAAGTAGAACTAGTGGTAGACCCAGGGCAAAATGGACTAACAAAATGCGCGAAAAGCTACTACATCATCAATGGACAATGACTGAGGTTGTCAGAAGGGTAAGAACTCAAATGTTGCATCTCCCTCGACACCCGATTGATTATTAAACGAAGTTAAGAAAAAAAGGGAGCCGTGATAACTCAGTGGTTAGTGAACTGGACTACAAAGGACAAGGGGTAGGGTTCTATCCCAACCGACGGCTTCCGGGTTCACCCAGCCTTAAATGGGTACTGGAATTTTTTCTGGGAAAGTAAAGCGGCACGGGCGTAATAGTTACCACATTACCCCAAAAATCATGTGTTGAAGGTCTGTAAAATATAGGGTCACTAACACCATATTCCATATACGCCACTTGGCGTGACTTTACTTTTCTACTTTACTTAAGGGAAAAGGAGACTGAAAGGCACATAAGTCGTATCTTAGTGTTAATCCCGTCATAACGCAACTACGCTCACTTTACGCCCTTTAAATTTCGGACCATGGAAAGGTGTAATCGTCCGACCAGCTCAGATGAAGAAGTGCTTCATAATTTTGATCTATAGTTTGTTATCAGCAAACCATTTATTTTTGGGGGGTCAAGATTATGATATTAAACCTCTATGTACTTCACGTGTATATTCTATCATGTAGGTATAAATCGTTACAGCAGACAACTAACTACTTCGTGTCCCCTTCCCATGAAACTTCTTTTATCATGGACTTGCATCGGCACAAAAATAGAAGGTAACGGATTGGTAAACGAGTGACCCGGCCCAGGCGCCAAGTGCTTTACGGCCGCTCGTACTCTAACCGCCCATATAATCACCTTTACTTTTCTAAATGAGGCGATCAAGTCGTGCTAGCAGATAGAAGTAATGATTGGGCCAAAGCTGTGAAAACTTTCTTTAAGTGAGCGAATTATGCTGACACCTACAGAATAGCTTTCTGTTCTCTGAAGTATTTAGTTCCGCAATAAAAAAAAAAGTATAATCTAACCTTCCAGAAAGGGAGTAAATTCCTTTGAAGTGAAGTAATATAATTACACGAATTAAAATAATAAAATTTGAATTAAAGTAATAAAATTAATATTGTAAAGTAATATTTTTTGCGTGAAATGAAGTATTATTAAATTATATGAAGTGAAGTTACATAAATACAAGAAGTAAAGCATTAGAATAGTATGACATTGAAAATGTTATCGCCTTCTGCGTTCACAACGGCTACTCCTCTTCATCAACGGCTATAGAAGATCGTTAAATGGGCGTAAATGCATTGTGTCGTAGTTTATAGCAAACACTGATATCCTGGTCTTGATCCTTCCAGCGCAGCTTGATATCACTTAGACCGCATAGTGTTTTCTTTTTCATCCTTGGGCGAGATGTTCGATCTTATCCAATTAGTCCATGCCTGCTAACTTTGCATCTCTTATAAGTGTTCTTTTCGATGTCTCTCTAGGTCTTCCAGTGTGTTCTAGGTCAATGTCTCCCTTTTCTGTGTCCTCATAATTCCCATAGAAGAACCTATTTTGAAATTCTGTTGTCGACTGATATACAAACAGAAGCCCAACTATCGGACTTCACCAAGTTGATATTTCTCTCCTTTTCTTTTTTTCCGCATGACTAGCGACTAAGTTGCTCACTTTGGTCCCATGCCCACCACGTGGAAGGGAAAGTAAGATCTTGATTAACTCTTTCACACCGATCCTGACACATTCAGCCAGCTATGAGTTGCTGACCACATTCAGCCAGCTATGCGTCACTGACGGCATTTTGCCAGCTATAGGTCGCTGACCCCATTCAGCCAGCTATGAGTCACTGACCACACTCTGCTAGCTATAGGTCGCTGACCACATTCTGCCAGCTATGAGTCACTGACCGCATTTTGCCAGCTGTAGGTCGCTGACCACATTCTGCCAGCTATGAGTCACTGACCGCATTTTGCCAGCTATAGGTCGCTGATCACATCCTGCCAGCTATGAGTCACTGACCATGCTCTACTTGCTATGGGTCACTGACCACATTCTGTCAGCTATGAGTTACTAATCACACTCTGCTAGCTATAGGTCACTGACCACATTATGCCAGCTATGAATCACTCACCGTATTCTGCCAGCTATGAATCACTCACTGTATTATGCCAGCTATGAATCACTCACTGTATTATGCCAGCTATGAATCACTCACTGTATTATGCCAGCTATGAATCACTCACTGTATTATGCCAGCTATGAATCACTCACTGTATTATGCCAGCTATGAATTTCTCACTGTATTATGCCAGCTATGAATCACTCACCATATTATTCCAGCTATGAATCACTCACCGTATTCTGCCAGCTATGAATCACTCACTGTATTATGCCAGCTATGAATCACTCACTGTATTATGCCAGCTATGAATCACTCACTGTATTCTGCCAGCTATGAATCACTCACTGTATTTTACCAGCTATGAATCACTTACCGTATTCTGCCAGCTATGAATCACTCACTGTATTATGCCAGCTATGAATCACTCACCGTATTCTGCTAGCTATGAATCACTGACTGTATTATGCCAACTATGAATCACTCACCGTATTCTGCCAGCTATGAGCCACTGACCACACTCTGCTAGCAATAGGTCACTGACCACATTCTGCAGTCTATGAGTCACTGACCACACTCTGCTAGCTATACGTCACTGACCACATTCTGCCAGCTATGAGTCACTGACCACATTCTGCCCGCTATGAGTCACTGACCACACACTGCTAGCTATAGGTCACTGACCACATTCTGCCAGCTATGAGTCACTGACCACATTCTGCCAGCTATGAGTCACTGACCACATTCTGCCAGCTATGAGTCACTGACCACACTCTGATAGCTATAGGTCACTGACCACATTCTGCTAACTATAAGTCGCTGACCGCATTCTGCCAGCTATGAGTCGCTTACCGTACTCTGCTAGTGGAGGATGTCCGGTGTTTCCCTTTCTAGAGATCAGGAAATTAAAAATGCGAAACTGCTGTAAAGCTGATAATAAGGATGAAAAAACAGTTATCATAATGGTTACAGCTTTACATGGTGACCAATAACTCAAAATCTAAAGGACGTTGCGGCTCGGTAGGCCTTCTGCTGGATCAATGGAAAAAAAAAAACACACAAAAATATGGTAGCAAAGGCAACAGACCGACATAACGACTAAATAATATAATTTTTAAAATAAAAATATTAAAAGTGACCTACCTGTGTGTTGTTATCTGAACAAACCCAGTGGGTGTACTGTCTTTCTCCAGATAACACGTAGGGAAGTCAATTAAAATATATTTATTTTTAGATATGATATTATCTAGTATCTGGGAACGTTGTTAACCTCAGACGGAAGATGTACAAGAGAGGTGAGATGCAGAATGGCTCAGGCAAAAGCAGCTTTGCAAAAAGTGAGGAAGATACTGTGCAATCCATTTTTGACAATAGAAACAAGAAAAATAGTTCTTAAATGTTATGTAGAGCCAGCCTTAACATGTTGATGTGAATCATGGACAATAGGACAACAGACAAAAAAATCACTTAGGTCTGTAGAAATGCGGTTTTACAGAAGAATGTTGAGAATACCATGGACAGCTAAGAAGAGTCATGAAAACGTTATGAATGAGGTCAAAGCAAAAAGAGAGCTAATTTCCAATATTAGGAAGAAACAATCATAATTTTTTGGCCATGTAATGAGAAGAGAACAGCTGGAATACATTGTAACAACTGGAAAAATTGAAGGACAAACAGATAGAGGGAATCAAAGAGGCTTAAGAGAATGGCTTGTCAGAAGGTCAACAACAGAAATGATAAATAACTGTCGAGATCGAAAGTTGTGGAGAGACATGATCGCCTATGCCAGCAGGCCCGGTACTTGATGGTGATGATTATCAAATAGTTGTTTTCCTCTGTTTGCCAATAAATTTTTGTGTTTTGTCCATTGTTACAGATGAAGACTTACTGAGCCACAAAGTAGTTTTGATCGTGTCCTTTCACTCACCAAAGTTAAGCTATAACCATCCCATTTTTATAATTTCTTGTTTCCTTTTCTAGCCGCTAGCCTTAAATTATAGGTGGCTGTGAAGTAACCCATTAAACTGTCAAATTGTGATAGCAGAAATGCTGAAAGAGTGATAAAGAAGGTGAAGAGACCCGTGACGCCAAAAGGAGTATAGGGAATATAGTGACTAGAAATTTTATAGACATTCGCCACATGATATTTGGAGTAATGTGGTCGGTATTACGCCCGTGCTGCTTTACTTTCCTATAAAAGTATCTGGTACCCATTTAAGGCTGGGGGAACCTGGAAGCCGTCAATCAGGATCGAACCCGACCTCTTGTCCTTTGTAGTCCAGTTCACTAACCACTGAGCTATCGCGGCTACCGCTGAAAGAGTGTACTTATTTGTAATACAGAGTTATGGTGAGCTCTTGTAGTTAATGTGATCATAGGACTGTTCTTCCATTACAAGCCAATCATATTTTGTTTAAAAATGAACAATGAAATGATAGAGGAACAAAACCACGCTGTTTTCCTCTATAGTCCTGTTGTCTATGTAATGAGAAGAGAATAGCTGGAATATATTGTAACAACCGGGAAAATATAGTGACGAAGAGATAGAGGGAAGCAAAGAGAAAAGATAACAGACGGCTTAAGAAAATGGTTTGGAAGAAGGTCAACAACAGAAATGATAAAAAAAAAAAAACTATCGTGATCAAAAGTTGTGGAGAGACATGATCACCTACGCCAGCAGGCCCGGTACTTGATGAAAAGTAATTTGTAAATGGTGCATGTGTGGGTGTGTGGGTGTGTGTGTGTGTGCGTGCATGCGTGCGTGCATGCGTGCGTGCGTGCGTGCGTGCGAGCGAGATATATTTGTAAATAAATCCTCAGTTGTTTCCTGACATAAGCATGAAGCTCTCACAGATGTAAGTCAAGTAAGGACGGTAATTGGAAACACATGTTCGTTAATGTATTTATGTTTACATTCAATAAAACAAATGAACAAAGGCTGTGAAGACAACTTGACGGTATTTTAGAGTTAATGCCCTAAGGTTCCCAACAAATGCATGCAGACATTTGTGCAACATCAAATTTGGTGAATGCGCGTTTGCGCACAAGAGTAAAATCATAAGAGATTGGTAACATATCTATCTATCTATCTTTCGTTCGCCTGAAGCATTGTCTATATCTGCAATGTCGTTTCCTGTATAAATGTTACTGTCTTTTGTAATTCTTGCAGTGGCCCATATAGTTTTGTCTGTAGTGTTGTATCTATGGGCCAATGGATTTTCCTCAGTCTACTATATTCAGTGCAGTCTTGAAGTATGTGTTCAGCAGTCTGGGGCGCCTGTCCACATGTACAAGTAGTTGAGGTGCCGATCTTGAATTTTGTATACATGTGACTATGGAGTCGATTGTGTCCTGTTCTGAGACGTATAATGATAACTTGTTCATATCTATTCATATTATAAAAGGCATCCTGATTTGGGGCTTGTGGTCCTCTGATTGATTTGATTATCTGTTTCTTATGATGGTATGTAACAGGTGTATCTAGTTGTGTGCCTGTTGAACCTTCCTTTGCCAACTGATCTGCTTTCTCATTTCCTGGTATTCCACAGTGAGATGGGATCCACTGCAGGGCAACCCTGTGGTGCTTGCAGAGTTCAGTCAATAAGGTCTGCAGATGTGGTAATTTTCTGGATTGTAGTGCCTGGAGTACTGATCTTGCATCTGTCAAAAACACTACAGGCTGCGGGCTAAGATTAATGTTCAGCAGTTTTTCTATTGCTAACTTTATTGCTTGTATTTCTGCATCATAATTGTGACAATATTTCCCTGTTGCTATTTTATTCATATCCCTAGTGTTATTTGGGTATTCTATATATGCACCTGCTCCCCCATTTTTTACTGCATTCTGTGCTGATCCATCTGTATACACACGAATCCATAGGTCTTGTGGGTATTCTTCATCCAGGAAACTGAGAGTTATTGTTTTTCGCTGTAGACTATTCTGTTCCTCTTTATCAACTATTCCTTTCACTTCTGTCCGTATTTGAACTGATAATCAGATTCCTCTGTCCAGGGAGTCTGTTCTGGTATGGGCAGTAGGGGGTTAACAGCTCTTGGCATGTCTGGTGTTTGTCTACTAATACGCTTGGCTTGGTGGATAAAACTGCTTCTCTTAAGTCGTCCCAATGCAAGATTTTGGAATCGGTCCTTCATTGGATGTCTCGGCATGCAAGCAAATTTTTCTGCCTGTATCAGCACCTTTGTGTCCCTCCGTTCTCTCAGTGCTGGTATCCTCCACAATTTCTCCATCTCTAATATTGGTGTTGATTTCATTGCTCCTGTGATGACCCTAAGTGCCTGGTTTTGTACTTTATCCAGTTCTTGAAGTGTGGTGTTTGATGCTGAACACCATGCAGATGATCCATATTCTAAATGTGGGCGTATACTCTGTTGGTAAACTTTACTGAGTATTTTCCCACTCGCACCCCACGTAGTTCCACACAGCTTTCTTAGAATAGCCAATTTTCTCCTTGCTTTTTGGGTTGCCTTATTTATCTGCTGTTTCCAAGATAGTTTGTTATCAAATGTAACTCCGAGATACGTAGCCTGTATGTCTTCTTTCACAGGCTCATTGTTTATATAGATGGCTCCTGCTTTTTGTTTTGGGGAAAGAGTGAAAAGTGTAGTACTGCATTTGTCTGTATTGATGCTGATACACCATCTATTTGTCCATGAATTCAGTGCATTCATAGCTCTTTGTAACAATTTGGAGGCCACTGTTGCATACTCCTCTGTGCACCACATTACCAAGTCATCTGCATACATTGCCATTTTGATACCATGTGGTAGTTCAGTAACTAGGTCATTGATGTAGATCAGAAAAAGTGTTGGAGATAGTACCCCTCCCTGTGGAACGCCCTGGCGCAGTAAGACCTTCTTACTCTTAAGACCATCCAGTTGCACTCTGGCTCTCCTGTTATGCAGGTATGCTTTGACCCATTTGTACATCCTGCCATTTACTCCATAATTTCTCAGTTTCTTCAAAAGCCCTTCCTTCCATACCTTATCAAATGCTTTCTTTAGGTCTATCCATGCTGCTAGTACCAGTTTCTTTTCTTGAAACGCATCCTCAATTTCCTGGGAAAGATAGGTTGCCTGATCTTCGGTAGAGTAACACTGTCTAAAGCCTGCTTGTTGTGGGACAAGGATTACAATTGGTAACATATGGGACATGTTACATTCGGTCAAATTGCAAGGACCTAATATTGCTAAATTAATAACGAGAGACAACATGGTTAGGAAAACGAAATTGAGTAAAGTCTAAAGTGCTGAAATGTTCTTGAGAAATATGGTTATAGGTCGTCAAATGTGACATCTAAGGATGCTACAGAATATAGAGGAAGATAACATCAAAAAATGGACAGTCCTGAACTTTGCAGAGTCTCAAAGAATGACGGAAGATAGAGAGAGATGGAGAAGGATGACGAAGTGTGTCAGTGGTGCTCCAGTGACCCTTAGAGTTATGGGATCAAGCATAGGTATCAACATTTTACATTATTTTATATCCATAATACAGTAAAGTCTCGATTATGCGGTACTCAATAATCCGGAATTCTCAATTTAACGGACTTTTTTTTTTTTAATTATTATAGGGAGAAAGCTTGAATCATGTTTTGTTCAGTTAAATTAAATGCCTTTATCCGGAAATCGAAAACGCTACAACACGGTTTGTGCGCTGCGCTTACTTCTACAGGCTCTATCATTACACAATATTGCGTTTACAATAGTGTATTTACAGTAATATACTTCAAATAGGAGCGAACATATTTTATTCAATCCAGACATTGTGTCTCCAAATATTCCAAGTAAAAGCGACAGACAGTCTATATCTTCACTTTTTCCCCGACTAAATGTTTTTGTCGGGAAATCTTAGTCGTGCCAAAAACACTTATCTACATGATTTTACAAATTTGCTTAATTTTCTCATAGCCTGCTTTAGATCTAAAGTTGGTCATGAATTTGTCAAAAATATGGCGTTTGACAGTCTGACCGAACATTAGAAGCAGACGTATTGTTTGTGAAAATTGAAGAGCCCATAACTTTGATGATTATAAATCAAAGGTTGAGCAGCCGGCGTGCAGTGACATAGAGATGGTGAGAAGAAAGGGGGAGGGGTTCAAAAATTACCGACTGGAAATTCAAAAAGAGTAAGATACAGAGTTTGACGTTAGTTTGTCTCAGACATTTGTGCAAGCTGAAATTCGTTCCATCAGTATAAATTATACATGATATGCTATAAACGCATGTGTGCATACTTTTTAACGGAATACATTTTTGTGTTAAATAATGGCCTCTGCGAGTGCAAACCACACCTCAATTTCCCGCAAAGGTAAACGCAAGCGAACTGTATTGACACTGAACCAGAAGATTGAAATCGCTAGTAGACTTGAAAAAGGCGTTAATCGCAACGTTTTGATGACTGAATTTGGCATAGCCTCTTCAACATTATATGACATACGAAATCAAAAAGATGAGTTGTTTAAGTTTGCGTCGGAGTCTGAAAGCAGCAACAATATACACCAGAGACGAAGTATGAAACGGCCAAAATTTGAAAAACTCGACGACGTCCTTTATGTGTGGTTTTTAGAAAGAAGAAGAAAAGGAATGCCAATATCAGGACCCATGTTGATAGAGAAAGCTAGTGAATGTCACACGAATTTAAATATTTCTGAGCATTGCAATTTTTCAATCATGTTTTTTCATAAAATTTGAGTTTGGTTTCTTACTCTCGATTATCCAGAAAAATTCAATTATCCAGAATGGGTTCTTCCCCGAGCATTCCGGATAATCGAGACTTTACTGTATATATAATTTTATAATATTTTAATATCCATATTATGGGATCAACATATACTTTCCAAGCCGTTCTGTTCTTGCAATTTTTTAAATATTATTCCATGTCTTCCCCATCATCTTCATCTCTGATTTCTTTCACTTGTCTTCTGGAAGGATATTTTGGTCTTTCTCTTTGTCTTTTCCCCTTGGAGATTCCAAAAAAGCGGCCTGTCGTGTAATACACTCAGTTGGCTTCCATAGTGTGTGTTCTATCCAACGCCATCGTCTTCGTTGTGTCTCTTTGTCCACTGGTATTTGACTGGTACTTTCCCATAATTCTATGTTAGTGATTTTGTCCTGCCATTTCCATACTTTTATTGTGTACAAGCATCAGTTAATGAAGGCCTGTATCTTTGTGTTTGTAATTTTTTGTTGTTCTCCATGTTTCACGGCCATATAATAGGACTGATTTAACATTGGAGTTGAACATTTGTTTTTTTGTATTTAACCTAACGTCTTTATGTTTCCATATGTTTCCTATTGCGATGAAGGCTCTTTTTGCTTTTTGTATCTTTACTTTGGTATAATTCTTTGTTCCTCCATCTGTGTCTATATTACTGCCCAGATATATGTAAGATTGTACGCCTGGCAGAGGTATTTCTCCTATTGTTATTTGGTTATTGTCAATTGAATTACAATTTTCATGATTTTGGTTTTATCTCAATCTTCAGCCCCAGCTGTTGTGATCTCTTGAACACTGTTCTGGCGCAGTAATAATCGTCTCATTATTGAAAAAAAAATAATCAAGTTTACGAGCACATTACCCAGTAGCGGACTCGTTATGGCCTCGTCAGTCCCTTTCGAACCAACTGTAACAGAGAATAATGGCAGCATTGTTTTCATCTGCACTGATGAACGAATAACAGTAACAACATTACGAGCAAGTAATCCAGGATTTCATTTGGCGTGTAGGGAATATGGTGTTAGTGCCTATATTTATCAATAACCAACGCATATTTTATGAGAAATGTGGTCAGTATCACACCAGGTCGCCCTGCCTTCATACAAAATAATATTTGGTATCCAGTTTCAGTGTCTGCGTTTACCCCGAAGCCATGTCGATCCAAAAAAAGTCGTTGTATCTAAGATTTGAACCCGGACTCATTGATCAGTAGCAAGAGCGCTATCCGCTCAACCATCGTAACTTCACATCTTCTTCTTCTTCCTCTTCTTTTCAGCTCCCTGTGGAGGATATGTCTTCAACAAACACTTCCCAAGTCGTTCTGTTTCTTGCCATTCTTTTAAGATCATTCCATGTCTTCCCCATCATAACTTCACATAAGTACGATTAAATACAAAATTATCAATGTCACAAGGAAAGCCACATAATGATGATGATAATGATTCAATCTCAACATGTATGCCCAACGAAACAAAGATAACAGAATCCGAATAAATAAATGCAGAAACTGAGCCACAGAAGAACCTCGCTCAAAATTCGGTGAGAGAAGCTAAACAGATAAATCACTAGGAACAGATGGGGAAAGAAGCAGTGAGGCTACGAGCGTTGTGACAGGTGTACTGTGCTTGCGAGGAATCGTCACAGCGGCATTAGCTGAGAGGAGAATAACAGAAAGTTGGCAGACTGCCACAGCGATTCCAGGTTGGGGAAAGAGAGCAACAAAAGGGCACATGATGCATTTACCGGGCACTCTCTACTGGGGGAGTTGGCAAGGGAGAGGAATGGTGAGAAAGAGGGAAACAAAAGGGCAAACAATGCATCTACGGAGCCCTCCACTACTGCGCATTTGACAACGAGGGAAGAGGACAGGGGTATATAAGGAGTCGAGATTGATTATTTCATTATAATGAGAAAGTGATTTTCACTTTTACTTTTTGGATGGCAATTGCTGTCTAATATAACCTGAAAGAGATAGATAGTCTGTGGTTGAACGGATCGCGTCTCGCCAAGAAGTAAGCAAAACTACCAAAACAACAACAATATAAAAGCTCAATCCGGTGTAGGATATTCCTCGTGTTATTTTTCTTCTTCTTCCTCTTCTTTCTCTTCTTCTTCTTCTTCTTCTCCTCCTCCTCCTCCATCTCCTACTCCTCATTCTATTTCTTTCCCCCCCTCTTTTTGTCTCATCCTACTCCTTCTTCTCCTAGTCCATCTCCTGCTTCTTCCTCTCCTCCTCCTCCTCCTCCTCCTACTCCTCATTCTATTTCTTCCCCCCCCCTCTTTTTGTCTCATCCTACTCCTTCTTCTCCTACTCATCCTTCTTCTTCTCCTCCTTTCTTTTCTTCTTTACGACGTCCTCCTCCTCCTTCTTCTCCTCCACCTCCTTTTCCTTCCTTTTTGTCCTTCTTCTTCTACTCCTCCACTTGCTTTTTCTTCTTCTTTCACTTCTTATTTCTATTCTTCTAGGCTTCCTTCTTCTTCTTCACCGCCTCCTCCTTTTTCTTCATGCCTGTTCACATATTGGTGTGGTGTCTGCACCATCCGTACTTGTGAACAATTCAACTCATGTATGTTGCTCGTTTTTAGCTCAAAGAAGCTTTGATTATGGTGTTGTTAAGTCTGTTTTGGCCAGTGCTTCCTTTTAAACTAACACATTTTAACAGGGGCTAATCCTGTAGTATAAAACATGCTGCCTGATCATTTAAGCCCACATCTACACGGTGGCTTATATAACAGCCGTAGTTATTGCATGTTTCACAACAATAAATTTGTTATGACTCAACCTCAGCTGCAGATGATAGTTTGTCGTAGTCAAGTGTACGCCAGTCGTCATTGGGATAACTTTCTTAATTTTTGTTAGGCTAGATAACTTTCTTAATTTTTGTTAGGCTAGATAACTTTCTTAATTTTTGTTAGGCTAGATAACTTTCTTAATTTTTGTTAGGCTAGATAACTTTCTTAATTTGTGTTAGGCTAGATAACTTTCTTAATTTTTGTTAGGCTAGATAACTTTCTTAATTTTTGTTAGGCTAGATAACTTTCTCTCAAAGTGTTTCTTTATCTTGAGAAGCTCGGAAGCTAGAAATAAATAAATATTAATAATCGTTTATGAATACTCAGACAGCTTGACTAAAAATATAAAGCCGTAGAATAAAGTATGAAATGCGACCGCACTACGCCACAGTATTTAGAGTTGTGAGGGGCAGTGCTCTCCTTCACTGTCATTAACTTCTCAAGCCCAGTAAGACAGGAACGTGTTAAGTTTCCAGCTGAGTTGATTGAAGAGGAGTCAAGCTGGGATAGAATCCGTGCTCATGTTATATCGACAAGCGTTACCACTTCGCTACCGACGCACTTAACTGAATCTGTAGCTTGAACCAACATTTGATTTCTTTAAGCGAAGGATGGCTTCATTAATCTCACTCTCCCCAGTCCTTTACATCTAGTTCTGATCTATTGAAATCAGTAGCACGACACAAAATTCAAGGGAAATGCAGAAAAGCACATGGTTTGTTGGTTGGTTGCTTGCTTGTTTTGTTGCCTGCTTGGTTGGTTGTTTGGTTGCTTGGTTGCTTGCTTGGTTGTTTGGTTGGTTGGTTGGTTGGTTGGTTGGTTGCTTGGTTGTTTGCTTGGTTGGTTGTCTGGTTGGTTGCTTGGTTGGTTCCTTGGTTGGTTGGTTGGTTGGTTTGTTGGTTACTTGATTGGTTGGTTGGTTGCCTGGTTGGTTGGTTGCTTGGTTGGTTGGTTTGTTGGCTTGTTGGTTACTTGGTTGGTTGGTTGGTTGCCTGGTTGGTTGCTTGGTTGGTTGGTTTATTGGTTACTTGCTTGATTGGTTGGTTGGTTGCTTGCTTGGTTGGTTGGTTTATTGGTTACTTGCTTGATTGGTTGGTTGCTTGCTTACTTGGTTGGTTGGTTGCTTGATTGGTTGGTTGGTTACTTGATTGCTTGTTTGGTTGGTTGGTTGCTTGATTGCATGATCGGTTGGTTGGTTGATTGATTGATTGATTAGTCGTTAGATTATCCTCAGTGCACATCGAACAACACTATTTAAGTGCTCAAATCTCCCATCAAATCTCGCAGCGTAGAAACGATATCAGCTTGTTCAGAAGTCAATCCCCGTTCTCCTCATAGCTCTCCTAAATTTAGTGCAACATCCCTCTTGACAAACATAGAATGGCACATGATACAGCGAACAACCAAGGCTTGGTATCAAAGATAATAATAATAGATTACATACATGAATTAGAGTTAAGAAAAGTAAATACAATAAGAAATGCAAATACAGTAGCAGCAACAACAGAAAAAAATGGTAAATGAAAGTAAGTTTTTTTTTTTAGTTAACGGACTAATGATAATATTACAAACAGGGAGTTGTTGAATTCCCTCATTGATTACTATCCACATCACATTTGACATAAGGATAAAAATGGAAATGATGCTGATGGTGATGGAAATCGAATATGATAATGACGATGAATATTAAGTTGAAGAATATTTTAAAAAAGTAAAGCACCCCCGTCACGCCAAGTGGCATATAGGGAAATATGGTGTTAGTGACCCTATATTTTACAGACATGCAGCACATGATTTTTGGGGTAATGTGGTCGGTATTACGCCCGTGCTGCTTTACTTTCCAGAAAAAAATCCGGTACCCATTTAAGGCTGGGTGAACCCGGAAGCCGTCGATTGGGATCGAACCCTACCCCTTGTCCTTTGTAGTCCAGTTCACTAACCACTGAGCTATCGCGGCTCCCTAAGTTGAAGAATATGGTGTTGATTAATATGTTAATCTTCTTCCTCTTAGTCCTTTGAACTCCGGTCGGAGCATAGGGCATTCATAAGAAAGAAGGATGGTGACGAGTAAGTTGGGATGAGGAAGGGTAGTACTCGGACATAACAAGTTTCAGGAGAATGTTTATTTTCCTAGCAGTTATTTTAAAAGTGTGAGTCAGCTCATGGCTTGACCCGTCAGGTAAATAGGTTGACAAACAACTCACAAGACAGGTCAAAGTCATGAAATAAAAATGATTATTTTGAAACTCAGGAGGGGTTAAGCTGGCCAGAGGTTACGTTGGAGTCACAAACAGCTTGTTTTGATAATTCTTAGAGATAGGTCAAATGTGGTTCAGGATTGCGAAGTTTGATTGGTCGAAACTTGTTACAAGTTGTCATTTCGCGACAACTTCGTGACAATCCATTGGATTCAAGTATTCCATGCTCAGATTTATGTAAATGAGATCTCAGTATTTATTCGTCTTCACAACAGGTTTTCAGTAAGTTAGGAGGAAGACAGAGCTAGTCACGAAGAACCGTCGAAGGCAGACAGTTAGTAGTTTTTAGTTTTAGGTAATTAAGACAGACAAGGAAGTAAGTTAGTTAGTCAGTCAAGTTAGTAAGGAATAGATAAGAGAATTAGGTAGTAAGAAGTAGTAAGCACAGAGTTAGTAGAGTAGTAACAATTAGGTAAACAGTAGACAGAACAAGTGAATTAGAACATTTAGTTGTGAAAGTGTTGTTAAGAGTTTTTCAAAGTTGGGCTTCAGAGAACAAAGTAGTATATTCTCCTACTCTTTCTATATTCTTATCTTAGCTCTCTTCTTTTTTCATATTCTCATCATCCTACTTTTTTCTTTTCTATCCTCTTCTTCTGATCATGTAATTATAGATAATTGTGTTTCACTGTTTGTTTTCGTTGTCCTTGTACTCTGAAAAGGCCTCAGGCCGAAACGTCAGTATTGTGTTGTGTTCCTCCCTTGTGAAGCTGTCTTCATACCTTGGAGTGTTCTACACTCCCCACCACTGGCCCCTTGCTACCAGCCTCACCGCAGCATCACAATTATTTGCCTGTTCCCTCGTAAGTTAGTTGTGAGAGAGATTGATATTTACTGTAAGCACTTGTGGACATTTCGATAAATATTCGGCGTTAGCCTCCTCCTGGATGTCCAGCATTAAGAACAGTAATTCTAAAGAGAAGTGCTTACACTATTATGTATCACTTGCCAAGTTAAAGATCAATAAACATGATTATGTATTATGACTGAGAATAGTCTGTGATGATTGTGTTCACAACGTTGTGATCAATGTGATGTGACTCATATGAATAATAAACAATATAGATAAATAACATCAAAACTATTACAAACTCGACATATATATATATATATATATATATATATATATATATATATATATATATATATATATATGTGTGTGTGTGTGTGTGTATATATCTTCCCAGATACTGACAGCAGGTTTATACTTCTACAATTTTCACAGCGACTAAAGTCCCCTTTCTTAGGTTTTTTTTTACAATAATGCCCCTTTTTCCAAACTGTAGGTACTTTTCATCTTCCCATGTTTTATTAAATATTTTAGTCCTGGGTCTGTCTTTAACCTGTCTGCAGACATTCTACCTTCACCTGATGCTTTGTTACTTTTGGTCTATTTGATGACAGTTACAGTTTCGTGACAAGTAATCTTCCCCTTTGTTCATTTCAAATTGAACAGGTGGCGGGGAAATAGAAACTTCACTTACTAGTTGTGGTTTATTGAGAGTTTCTTTAAAGTACTCTTCCCATCTTTTCAGTTGTTCATTTTCTTTAAGTAATGGTTTTCCATTTTTACTTCACATAATGGCAGTAACATTTTTGAAGCCACCAGAAAGAATCTTTGTGATCTTGTAAACAGTTCTGTTAACACTTTCTCTAATGCTTCCGGAGCATCAGTTGCCAGAGTCTCATTATACTGTCTTTTATCTTTCCCCATGCGCCATTTGACTAGTTTGTTCTTCTCTGTATAATCCTCAATTAGCTTGGTTTTATCTTCCTCCCTACAATTTAGCATTAGTTGTTTGATAGTCTTTCTTTCTTCAATCGAGTTCCATAACTCTTCTATGATCCAATCCTTCCTTGCTTGAGGACGATGCCCAAGTACCTGCTGACTAACATCCTCATATATTTTTGATTTATATTTTGGAACTGTTCGTCTACTTCTTCTTCTTCTGGTATATCCAGAAGGGCTGGGAATCTGTTAATAATGTTTACAACGAGTTCGGGTTTGATTGTGTTATCAGTCAACCGCTTATATCTGTTTTGAGCTTTGTCTGATGTCTTTTTTCAATGTTAACTTTATTTTATAGAGTAGTATATTGTTATCGCTTCCGGCATCTGCGCCTCTGATTACTTTGACACCATGCAATAATCATTTACAATTTCTTCCTACTACGATGTGCTCGATATTGTTGGTAGTTTTTTTTTGTTTTGTTTTCCATGCGATGATGTCCACGTTGTTTTGTGAAAACATTTATGTTGAAAAATAGTGCCCAAATAATAAGTCCATTTTCTATCCTTATATCAGCATAGCGTTCTCAGTTGTTGTTCATATTTCCTTCACTATGTATTCCCATGCTTTGTTCATAACCTTCATTATCAGATCTAACTTTAGCACTGAAATCTCCAATTACAAGTCAAATATCATGTTGTAAGACCTTCTTGTTGGTCTGGTCTGTAGACATTCATAAAAGTCATTCTTTTGACCCTCTGCTGCCTGTTCAGTTAAGGCATCGCATTGAAGGATGGTTGTCTTTGCGAACCTTGAGTAGAATGTAGCTTGTAGTATGTGTTGATTTATAGGTTACCACTCTAAGAGGTGACTGGTTATCCCATACTGTAAAAAAAAATAAGCCGAAAAAACTTCACAAACATGGAAGACAGATCGAAGCAGAGATGAAGATGATGGGGAAGACATGGAATGATCTTAAAAGAATTGCAAAAAACAGAACGACTTGGAAAGTGTTTGTTCAAGACCTATGCTCCACAGGGAGCTGAAAGGTAGAAGAGGAAGAGAGTCTAAGAGGCTTTTCTCTGACTGTTTATTCACAACTATAGCAACTCCTTGAAGGTCTTGGTTATCACTTCTTCCAGAATAACAAATGGTTTCTCCAGTTCCTGTTCTGTATCTCCCATTTCCTGTCAATCTTACTTCGCTTAGACCTAAATCTCAAGGTTACATCTCTTCATCTCTTTACATTTAATGTGATAATAGATGATGATAATGATAACAGAAATAACATTAATGATGATTTTTTTGCGTACATAACAATGATGGATACGAAAATAATGGAGAGAATGATGATGAATATGTTGATGATGATCTGGACAATCTATCAAAGCCAAAACGGAGATATTCTAATACACTATATATATATATATATATATATGCATAAAGTTCCAAGCAAAATTTTAATTTTCTGAGTGGCAAGAACTACCTGGCAACAACATCACTCTTTAGCCTCACTTTTGGTGGGGGCGTTAACTCTTTGTTTCCTGGGGGGGGGGGGGGAAGAGAGAGAGAGAGAGAGAGAGAGAGAGAGAGAGAAACAATAGCTTCTACTACAACGCAGTTAAATGATCAAAGGAATTAAGAAAACAAAATAATAAAGGATAATTTGGAACAGACACAGATATCTCTCACAAAAAAGAAACGATAAATCTTTAATTTAAAAATAATATAAGTCGGTTGCCAAGGTAGGCAGTGAAATCGGAGAAGAACATATAGAGCATTCGTGTAATAATAAAGACAATCTTGAAATTATTAGAAAATGTTAGTTTTGTCAATGCACAAATTATCTTTTCTTTTTTCCTCTTTTGGGATCAACCAGTTTATGAAACCAGGGAAAAAGTAATGTAATCGCATGGATAGAGGGACAACACGTTTTACCCGACTTATATATGTACGTAAACAAGTGGATGAATTTAGAATCTAAGAAAGCTAGCGACAAACGGACAATTTACAAGCAACATAGATAAATCTAAGATGCAAAAAGCTTGTCAAATTATAGGATAGCTGTCACCGCTATTGTCCAATGAAATAACTCTAGAGGCAAAACGGGCACTCAACAATACAATCGTAATTGCGACGTTCTGCTATTAATGCCATACCTGGGTCCTAGATACAAGAACAATAAGAAAAATAATCACCACGGTGATTAAATGTGTTAGACGAATTGACAGAAAACAGACATCAGATAAGACCAGAAATGAAGACCTGAAAAAGAAGCTAGGAATAACCCCCGCCATAGAATATATACAGAAACAACAGATGCAATGGTTTGGCCATGTGATGAGACAGAAAGATAAAAACACAACACAACGAACCTTCAACAAGCGCTGCGAGAACACCAGAGCCAAGAGCCGATGACGAAAAAGATGGATTGATGGAGTATTACAAACATTAGGAAACATAACTGCAGGAATGGCCAACAAGAGCAAAAGACCGCAAATTATATCTCCCCTCGACGCTGAAAGTCAATGAGGAAGGAAAAACAAGAAGATATATATATGTATGTATGTATGTTCATGGATAACATAGTTGTGTTCATGGATAACAATCGGCACATTTTTTCAGCCGGAACGAGTTACGGTAAATTGTTATTAGATAAACAGTTCCGAAATTCATATTATAAAACTGATTATATACTAAAGTTGCTGGACTCTTACTGTACGACGTAGCAACTATTGTTATTACCAGTTAGTTCTGACATAAAATTTGTAATAATAGGGACGAGTAAAACGCACCAGTTATCGACGATACAGAGATGTTGACAACAAAGACAAAGTAAAAGATCTCTTGATCTTCAGTTTAAAAAAAAAAATGAGAAGTTTGATCATTTGAAGACAGGAAACAAGAAAAGCAATGGGTGACATTTTTTTTTCAAATCTTGAAACGATACAGGCTGCTTACAATTTTAACTCTAAAGGAGTGACCTTAGAGAACAGAGTAGACAAGTGATCAAAAAATATTAATCGTTGTGGTGAATCAACAATGTTGTACAGTAGTTTGAAATGGCGAATGGAAACTAGTATTGTATCTAAAGATGAGACACGAATATCAGAAGGAAAAAAAAAGCATTATTATTTTCAGTGATAACTTGTGTAAGTCACTTAACATTTCAAAAATGACAAAACGTCTGTAAGTGGGTTTCCGTGAATTTCTGACATAAAAAAAAAATGTTTGATGCATTGTATCTATTGTACTTTCGAGCCGTAGACGGCACATAGAGCTGAGATTCTAGAGTCTTTTATGTCCGACGATCTTTGTTATCAAGTGCCCGATCTTGTACAGGACCCACTATGTATCTCACTATACGTCCCTGTTCATTGCAATCTAACGCAGGACCCACTATGTATCTCACCATACGTCCCTGTTTTGTGCGATCTAACACAGGACCCACATTGTATCTCACCATACGTCCCTGTTTTGTGCGATCTAACACAGGACCCACATTGTATCTCACCATACGTCCCTGTTTTGTGCGATCTAACACAGGACCCACATTGTATCTCACTATACGTCCCTGTTTTGTGCGATCTAACACAGGACCCACTATGTATCTCACCATACGTCCCTGTTTTGTGCGATCTAACACAGGACCCACATTGTATCTCACTATACGTCCCTGTTTTGTGCGCTCTAACACAGGACCCACATTGTATCTCACCATACGTCACTGTTTTGTGCGATCTAACACAGGACCCACATTGTATCTCACCATACGTCCCTGTTTTGTGCGATCTAACACAGGACCCACATTGTATCTCACTATACGTCCCTGTTTTGTGCGATCTAACACAGGACCCACTATGTATCTCACCATACGTCCCTGTTTTGTGCGATATAACACAGGACCCACATTGTATCTCACTATACGTCCCTGTTTTGTGCGATCTAACACAGGACCCACTATGTATCTCACTATACGTCCCTGTTTTGTGCGATCTAACACAGGACCCACATTGTACCTCACCATACGTCCCTGTTTTGTGCGAGTAGCTCATTTTAAGCGAAGGAGATAATACCTCATGTTATTGTCTTTTGCCCCATAGTTATTTTTAGTGTTTCTCTAGGTAGGCCTCTTTTTCCTTTACCACAATGAAAGCCAGCTGCAGTCCCCATAATAGCAGTTACAGCACACGCCAAAAGACATAAGGCGTAACCGCACCGAAAGTGAACGAAGCCAAACTATCTTTCGTCATACGATATCAACGTTCATCGTAAACAATCGCAATATCAAAACACGATCCGGATGAAATACACAGCTCACGGTGTGCATAGGGCACTAAACTCAGTAGCTCCGGCAACAATCCGGACCTGGAAGATGAGGAAACTGCAACAAGGAACACTTCAAAAAGAGCCTCAACGCTTTCTGTCGCCTATCTGCCACATTGACCGGAAGTTATGGTGATATATTTTTATAGAAATCATGTCCTACTGGATGAAAAATGTTCTTAACGTTACTAGGTCAAGGCATTTGAAGGTGCGTGGGTGTCGCTCTTCATCTCTGTCATTACTCTTTCCTAACTCAATGAACCAGACACTCATCCCTTTTTCCTCCTCTTGTCTGGGTCGAAAGAGGATCTCATGTACACTTTATCACCAAGCCGTAATTGAAACCACGTGAACTTTATCACCAAGCCGTGATTGAACCCACGTACACTTTTTCACCAAGCCATGACTGAACCTACGTACACTTTATCACCAAGCTGTGGCTGAACCCACGTACACTTTAGCACCAAGCTGTGGCTGAACCCACGTACACTTTATCACCAAACTGTGGCTGAACCCACGTACACTTTATCACCAAGCTGTGGCTGAACCCACGTACACTTTATCACCAAGCTGTCCCTGAACCCACGTACACTTTATCACCAAGCTGTGGCTGAACCCACGTACATTTTATCACCAAGCCGTGACTGAACCCACATACACTTTATCACCAAGCTGTGGCTGAACCCACGTGAACTTTATCACCAAGCCGTGACTGAACTCACCTACACTTTATCGCCAAGCTGTGACTGAACAACCGTACACTTTATCACCAAGCCGTGACTGAACAACCGTACACTTTATCACCAAGCCGTGACTGAACAACCGCACCCTTATCACCAAACCGTGACTGAACCCACGTACACTTTATCTCCAAGCTGTGACTGAACAACCGTACACTTTATCGCCAAGCTGTGACTGAACAACCGTACACTTTATCTCCAAGCTGTGACTGAACAACCGTACACTTTATCTCCAAGCTGTGACTGAACAACCGTACACTTTATCTCCAAGCTGTGACTGAACAACCGTACACTTTATCACCAAGCTGTGACTGAACAACCGTACACTTTATCTCCAAGCTGTGACTGAACAACCGTACACTTTATCTCCAAGCTGTGACTGAACAACCGTACACTTTATCTCCAAGCTGTGACTGAACAACCGTACACTTTATCACCAAGCCGTGACTTGACAACCGCACCCTTATCACCAAGCCGTGACTGAACTCACGTACACTTTATCGCCAAGCTGTGACTGAACAACCGTACACTTTATCACCAAGCCGTGACTGAACAACCGTACACTTTATCACTAAGCCGTGACTGAACTCACGTGCACTTTATCTCCAAATCTGCACTTAAAGAAGCAATAAATGATTGGATGAAATTAGATAATGAAAATAGAAAAGTAAAAAACAAAAACAAAAACGAAGTTTTTAATGCAGATTAATGAATGTGCATTAGTTAGTAGTGACACACGTTTAGCACATTCAAGAGACATGTGTATTCTTACTCTAGCTTCAATGAAGAATACTTTATAAAATATAGACATGTCTGCATTACCAAAATCACAGTGATCTATAATAACAACGCTACCTTAATTTTAAGAGTTCGTGACCTTGTCATGTAACATGCAACAAAGCTTATCAGTTGTTGAGTTTGTTTACCAACATTTGTCAATTCTCTATTTCTTGTATCGTTTCTTTTCTTTTAATAATTAAGCAATAAAGTGTTGGTAAAATGTGTAGGATACTAGATCTTCGGCATAGAGCAGTAGTTGATAATCTGGTCTACTAAAGAAGGAAAAGAGCTTGGGTTCGATATTGGGTTGAGTTTTTTTTTTTTAATTAATTTTTTTTTTTTTTTTGGGGGGGGTGGGATGGGGGAAAATGACATAATTAGTTTAGTGTTGACCATATATCGGTTTAGTGCTGACCACATATAGGATTAGTGCTGACCATATATTAGTTTAGTGCTGACCATATAAACTGTTTAGTGCCGACCACAAAAAAAAAAAAAAACCGACCACATATAAGTTTAGTGCTGACCATATATCGGTTTAGTGCTGATCACCTATAAGTTTAGTGCTGACCACCTATAAGTTTAGTGCTGACCACATATCGGTTTAGGGCTGACTACATATCAGTTTAGTGCTGACCATAAAAACTGTTTAGTGCTGACCACATATAAGTTTAGTGCTGACCACATATCAGTTTAGTGCTGACCATAAAAACTGTTTAGTGCTGACCACATATCAGTTTAATGCTGACCACATATCAGTTTAACACTGATCACACATCAGTTTAATGCTGATCACATATCAATTTAATGCTGACCACATATCAGTTTCGGTTGGCTTACCACGGCAACAGCCGGGGTTCGTACCCTGGCGAGGACACCTGGGTTTTACTAATTCCCTAAAAATTAGTAGGAGCCGCGATAGCTCAGTGGTTAGTGAACTGGACTACTACGGACAAGGGGTAGGGTTCGATCCCAACCGACGGCTCCGGGTTCACCCAGCCTTAAATGGGTACCGGATTTTTTCTGGGAAAGTAAAAGCAGCACGGGCGTAATACCGACCACATTACCCCAAAAAATCATGTGCTGAAGGTCTGTAAAATATAGGGTCACTAACACCATATTTCCCTATACGCCACTCGGCGTGACGGGGGGTACTTTACTTTACTTTACATATCAGTTTAATGCTGATCACACATCAGTTTAATGCTGATCACATATCAGTTTAATGCTGACCACATATCAGTTTAATGCTGATCACACATCAGTTTAATGCTGATCACATATCAGTTTAATGCTGACCACATATCAGTTTAATGCTGACCACATATAAGTTTAATGCTGACCACATATCAGTTTAATGCTGACCACATATCAGTTTAATGCTGACCACATATCAGTTTAATGCTGACCACATATCAGTTTAATGCTGATCACACATCAGTTTAATGCTGATCACATATCAGTTTAGTGCTGACCACATATCAGTTTAGTGCTGACCACATATCAGTTTAGTGCTGACCACATATCAGTTTAGTGCTGACCACATATCAGTTTAGTGCTGACCACATATCAGTTTAATGCTGACCATAAAAACTGTTTAGTGCTGACCACATATCAGTTTAGTGCTGACCACATATCAATTTAATGCTGACCACATATCAGTTTAATGCTGATCACACATCAGTTTAATGCTGATCACATATCAGTTTAATGCTGACCACATATCAGTTTAATGCTGATCACACATCAGTTTAATGCTGATCACATATCAGTTTAATGCTGACCACATATCAGTTTAATGCTGACCACATATCAGTTTAATGATGACCACATATCATTTTAATGCTGACCACATATCAGTTTAATGCTGACCACATATCAGTTTAATGATTACCACATATCAGTTTAATGCTGACCACATATCAGTTTAACACTGATCACACATCAGTTTAATGCTGATCACATATCAATTTAATGCTGATCACATATCAGTTTAATGCTGACCACATATCAGTTTAATGCTGACCACATATCAGTTTAATGATGACCACATATCAGTTTAATGCTGACCACATATCAGTTTAATGATGACCACATATCAGTTTAATGCTGACCACATATCAGTTTAATGATGACCACATATCAGTTTAATGCTGACCACATATCAATTTAATGCTGACCACATATCAGTTTAATGCTGACCACATATCAGTTTAATGATGACCACATATCAGTTTAATGCTGACCACATATCAATTTAATGCTGACCACATATCAGTTTAATGCTGACCACATATCAGTTTAATGATGACCACATATCAGTTTAATGCTGACCACATATCAGTTTAATGCTGACCACATATCCGCAACAAATGGACAAACAAACACGGGCAGTAGCATCAAACAACATGCAAGCCGCACATCATTACAGGTTCTTTTTCCTGTTATTTTTATTTGAAAACTAAGTGAGTTTTTTTTTTCTGATTAAAGATTAACATATAGAAAGCTCATATAAGAAATAAAACAAGTTCTTATCGTCGTAGCTGTCTATTACAATTGTGTTCATAGCGTTGCGTCGTATTTAACAACGAATTTGCGACATTTACACCTTTTTTCGTCCGACACATTCGACTCTCTTACTGTTTTGTCCCCTTCATTCTTTGATTCCTACTGAGCTGGTTAGGTCGAGTAGCCTGTCTTCGAGGTCAATATGTGAGGGTGAAGTAGGATATCTTATGCAACAAATCTATGTCAATAGAAGTGAGAAAGAGAGTTCATCGGTGCTATATACAAACCAATTCTGACCTATGGAAGCTAACCATGGACAGTTGACAAACAAAGGAAAGGACGATTGGTGGCCAATGAGATGGGATTTCTCAGAAGAATGTTGAAAGTTCCCTGGACAGCTAAAATGACCAACGAGAAAATTCTCCAAGAGGCCAACGACAAAAAGGGAGCTCCTAAAATACATCAGAACGAAACAATCAGCATTTTTCGAGCACATCATGAGAAGAGGAAAGTTGGAATACTTGGTTACAACTAACAAAGTTAAATGAAAGAGATATCGCGGACGATTAAGAGAGAAAACACTAGTTAGTTTTGGTGTTATGGCATGGAAAACACTCACCAACAGAACGGATACGATGCACTGTAGATAGAATATTGCGGAAGGACATGATATCGCCTACGTCAACCGGTATGGCACATGATGATGATGATGTAGGTTCATGGTCAAGGTTGGTTCGTAGACACAGTCACCAGTGGTCTAGTGTGAGTCACTAACATCCGATATTTTAAATAATAGATAACGGCTTAAGTTTAAATTACACCGTTGCAAAATATAATAGATAACGGCTTAAGTTTAAATTACACCGTTGCAAAATATAATAGATAACGGCTTAAGTTTAAATTACACCGTTGCAAAATATAATAGATAACGGCTTAAGTTTAAATTACACCGTTGCAAAATATAATAGATAACGGCTTAAGGTTAAATTACACCGTTGCAAAATATAATAGATAACGGCTTAAGTTTAAATTACACCGTTGCAAAATATAACAGATAACGGCTTAAGGTTAAATTACACCGTTGCAAAATATAATAGATAACGGCTTAAGGTTAAATTACACCGTTGCAAAATATAATAGATAACGGCTTAAGTTTAAATTACACCGTTGCAAAATATAATAGATAACGGCTTAAGTTTAAATTACACCGTTGCAAAATATAATAGATAACGGCTTAAGTTTAAATTACACCGTTGCAAAATATAATACATAACGGCTTAAGTTTAAATTACACCGTTGCAAAATATAATAGATAGCGGCTTACGTTTAAATTACACCGTTGCAAAATATAATAGATAACGTCTTAAGTTTAAATTACACCGTTGCAAAATATAATACATAACGTCTTAAGTTTAAATTACACCGTTGCAAAATATAATAGATAACGTCTTAAGTTTAAATTACACCGTTGCAAAATATAATAGATAACGTCTTAAGTTTAAATTAAACCGTTGCAAAATATAATAGATAACGGCTTAAGTTTAAATTACACTGTTGCAATTGTGTTTTCATCGAGGACTATTTCGAATAACCGGACAAAATAGAGCTGTCATAAGACAGACAAGTTCAATATAATCAAAGTATGAAATATCGCAATAAACATAATTGTGTGTGTGTGGCTATGAGAATAAGTAAATTAAGACACCCATTAAACATTAAGATCAAAGATAAAGAAATAAAACAAGAAGAAGAATTCAAGTATTTGGGCACAATGTTCACAGAAGATGGAAAACTAGACAGAGAAATCGACATGAGAATACAAAAAGCAAATGCTGTCACATACCAGCTTTCACCGTTGCTAAGACATCCAAACATTTCTATGCCAGCTAAACAACAAATGATAAATAGGATTTTCATACCAACTTTGTGCTATGAAAGTCAAACATGGACACTTTCTAAATCACAATTAAGAAAGATAAATACATGTGAGGTGCGATGCTTGAGAAAAGTAACAAACAACACAAGAAGAGATAGAATACCAAATGAAACCATAAGAAAAATGGTAGGAACAAAACCCTGCCAAGAATATGTAGAACAACAACAACTTAAATGGTTTGGCCACCTGGTCAGAATGAATCCTCACCAATCACCATCAAGGGCGTTCTTCTCGAGAATGCATGCAAAAAGACCAAGAGGAAGACCCAGAAGAAGATGGATAGATGCTGTGACAGTGACATGCAACAACAGAGGAAAATCACTAATCCAGACAGTTCGAGCAGCTCAAAAACTACAAATGATATAAACCACGACACCTTTCAGGTATCAGTGAAAAGAGAAAAGAAGAAAGAAAGAAGAAGAAGTGTGTGTGTGTGTGGGGGGTGGAGGGAGGGGGGGGGGGGGGAAATCGAGCAACGTGTTGAAAAGAAACATATTTTTTAAAGTATAATAAAATTAAGAACCATTCCAAGAAAATAAAATGAAAATATATATATATATATTTCCAAGAAATCCTGTTTAATTTTTTTTTTTATGTTTTAAGAAATCGGAAGAAAAATAACGACACTGAAAATAAAAAGTGAGCGTACTCAATTCATTGAACATATATCTCATGGAAAAAGGGGGGGGGGGAATGCTTAAAAATGTCAATAACAGAAACCGAATGCAAGACATGTAGAGAAATTCAGTTGAGGAAAAATATTGAACAAAACAACAACGTGGTGAGACAACGTCATGTTTAAAAATACTACTACTGTAGGCAGGCATCTGCTCTCAAAACTATAAAGCACATCACAAGATGATGATAATTACTCAGCTATTACAGTCAGCTCACCCCTTCCTCAAATTCTACCTTTTGACAGTCGATAACAATTTACTGTACGATTTTTAAGTTCCTAGATGTGTGCTCATGATAACAATAGCAGCAGTGGTGAACTGTGGTTTTATGTTTTATATATTAAAGCTAAACTATTTAAAAAATAAAATCGTTGTTACCTGTGGAATGTTGATATCCCGATGATATCTACAGATTTGTAACTGACATACAATATGGTATAAATAAGCATAGATTAATGCAGCTGGTGGTCAGTTATGAAGGTCTGTTATCACAGCTGGTGGTCAGTTATGAAGGTCACTTTATCACAGCTGGTGATCAGTTATGAAGGTCTGTTATCACAGCTGGTGGTCAGTTATGAAGGTCACTTTATCACAGCTGGTGATCAATTATGAAGGTCTGTTATCACAGCTGGTGGCCAGTTATGAAGGTCATTTTATCACAGCTGGTGTACAGTTATGAAGGTCACTTTATCACAGCTGGTGTACAGTTATTAAGGTTAATTATCACAGCTGGTGGTCAGTTATGAAAGTCACTTTATCACAGCTGGTGGTCAGTTATGAAGGTCTGTTATCACAGCTGGTGATCAGTTATGAAGGTCTGTTATCACAGCTGGTGGTCAGTTATGAAGGTCACTTTATCACAGCTGGTGATCAGTTATGAAGGTCTGTTATCACAGCTGGTGATCAGTTATGAAGGTCTGTTATCACAGCTGGTGATCAGTTATGAAGGTCTGTTATCACAGCTGGTGATCAGTTATGAAGGTCTGTTATCATAGCTGGTGGTCAGTTATGAGGAGACGTTATCTCAGCTGATGGTCAGTTATGAAGGTCACTTTATCTCAGCTGGTGATCAGTTATGAGGGTATGTTATCACAGCTGGTGGTCAATTATGAAGGTCAATTACCACAGCTGGTGTTCAGTTATAAAGGTCAATTTACACAGCTGGTGGCCAGTTATGAAGGTCAATTATCTCAGCCGGTGGTCAGTTAAGGAGACGAACTTCATAGCTAATGTGTGTCGAATGCATAAACAATACCATATTCAAAAAGAAAGACATTGTCTAGCAGCTACAACAAAAACACTTCAATTTGTTGTGGCAAGTTTTTACCATTGAGGTAGGTGCGCACAGTTTGAGCTTGATAGGCTGTCTTTGACAATTATTGTGCGATTGTGATGCTCGTAACTGTCTGCTCGTGATAACAATAAATGAGGACAAGCTTTGCTAGCTCTCACTGCAGTGATGATTGTTGTATTTTACATTTTAAAACTAAAGTATTCTTTTATCAAACTGTTATTACCTGCGAACTGTTGACAGCCCCATGTATCCTTGAATGTACTAATCAGTTGCATAACTGACATACAATATTTAATCAATAATAATCAGAAATACTGTTATATAATAAAGAAGGTAATCTACGTAAACAGAAAAATATTGAGGAAAATCGTGATAACAAAGCAAAAATATCCATAAATACATAAACCAATAATGATAAACACAAAACAATGCATAAGATGTTGTACAAATATATAGAGAAATAATGTAAATAAATAGATTGCTCGAGCATATAAACATAAATATGGGCAGTGCCTTCACAAGAAATACAGACACGCAAATAAAGTTATTAATACAAACATTTAGTAAGATGAAAATAGCGGAAGAGAAACAAGTGAGAGAGCGAGATTAGAGTCAAATGTAACCTGATAGTTAACCAGAAACAATCTAATAAGCAAAAGACAATAGTAAGTAAACATAAAAACAGATGCAAAAAAAAAAATAAAAATTATAAACACAAACAAAATGAACAAAAATAGAAGCAGTGACTGTAGAGTCAGTGTGACACGATTTAAACATTACCACAACGAGGCTTGCTCCGAATTCTGAATATTAAGTCCTGGAAACGGCAAAACTGTAGCAGTGTCACGGTCTATAACTGACAGAAGTCCAGCGACCTGGTGAAAACTGTCCACACGCTTAGTTGAACCAGGAAACGTCTCCCAGAAGCGCAGCACAGCGACAATAAACGCAGGCAAACGTGCTCTAGTCCGTGCAAGCTTCTCGTGGCATCACCTCAAGCACTTAACGAGCGGTGTCGGGCTGAAGGCGACCATTTAAGTCAACCCTTCAGAAATGCGCGTGCAGGAAGGGATTGGTGCGTACAGGCAGTAAGTGAGAACAAGAAACAGAACGAATGGCTGATGATGTTGCCTATTATTAGATCAGTTATCACAGTTGGTGTTCAGTTATAAGATCAGTTACCATAGTTGGTGTTCAATTATAAGATCAGTTACCATAGTTGGTGTTCAATTATAAGATCAATTATCACAGTTGGTGTTCAATTATAAGATCAGTTACCATAGTTGGTGTTCAATTATAAGATCAGTTACCATAGTTGGTGTTCAATTATAAGATCAATTATCACAGTTGGTGTTCAATTATAAGATCAGTTACCATAGTTGGTGTTCAATTATAAGATCAGTTATCACAGTTGGTGTTCAATTATAAGATCAATTATCATAGTTGGTGATCAATTATAAGATCAGTTATCACAGTTGGTGTTCAATTATAAGATCGGTTACCATAGTTGGTGTTCAATTATAAGATCAGTTATCACAGTTGGTGTTCAATTATAAGATCAGTTACCATAGTTGGTGTTCAATTATAAGATCAGTTACCATAGTTGGTGTTCAATTATAAGATCAGTTATCATAGTTGGTGTTCAATTATAAGATCAGTTACCATAGTCGGTGTTCAATTATAAGATCAGTTACCATAGTTGGTGTTCAATTGTAAGATCAGTTACCATAGTTGGTGTTCAATTATAAGATCAGTTATCATAGTTGGTGATCAATTATAAGATCAGTTATCACAGTTGGTGTTCAATTATAAGATCGGTTATCACAGTTGGTGTTCAATTATAAGATCAGTTACCATAGTTGGTGTTCAATTATAAGATCAGTTACCATAGTTGGTGTTCAATTATAAGATCAGTTACCATAGTTGGTGTTCAATTATAAGATCAGTTACCATAGTTGGTGTTCAATTATAAGATCAGTTATCACAGTTGGTGTTCAATAATAAAGATCAGTTATCACAGTTGGTGTTCAATTATAAGATCAGTTATCACAGTTGGTTTGTAATTATAAGATCAGTTACCATATTTTATTGTTCAATTATAAGATCAGATACCATAGTTGGTGTTCAATTATAAAGATCAATTACCACAGTTGGTGTTCAATAATAAAGATCAGTAATCACAGTTAGTGTTCAATTATAAGATCAGTTATCACAGTTGGTGTTCAATTATGAGATCAGTTATCATAGTTGGTGTTCAATTATAAGATAAGTTACCATAGTTTTTATTCAATTATAAGATCAGTTATCACGGTCGTTTTCAATTATAAGATCAGTTACCATAGTTGGTGTTCAATTATAAGATCAGTTATCACAGTTGGTGTTCAATTATAAGATCAGTTATCACAGTTGGTGTTCAATTATAAGATCAGTTATCACAGTAGGTGTTCAATTATAAGATCAGTTACCATAGTTGGTGTTCAATTATAAGATCAGTTACCATAGTTGGTGTTCAATTATAAGATCAGTTACCATAGTTGGTATTCAATTATAAGATCAGTTACCATAGTTGGTGTTCAATTATAAGATCAGTTATCATAGTTGGTGTTCAACTATAAGATCAGTTACCATAGTTGGTATTCAATTATAAGATCAGTTACCATAGTTGGTGTTCAATTATAAGATCAGTTACCATAGTTGGTGTTCAATTATAAGATCAGTTATCACAGTTGGTGTTCAATTATAAGATCAGTTACCATAGTTGGTATTCAATTATAAGATCAGTTACCATAGTTGGTGTTCAATTATAAGATCAGTTATCACAGTTAGTGTTCAATAATAAAGATCAGATACCATAGTTGGTGTTCAATTATAAAGATCAATTACCACAGTTGGTGTTCAATAATAAAGATCAGTAATCACAGTTGGTGTTCAATTATAAGATCAGTTATCACAGTTGGTGTTCAATTATAAGATCAGTTATCATAGTTGGTGTTCAATTATAAGATAAGTTACCATAGTTGGTGTTCAATTATAAGATCAATTACCTTAGTCGGTGTTAAATTATAAGATCAGTTACCATAGTTGGTGTTCAATTATAAGATCAGTTATCACAGTTGGTGTTCAATAATAAAGATCAATTACCACAGTTGGTGTTCAATTATAAGATCAGTTACCATAGTTTGTATTCAATTATGGGAATAAGTTATAACAGTTGTTGCTCAATTATAATGGTCAATTACCAAAGTTGGTGCTCAGTTATAAAGATCAATTATCACAGTTGGTGCTGAATTATAATGTTCGGTTATCACTATTGGCAATCAGTTATGAGGATCAATTATCATAGTTGAAGTTTTTTGATAATGAGTTTCACGTCTGTACGTCAAACATGTAAACAAAATCATATTTAGAAATAAATTAATTAATTAACCATCAAATTAACTATCAAGTTTACAGAAACTTGATTACTTTCACATCGTTATGTCCTTTTCATCATCAACATCGAGTGCATTCTCCGCAACGAAGGTTGGCTATCATGGAGCGCCATTCTGCTCTGTCTCTTGCTTTGATAGTGCAGGTTGTCATAGACTGATTTGTCCATCTTTTGATGTTACTCGTCCATGTTAGTCTTGGTCTGTCTCTGCCTTTTTTACCTTGTATTTTCCCTTCTAATATTACTTTTATTAGACTGTTGTGTCTTTTAACATGACCAACAAATTTCATTTGTCTTGTTTGAATTGTGCTTAGTAGTTCTCTTTTCATTTTTAGTTGTTTTAAGACTTCATCATTTGTTTTCAATTCCTTCCATCCAATTCTACCTATTCTTCTATATATCCACATTTCAAAGGCTTCAATTCTCTGTTCTGTTTTCTTGTCTAATGTCCATGTTTCTGCACAATATAGGAATATTGAGAAGATGTAACATTTTGCTATTCTTAGTTTTAGTCCTGGTGTTATTTGTTATGGTGTTAGTATATCCTTCATGACATTAAAATTACTTTTTGCCATTCCTATTCGTTTGTTTATTTCAGTTGTACATTTTCCATCACTGGTTATAGTGTGTCCAAAGAAGTTGTAGTTCTGAACTGTCTCCAGGTCTATTCATTCTATTTTGATATCCACTTGTGGGTTTTGGGTATTTCCTTTGTTTATGATCATAGTTTTAGTCTTTTTGATATTCATATCTAGTCCATATTTTTTGCTTGTCATGTTTATTACATTAAGTAATTGTTGTAGATCATTAGGATTTTCTGCTAATAGTACAGTATCATCAGCACATCTTAGGTTATTGATTATCTTTCCATTAATTTGTAGGCCTGGCATCTCTATGATGTTTTTAAAAATTTGCTCAGTGTATAGATTGAACAAGCTTGGTGATAGGATGCATCCCTGTCTTACTCCTGTTTTTATATCAATGGGTGTATGTCCTTTCACGTTCATTTAATTGAAATGACCGTACACTTCAGTGCCTTTTATCTAAAACTCATGTTTAATAGAATGCCATCATCTGCACCCATAAAACGAGAAATTAATGATCTACCAGGCTCCAAATGTGTATATAGAATGGACAAAATATTTATGAAATTGTATTATATTGTTATGCTTATCGAAAAAAAATTTTTTAAGGCAGTTAGTCAGTTAAAGAAAAAGAGTTCATAATGTTATGTAGAGCCAGTCTTAACATATGGATGCGAATCATGGACTATAGGACAACAGACAAGAAAATCACTGGAATCTGTAGAAATGTGGTTTTACGGAAGAATGTTCATAATACCATGGACAGCTAAGAAGAGTAATGAAAATGTTCTGAAAGAGGCCAAAGCAAAAAGAGAGCTAATTTCCAATATTAGGTTAGAAACAATCATCAGTTTTTGGCCATGTTGTGAGAAGAGAACAACTATAATATATTATAAGAACTGGGAAAATTTAGGGACGAAGAGATAGAGGGAAGCATAGAGAAAAAATACCAGACAGCTTTATAGAATGGCTTGGCAGAAGATCAACAACAGAAATGATAAATAACTGTCGAGATCGAAAATTGTAGAGAGACATGATCACCTACGCCAGCAGGCCCGGTACTTGATGATGATGATGTGACAATACTTGTTTCTCAAGTCGAAAATCAAAAGATGTTGCATATATGTCATTGACGTCACCATCAATAGATGTCGATCAGAGTCGCAGTAATTCATCTTTATGACACATTAACACCAACATAAAATTGTAAATATATTTGCAGCACTTGCTGCGTCCTATTGTACTAATTCAGGAAGCGTACATTTCAATTACTTTATATATATATGTTGCAAAATCTTACTGAAAATATTTCCCGCTGAATTACAGTAGTAGAGGTGTCCTAAAATCCCCTCGCAACACCCTCTACAACACCAGCTTCACGATCAGCACCGATAATAAAAATTGTAACTATTGTAATGTTATATAACATCCGCTGAATGCTGTGTTATATATCTATTGAGATAGTAAAAGAATGAAATATATCTTTGTTTTTTTATATCTAACGCTATTGTTTTTTATTGCTGTTGTATAAACTACTAAACTAGACATAGGTCTGTGTCTTAATTCCTTTGTTTCTGCCCGTATCTGTACAAAACTCTTGCTTGGATCACATTGTATTCGTGCTGTAATATTCCCACTTAACGGTAGTCAACGTTTATCATATACTTTTTATATAAACAAAAAATGCACCATTTTGCCAAGTTTAACCGCGTGTATACTTTTTATATAGACAAAAAAGCTGCATTTTCTGTGTTTAACTCAGGAAAGAGTGGCATTTTACGACACATATACTTCTAATAACTCTCTCTCTCTCTCTCTCTCTCTCTCTGTATATATATATATATATATATATATATATATATACATACTTACATAAATTATAACATTATGCATTTTCTTCCTTAATCAAATGTCGGGTACCCTTTTTCAGCAGGATAATATGGAGGACGTATTACAAACCCTTGTGTTCTACACGAAAATCGATCTCTTTTAATTTTTTAATCTGTCTTGAAAAAAAAAACATTTAGATATGAATATCAAAAAGACTAAAACTATGATCATAAATAAAGATAACACTCAAAACTTGCAAGTGGATATCAAAGTTGAAGGAACAGACCTGGAGACAGTTCAGAGATACAAATAGCTTGAACATATCATAAATAGCAGTAGAAAATGTACAACTGACATAAACCATAGAACAGGAATTACTAAAAAGTAATTTTAATGCCACCAAAAATATACTGACATCATACCAAATAACACAAGGACTAAAACTAAGAATAGCAGAATGTTATATCTTCTCAACATTCCTGTATGGTGCAGAATCACAAAATATAAGACAAGAAAACAGAACAAAATACTGAAGTCTTTTTAATGTTGATTTATAGAATAGTGGGAATAATTTGATGGAAAGAAAAACGAACAATCAATGAAGTCTTAAAACAACTAAAAATGAAAAGAGAACCACTAAACACAATTAGAACAAGACAAAATGAGATTTTGGGGGGAATATTAAAAGACACGGCAGCATACTAAAAGTAATCTAGGAAGGGGAACTATCAGGTAAAAGATGCAAGGCAAACCAAGACTAACATGGACGAGTAACATTAAAAGATGGACAGGTCAGCCTATGACAATCTGCACTATCAAAGCAAGAGATAGAGCAGAATGGCGCTCCATGGTAGCCAACCTTCGATGATGAGACGGCACTCGATGATATATAGGCCTATATTCTTTAAAATATATATCATCATCATCAAGTACCAAGCCTGCTGGCGTAGGTGATCATGTCTCTCCACAATTTTCGATCACGACAGTTATTTATCATTTCTGTTGTTGACCTTCTGCCAAGCCATTCTCTTAAGCTGTCTGTTATTTTTTCTCTTTGCTTCCCTCTATCTCTTCGTCCCTCAATTTTACCAGTTGTTACAATATATTCCAGCTGTTCTCTTCTCATTACATGGCCAAAAATGATGATTCGTTCTTCCTAATATTGGAAATTTAGATTTCTTTTTGCTTTGGCCTCTTTCAAAACGTTTTCATTACTCTTCTTAGCTGTCCATGGTATTCTCAACATTCTTCTGTAAAACCACATTTCTACAGCCTCCCGTGATTTTCTTGTCTGTTGTCCTATTGTCCATGATTCACATCCATATGTTAAGACTGGCTCTACATAATATTTAAGAACTCTTTTTCTTGTTTATATTGTTAAAATTGGATTGCATAGTATCTTCCTCATTTTTTGGAAAGCTGCTTTTGCCTGAGCCATTCTGCAGCTCAATTCTTGTGGCCATCTTCCGTCTGAGGTTAACAAAGTTTCTAAATATTTAAATTCATTTACCTGTTTTAATATTGTTCCACTTGTCTTTATTTTGCACTGATGTGATGTCTTTTTCTTTTTTGTTACCTTAACTTCTGTCTTTTTGCTATTAAGGCTGAGTCTTTTATTTTTGCCTTCTTTCACTTTAATGTCTAACATTTCTTGTAACTAATTTTAATTCTTCGCGATTAAGACTGTATCATCAGCATACTTTAGATTATTTCTATTATGACCTCCGATTGTTTTTCCAGGCATTCCCCTTATGGATCTTAAAATAATCTTAATATAAATATTAAACAAATCTGGTGACAGCACATAACCTTGTCTAACACCCTGTTTTATTTGTTTAAACATTCCCAGTTGGTTTCCAGTTCTTATGGCCGCTGTTTGTTGCCAATACATGTTCATTATTATTCTTAGATCTTTGCTGTCTATGTTTATGCTTTCTAAAATTGTGATTATATATATATATATATATATATATATATATATATATATATATATATATATATATATATATATATTCACAGGCCTCCCGAACATCTGTCTACACGCTGCTGAAACAACATAAGTTACGCTGGCTTGGCCTCCTACATCGTATGAAAGATGGTCGCATACCAAAAGATATTCACCAAGGACAACTAGCAGATGACTAAAGGACTAGGGGGCGCCCAAATCTTCCATTTGTAGACGTGTGTAAACGCGACATGAAGACTCTGAACATAAACCCTGCAGCATGGGAAGGCATAGCTGCAGACCGTAGTCTTTGGAAACAGTCTAAAGCTCCAACTCAGACAAGAAGCAGTTTCCTAGAAAAAGATAATACAAGGTGAAAGAGAAGAAAAAAATTTCTAGGGGCGCTGAAAAACCCATAGTTAACTATGATTGACGTATGCTACTATATATATATATAGTCTATGAAGCAGTCATATATTGGTTTGTTTACTTCTGTGTACGATTGGATATATATATACAAACACTCAACTTACACACACGTACACGGAAGTAAACATATATATATTGTGTGTGGTGTGTGAGTGATATATTATTATTTTTCATTGGTTTGTTTTTTTTATCCAATAACATTTAGTCAAATCAATGTTGCTGTGCATTAGCAGCTGATATATATTATCGTTCGTTTGTTTACCTGTCATAGATAACAGATATAGACATCACGTGTTAACAAGCGATAGTCATGTGTGCTGTCCACTGTTGCTACACCATGATAATATAGGCACGTAAATGTATTGAAAGGGCGTAGATACAACACGCTTATATTCGAGTGTCAGTATTGCAAAACATAAATATACACACGGGCAAGTGTCAGAAAAGTATTTAGAAAACATACGTTTCCACGGTTATTAGGGAAATATCTAGAAATGACATTGAGAATCATTAGCCTACCGTTAGGCTTCGGCAGATCCTAGTGAAACAAGGGGTCTAAATGAACCCTTGGAAATGAGGCGAAGGCGCGTCTACCAACACCAGAGCTGGAAGTAGTCAGCGACCCACACTCGTATGGCTTGCGCCAATGATCGGTGAACTAAAACCATCCAGACCCTGCTCCACCTCTCCGCGGTGCCTCTAGTAACAGACTAACCTGTCTAGTCTGGCCAAGAGTGTAGGGATCGAAGAGGGAAGACAACCCGGTACTCAAAAATGTGCTGAAGTCGGATGTATTGCACCGAAAGGCGCAAATATAACAGTTATACTGCAAACCACAACACAACGCAGACACGTCTACTACGTCCTTGTAAGGTCGGATGATGAAGAGGAATATTCTAGTCTACTACGATACACTAGAATACTTTAGTCATCGGGCAAACGCAACCAACCAACCAACCCTTGGAACAGACGATAACACATCCATCAATGGGTGTCGCTGTTTTTATTTAATGTTAATATTATTTTTTGATGGGGTGGGGGTGGGGGACGGTTGAAAGGCTACGTTTTACACACAACATATGTGTTAATAAGCGTTTTTTTTTAATGGGCACTGCCCTAGGCCTCGCCACCGATATCTCCTAGCCTGCCCGCTGAAGATGTTTCCCGAAAACACCCCAATACTTGTGACGTCTTAAGCAATGCGAGCTATAGACGGCTGACCTCATTTTACCTACAACTGCCCCTGCTCGTAATGCTGAAAACGTCACGAATATTGGTCGGTCCCCTCTTTTGGCATTTCGTGGCAAGACGCTGTGCCAAGGAGTTACGGGTTCGATCGTGCTTCGGACCATATATTGTTCTTTGGGGTTTTTTTTTGTGTTGTTGATTATTTGTCATTTTTTTCCGAGTGCTGTAAACATACCTCTTCATTTGAATTGATTCCCCTCTCAGGAGGCAGGCTCGGAGATATCTGTGGCGACGACCATATGTACTAGAAGAGTCCGTTTATTTGATTTCCAAATACACACTTGTCAGTAAACTATACAAGGTACTATAATGCTTATATATGTTAATAAACTAAAGAAAAAAGTAAAGTGCGCCCGTCACGCCAAGTGGCGTATAGGGAATATGGTGTTAGTGACCATAGATTTTACAGACCTTCAGCACATGATTTTTAGCGTAATGTGGTCGGTATTACGCCCGTGCCGCTTTACTTTCCCAGAAAAAATCCGGTACCTATTTAAGGCTGGGTGAACCCGGAAGCCGTCGGTTGGGATCGAACACTACCTCTTGTCCTTTGTAGCCCAGCTCACTAACCACTGAGCTATCGCGGCTCCCATATGTTAATAAACTATTCTATTATCCAGGCATTTGTTAAGAAACTCTACATATAGCAAACATGTTGAATGTTTTCTGTTGGGAAACTATACATATATTGTCCATTGATTTGGCTTTTAAAGAGACTGTTGGGATCGCATACACTTGCACATGGATGTTATGAAACTATACACATTTGGCACAGGCTAGAACGTGGATGTTATGAAACTATACACAGTTGGCACAGGCTAGAACGTGGATGTTATGAAACTATACACAGTTGGCACAGGCTAGAACGTGGATGTTATGAAAATATACACAGTTGGCACAGGCTAGAACGTGGATGTTATGACACTATACACAGTTGGCACAGGCTAGAACATGGATGTTATGAAACTATACACAGTTGACACACACTAGAACATGGATAGTAGGACACTGTATACAGTTAGAACACGCTAGAACGTGGATTTTAGGACATTGTACCCAGTTAGAACACGCTAGAACGTGGATGTTAGGACATTGTACCCAGTTAGAACACGCTAGAACGTGGATGTTAGGACATTGTACCCAGTTAGAACACGCTAGAACGTGGATGTTAGGACATTGTACCCAGTTAGAACACGCTAGAACGTGGATGTTAGGACATTGTACCCAGTTAGAACACGCTAGAACATGGATGTTATGACATTGTACCCAGTTAGAACACGCTAGAACATGGATGTTATGACATTGTACCCAGTTAGAACACGCTAGAACGTGGATGTTAGGACATTGTACCCAGTTAGAACACGCTAGAACATGGATGTTATGACATTGTACCCAGTTAGAACACGCTAGAACGTGGATGTTAGGACATTGTACCCAGTTAGAAAACGCTAGAACATGGATGTTATGACATTGTACCCAGTTAGAACACGCTAGAACGTGGATGTTAGGACATTGTACCCAGTTAGAACACGCTAGAACATGGATGTTAGGACATTGTACCCAGTTAGAACACGCTAGAACATGGATGTTATGACATTGTACCCAGTTAAAACACGCTAGAACATTGATGTTAGGTCATTGTACCCAGTTAGAACACGCTAGAACATGGATGTTAGGACATTGTACCCAGTTAGAACACGCTAGAACATTGATGTTAGGTCATTGTACCCAGTTAGAACACGCTAGAACATTGATGTTAGGTCATTGTACCCAGTTAGAACACGCTAGAAAGTAGATGTTAGGACATTGTACCCAGTTAGAACACGCTAGAAAGTAGATGTTAGGACATTGTACCCAGTTAGAACACGCTAGAACATGGATGTTAGGACATTGTATACAGTTAGAACACGCTAGAACATGGATGTTAGGACATTGTACCCAGTTAGAACACGCTAGAAAGTAGATGTTAGGACATTGTACACAGCTAGGACACGCTAGAACGTGGATGTTAGGACATTGTACCCAGTTAGAACACGCTAGAACATGGATGTTATGACATTGTACCCAGTTAGAACACGCTAGGACATTGATGTTAGGTCATTGTACCCAGTTAGAACACGCTAGAACATTGATGTTAGGTCATTGTACCCAGTTAGAACACGCTAGAAAGTAGATGTTAGGACATTGTACCCAGTTAGAACACGCTAGTAAGTAGATGTTAGGACATTGTACCCAGTTAGAACACGCTAGAAAGTAGATGTTAGGACATTGTACCCAGTTAGAACACGCTAGAAAGTAGATGTTAGGACATTGTACCCAGTTAGAACACGCTAGAAAGTAGATGTTAGGACATTGTACCCAGTTAGAACACGCTAGAAAGTAGATGTTAGGACATTGTACCCAGTTAGAACACGCTAGAAAGTAGATGTTAGGACATTGTACCCAGTTAGAACACGCTAGAAAGTAGATGTTAGGACATTGTACCCAGTTAGAACACGCTAGAAAGTAGATGTTAGGACATTGTACCCAGTTAGAACACGCTAGAACATGGATGTTAGGACATTGTATACAGTTAGAACACGCTAGAACGTGGATGTTAGGACATTGTATCCAGTTAGAACACGCTAGAACATGGATGTTAGGACATTGTACACAGTTAGAACACGCTAGAAAGTGGATGTTAGGACATTGTACACAGTTAGAACACGCTAGAACGTGGATGTTAGGACATTGTATCCTGTTAGAACACGCTAGAACATGGATGTTAGGACATTGTACACAGTTAGAACACACTAGAACATGGACGTTAGGATATTGTACACAGTTAGAGCATGCTAGAAAGTGGATGTTAGGACATTGTATCCAGTTAGAACACGCTAGAACATGGATGTAAGGACATTGTACAGAGTTAGAACACGCTAGAAAGTGGATGTTAGGACATTGTATCCAGTTAGAACACGCTAGATAGTGGATGTTAGGACATTGTATCCAGTTAGAACACGCTAGAACATGGATGTTAGGACATTGTACCCAGTTAGAACACGCTAGAACATGGATGTTAGGACATTGTACACAGTTAGAACACGCTAGAACATGGATGTTAGGACATTGTACACAGTTAGAACACGCTAGAAAGTGGATGTTAGGACATTGTACACAGTTAGAACACGCTAGAACATGGATGTTAGGACATTGTACACAGTTAGAACACGCTAGAACATAGATGTTAGGACATTGTACACAGTTAGAACACGCTAGAACATGGATGCTAGGACATTGTACACAGTTAGAACACGCTAGAACATGGATGTTAGGACATTGTACACAGTTAGAACACGCTAGAACATGGATGTTAGGACATTGTACACAGTTAGAACACGCTAGAAAGTGGATGTTAGGACATTGTACCCAGTGAGAACACGCTAGAAAGTGGATGTTAGGAAACTATACACAGTTGGAACAGGCTAGAACGTGGATGTTATGAAACTATACACAGTTGACACACGCTAGAACGTGGATGTTATGAAACTATACACAGTTGACACACGCTAGAACGTGGGTGTTATGAAACTATACACAGATGACACACGCTAGAACATTGATGTTAGGACATTGTTCACATGCAGCTCATAAGTCAAGATTCCCTTCATGCCTTGCTAGGCGTGTGAGGAAATATTGTGTTATTGTTGGTTACCATTTTTGTGTGGCAAACGAGGATTTAAGTAAATTGTTCACAGTTAGCACAGACTAGAATGTGTGTTTTAGGAAACTGTGCACAGATAGCACACGCTTGCCCGTGGATGAAATGGAAACTTTCTGCAAATTGAACCCACAAAAAAAGTGTGTGTGTTAAAAGAACTCGCAAAGAACATACTTGTGGGAGTGTAAACTGTAGCTTTTAGAGATGATATACGCTGTTCCAGAAAGCACACATCTTTATGTATGTATTCATAAGCTATCACATATGTACATAAGTCAAGTAATTTTAACTTAACATCGCATACAACAACACATACCTCACTAATTGAAATTCATTATTGTTGTATTGTTGATTGTTATATATTGTGTACAGAAACTTTTGTAACAGACGATAACAATATCAGTCATCAAAATATTTAAACCTCTACTAGTCTAGTTATAAGACTTCAAGAAATGTATGGCCAGGTTTTGTAAAGAGCAAAACAAAATATAAAGTAAAACTACTTACAACACACTGTGAGCGTACTTTTATGGAAGCCCCATCTGGCACACCTGGTCGACCATCCACCTAAATACAGGTAACCTCACCAGCAAGTCGTGATATCTTACGTGCGCGAGAAAATGTCAGATGGGAAGGCGGTATTGAGATAATTTACAAAATAAATAAATACAATTATATTTTATTTACGTTCTTTTCAGGTCAGCATTAGCTGAGTTTTAGCGTTATAATAAAGTCGTATATGTGAGGATGAGAAATGTAACCAACATTTAGTGGTAGAAGATGTTATAAGACATCAAATTGACTTTAAATACCATGGGAGACTTTTAAAGATCAAAATAGTGACATCGTTTGGAAATCAATAACTTTAACTACAGGAAAAACTGTATGTCAAGAAGAACTGTATGTCAAGAAGAACTGTATGTCAATAAGAACTGTATGTCAAGAAAAACTGTATGTCAAGACGACATTTAGTGGTCATCATCATCATCATCAAGTACCGGGCCTGCTGGCGTAGGTGATCATGTCTCTCCACAACTTTCGATCTCGGCAGCTATTTATCATTTCTGTTGTTGACCTTCTGCCAAGCCATTCTCTTAAGCTGTCTGTTATTTTTTCTCTTTGCTTCCCTCTATCTCTTCGTCCCTAAATTTTTCCAGTTGTTACAATATATTCCAGTTGTTCTCTTCTCATTACATAGCCAAAAAATGATGTTTGTTTCTTCCTAATATTGGAAATTAGCTCTCTTTTTGCTTTGACCTCTCTCAGAACATCTTCATTACTCTTCTTAGCTGTCCATAGTACTCTCAACATTCTTCTTTAAAACCACATTTCTACAGACTCCACTGATTTTCTTGTCTGTTGTCCTATTGTCCATGATTCACATCCATATTTTAAGACTGGCTCTACGTAACATTTCAGAACTCTTTTTCTTGTTTCTATTGTCAAAAATGGATTGCATAGTATCTTCCTCATTTTTTGGAAAGCTGCTTTTGCCTGAGTCATTCTGCATCTCACATCTTTTGTACATCTTCCGTCTGAGGTTAACTAAGTTCCCAAATATTTAAATTCATTTATCTGTTTTAATATTGTTCCACTTGTCTTTATTTTGCACTGAAGTGATGTCTTTTACTTTGCTGTTACCATTACTTCTGTATTTTTGAAATTAAGGCTGAGTCCTTTAATTTTGCTTTCTTTCACTATAATGTCCAAAATTTCTTGTAACTCATTTTCACTCTTAGCGATTAAGACTGTATCATCAGCATACCTTAGATTATTTATATTATGTCCTCCAATTGTTATTCCAGGCATGTCCATAATGGATCTTAAAATAATCTCACTATAGATATTAAACAAATCTGGTGACAGTACACAACCTTGTCTAACACCCTGTTTTATTTGTTGAGACATTCCCAATTGGTTTCCAGTTCTTATGGCCGTTGTTTGTTGCCAGTACATATTCTTTATTATTCTTAGATCTTTGCTGTCTACGTTTATGCTTTCTAAAATTTTGATTATTTCTTGGTGCTTTACTTTGTCAAATGCCTTGGTGTAATCTATGAAGCATAGGTATAGATATGTTTTCACCTCTGTGGCTCTTTCTACTAAAGAAATTTAGTGGTAGAAGATGTTATAAGACATACATTTTTTTTTAATACTATGGGAGACTTTTAAAGATCACAATAGTGACATCGTTTGGAAATCAATAACTTTAACTACAGGAAGCATTGTATGTCAAGAAGACTTGTATGTCAAGAAGAACTGTATGTCAAGAAGCACTGTATGTCAAGGCGAACTGTGTGTCAAGAAGAACTGTATGTCAAGAAGACTTGTATGTCAAGAAGACTTGTATGTCAAGACGAACTGTATGTGAAGAAGAACTGTATGTCAAGAAGATCTGTATGTCAAGAAGAACTGTATGTCAAGAAAAACGTCGCCATAAACGACAGCTACGTGTGTGGTATGGTCACTCAACACAGCGCTGGTGTTCTCAGACGTTTCACGTTGCCGGATGTGCTGAATAAGAGATCCGTGAACTTAAGAACAAACTGTTCGATGGTACTGTGATAATGGGGTCGAGGCAAAGAAATACAGCAAAATCTGAAGCTGCTGCGAAGCTAATAATTCTATTTATTTAATTATTTATTTTTTAAAAAAAATTGAAATACATATTTGTGCGTGTGTTGTGAGTAGTATACAAGGGTCCATTTGGCCCGCATTTAGGCGCGAATTAACAAAGATATATAGCAGGCGCATTTTACGCGAAATGTACACGAGAGACAAGGGGAGTTAACCATGACATTTCGTGTCGGGATGTTGACCTCTAGTCCCGGTGACCCCGGAAGTGACCTGTTTATGTCTGCTTTGTGCTGACTTTGGAGTTCTTGATGTACTTAATCGATAGTGATAGGTTAGTAGATTATACATCAATGAAAACCAATCGATATAAAACAAAAGACAAAAGCTATTTTTTATTCTTTTATTATTTCAATAGGTGTATAACATACAGTGGATATAATATAACATTACAAAAAAAATATTCAGTACACGAAGTAAATATATAGTACAAGGATAACATTTATTTATAGCTATGTAGTTGGGTGTCTGCTTAGTTCTATGTCATAGATGAATCATAATGGGTGATACTGTTAGAGATTACTGGTTAGTCTAAGCTGGTAGTGTAAAGAGTTAAATATCTAGAGGTGTAGTCGAGAAATTATCATCTGCTACCTTTCTTTTTATATAGAAATAGGAAAGACCATTTCTTGTTTGACTGTAGGAAAATATAGAATTATTTAAGACTTTGAAACCTACATTTTTCCCACCCTTAGCCTTTTGCGTAGCGAGAACCTCTAAAAACATATCTTTATCTAATTTGTTGTGTTGCTTGCTTAGCCCTTTACAACTGATTTTATCGTAATCCCCACTACAATGGTACGTCTTACTACATAAGCTAACAAGAGCTGTCCCTTCGTACTCTAGTTTAAAAAGCCCGGGCGTTCGTTTGGTGTACGCTTTAACACCCTTACAGTTTATACAGTCTGTCTTGCTAATATGCTCATCGCAAAACTCGGCGGGAAACCAGTCTTTATACACGCTATTAAACTCATCCCGCAGTCATTTTCAGTCATCTTTTTAAACCGGGGACTATTTATCATTTTTGATATCTCATCCCCTTGAACGTACGAGACAGCGCTATGAGTGACCTTATTGGTTAGAGTCTTCCCATAGGCTGAGTTTCCTAAGAGCTTCATCGTATCGCTTACTATAGATTGACTTTCGTCTAGATCACCAGCCCTCCTAGCGTCAGAAACCATTTCGCCAAACTTTTTAAACAACTAGACGGTTGATATTCTATCACTTGATAAATTTTTGTTACCGCCAATCCGTGGTCTAAATACCATTTTAACAGTGGTGTTGCCAACAAAATTTTTTCTCCGACATAACTACCGATTAGGGTGCGACGAGGGGTTGACAACAAGTTATGTTTAAGGGCATATTCACCCATAAACGGTCCAATATCATCACGCGTGACGTCAATATTTTTGAAAATTGGAGTCATCTCACTGAAATGTTCCTTCAGGTGGTCGGGGACGTGTAGATCACATTCAACTAATCCAAAACATGTCCCATCTGAAACAGAAGTCAGGATATGTTTATCACTGAGAGGGAGCCCTTCTTTAGAGTAAGTGGGTCTAGCTCGAGGGATGGTTTTAGAAAGGAAAGCCCTAATGGTTGGGTCAGACTTTTTTAGAGCCTGCCACTCACATTTCCACATAACTTCTACTGGAACTTTGACCTCCTCGGTTAGGTAAGTGTGTATCTCACATGTTTTTTCAAACAGCTCGAACAAGGGCTTATTATTAACAGGGTTTCTATCTTTATCTTTGGTAAGGGGGCAGTCTTTGTGACCATGGTACAGACAACCATGAAAATTGTAGCCTATTCTATTGGATTTGTCCCACCCATCCACAGGGATATTTCTATTACCTAATCGAAACTCCCTCCCGTTAAACTGAGTTTTCAACTCCACCCCTTTTTGGTGGGCGACCCACATTAGCCACTCTCTACTTTGTTGGACATAATAGTTATCTTTTTCGACCCTAAACCCAGTCTCCATTCTTCTAATAATTGGATAATCTGTTGGCATTGGGTTCATCAGAGCCCAAAGATACAACGCGTTGGCATCGTAACCCTGGATGGATTTGACTTTGATGGATTACCTTTCCGCCCCTAATAAACGTTTTGCCTACCTCGTGATACCTATGGAAAATTATAGAGGGACCTCCGACGATATTATCTCTAATCATTGTGTGTAGACTTGCATGTTTGCTCGAACATAAACTAAACATTACACCCCTATCAACGGTCTTAAAAAGATACTTTAAACAAACACCCGAACCGAAATGGCGTCTTTAAAACAGTCCACACCCCGCTCCCCATAAAAGCGAACCTGTTGCTCTAAGGCTTCTAAAAAGGGGACTACATCTTTGTTATTATACCACACCAAAAAGTCCCTAAGGGTGGTCATGTTATTGTCCTTCCAGACCTTTTTACACAGAGCGTACTCCTCCTTGGAAATGTTGGAATTTTTTAACGACGAGTAAAAGGCTTCGTATGGGGTAACTCAGTTTCGTCCAACTTTTGGTGGTCGTCTATATATTCATAACAAAAGTAACCCTTTGTCTCGCTAATCTTATAAGCTGCCAAGTACTTGCTGTAGCTGAAACCTGGTGCTAGATAGTTTACTATATCTAAGAATTTTAGATTCTGTGTTGCAATACACATAAAGTTATTGTTTCTTTTAACTATAAACTTGAACGGTTTTGGTACTTTGTAGTCTACGTCCATTTTATCTTCCTCTTCTTCGATAACATCAGCATCTTCTTCTTCTTCCATACTATCAACGTCTTCACCCACTTGGGCAGTGGCATTCATGAAGTGCTTTATTAAATAAGGTTAATGACGTTGACGTCATATTTCCCCGAGTTAAACCCTATCACTGGAAGCTCTTTTAAATACTCATCAAACCTAACTACTATCTTGTCTTTATTCAGATCATGAAGTTGAGTAAAAATACGTTCAAACCGAGCTCGCAACAACGAGTATGCCTTAGCAGCTATACTAGTGAGATAATCAACCATCTGACTAACTAAAATTTGTGGGTCACCCTTGGTTATGAAACATTTTGGGGCCTCCCACCCTGGGACATTTGACGCTATAGAACAGGAAAGGGTACGTGTTTAGCTACAAAGGTAGTCGAGGGTGTCTCTTGGGGAACATTCCCATTGTCAAAATAACATTCATAATCGAATGTCGCCCTGAATGGGTAAATAAAACACGCTGGAGTACTTATCCCTTCAGAGCTGATCGCGTCCCATACACTTTCAGGTGAAGAATAAACACCACCTTTATATGTCTCTACAGCCATATCCCCAGTGCAGGTTTTTTCGTGCCTATCCATACGCCCAAACTTTTTCCACAGTTTCCCACATCTTCCACAAGAAAAGCTTTTACTAGCCCTAGAAAGATCGTTTATATAAAAGAAGTGGTTTTTGTAAAGTAAAAGACGGAGTGTTTCACTATAACTATTACCACTTCTCAGAACAATACGCAAGGCTTGCTCAGAATCAAACTCAAAAATATCTATATTTATTGCAAAGCAATTTTCTAAGAGAGGCATTTCAGCAAGAGTTACACCGGGAAAGTTACTTAACATTAGAGATGGGTTAAACTGTTTGAAAAGTAGGCTCGAAGCCTTCCTAACACCATCAACAGAGGCACCTCGATGGACAGCTAGACAACGGAAGAAGCAGAGATTATCATTGTAGTTTTTAGAATGGGAATCGGTTTGAAGGGTATTAATGCCGTGGTTCGAAGCAATGTAGGGTGGGATATCTAGCAGACACCCTATAGGATAATCTTGAAGTTTATAAACATAAACACTCGTACTGACTAAAGCTTCCAATGTGTATTTGGTTGTCTCCCTATTTTTATTTGCATACCCTAATATATCACTTTCATTTAATCTATCTACAAATGTTTCAAAATCATGGCTGTTGTTAACTAACAATGGTTTGTCTAACCCGGTCGCGTTATTTGAGCTAGCTTGAAAGTAACGCAACTCCTGTGTTTCCCTATGTCTTAAAACCAGATGATGACTAAAATTCACCTTGAAACGCTTTATCTGGGCTAGAAAAATTGGGTTTACAAGGATCTTCCAATCTATAGGAGTATCAGGCTGATGGAATATAGTGTACGTGTCCATGTATTTGTTCCTACGTTCATGTGTTCTAATAGCTAACCAGTTGTTCTTATATATCTTCTTAATATCTTGAGGTAGCTTCTTTAGAGAGTCAACTTCATTAATAAGTCTTGGTCTCTTTGACGGCACTTGAGTCGAACTCTTTACTCTCCGCTTGCGTGAGGTTGTCGATACTTGTGGGCGTGCTGGTGATGTAGGAACTACTGATACAAGAGATGCAGAATGTTCTGTCTTAATATGTTTGGCAAGGTTGTCTGGTCTATTATAAACTCGTTCACAAACATCACATTTGTATTCCTGACGCATATGTACACTAGCAACGTGTCGTTTTATGTCCCGGCTACGGGTGAAAGTTTTGGAGCACAGATGACAAGTGTTAGACATCTGTAGAAAAGAAAATGAAACATTTCAACTAAAGAATAAAGAACAGTAAACATTACAAGGAATGAAAACCAGTAAATGTAACCAACGAGACTCACAAATTGTCGAAATTAGGTTAATAAAGTATCATACTATAATATTAAAGAACTAAGATAACACTTACTTTTACGTGTCTGAAGGCGCGTGCCACATTTGTCGTCAAAAACTGTAAGCGTATGTCTGATTACAAGATTATCAGATATATACACTTGAAACCCCAGAGGTGTTACTAAAAATAGAACTGACCTCTGAGGCAATACCGGATGTGTTACTAAAAATAGCTTTTGACCGCTGACGCAATGCCCGTGGAGTTTCTAAAAATAGATTTTGACATCCCCATTGCAAAAATTTACATTAAAAATCACTTTTAGGATTTTATCCCCCTTACTATTTTTTAGGGATACGCCCATAAAATCGTAAAAAATCGTAAATTTTCACTCTAGGCATACCCCAAACTTTATTTTAGACATCCCCATTGCAAAAATTTACATTAAAAACCACTTTTAGGATTTTACCCCCATATCATTTTTGAGGGTTACGCCCATGAAATCGATAAAAAATTGGAATTTAACCTCAAGGCATACCTAAAACTTTATTTTAGACATCCCCACACCAAAAATTAACTTAAAAATCACTTTTGAAATTGTTACCCCTTTACCATTTTTGAGGGTTTTAGGTAAGCCTACGTGCTAAATTTACGATTTTTATCGATTTCAGGGGCGTAACCCTCAAAAATGGTAAGGGGGTAACAATTTCAAAAGTGATTTTTAAGTTAATTTTTGGTGTGGGGATGTCTAAAATAAAGTTTTAGGTATGCCTTGAGGTTAAATTTCAATTTTTTATCGATTTCATGGGCGTAACCCTCAAAAATGATATGGGGGTAAAATCCTAAAAGTGGTTTTTAATGTAAATTTTTGCAATGTGGATGTCAAAATCTATTTTTAGAAACTCCACGGGCATTGCGTCAGCGGTCAAAAGCTATTTTTAGTAAACACACATCCGGTATTGCCTCAGAGGTCAGTTCTATTTTTAGTAACACCTCTGGGGTTTCAAGTGTATATATCTGATAATCTTGTAATCAGACATACGCTTACAGTTTTTGACGACAAATGTGGCTCGCGCCTTCAGACACGTAAAAGTAAGTGTTATCTTAGTTCTTTAATATTATAGTATGATACTTTATTAACCTAATTTCGACAATTTGTGAGTCTCGTTGGTTACATTTACTGGTTTTCATTCCTTGTAATGTTTACTGTTCTTTATTCTTTAGTTGAAATGTTTCATTTTCTTTTCTACAGATGTCTAACACTTGTCATCTGTGCTCCAAAACTTTCACCCGTAGCCGGGACATAAAACGACACGTTGCTAGTGTACATATGCGTCAGGAATACAAATGTGATGTTTGTGAACGAGTTTATAATAGACCAGACAACCTTGCCAAACATATTAAGACAGAACATTCTGCATCTCTTGTATCAGTAGTTCCTACATCACCAGCACGCCCACAAGTATCGACAACCTCACGCAAGCGGAGAGTAAAGAGTTCGACTCAAGTGCCGTCAAAGAGACCAAGACTTATTAATGAAGTTGACTCTCTAAAGTAGCTACCTCAAGATATTAAGAAGATATATAAGAACAACTGGTTAGCTATTAGAACACATGAACGTAGGAACAAATACATGGACACGTACACTATATTCCATCAGCCTGATACTCCTATAGATTGGAAGATCCTTGTAAACCCAATTTTTCTAGCCCAGATAAAGCGTTTCAAGGTGAATTTTAGTCATCATCTGGTTTTAAGACATAGGGAAACACAGGAGTTGCGTTACTTTCAAGCTAGCTCAAATAACGCGACCGGGTTAGACAAACCATTGTTAGTTAACAACAGCCATGATTTTGAAACATTTGTAGATAGATTAAATGAAAGTGATATATTAGGGTATGCAAATAAAAATAGGGAGACAACCAAATACACATTGGAAGCTTTAGTCAGTACGAGTGTTTATGTTTATAAACTTCAAGATTATCCTATAGGGTGTCTGCTAGATATCCCACCCTACATTGCTTCGAACCACGGCATTAATACCCTTCAAACCGATTCCCATTCTAAAAACTACAATGATAATCTCTGCTTCTTCCGTTGTCTAGCTGTCCATCGAGGTGCCTCTGTTGATGGTGTTAGGAAGGCTTCGAGCCTACTTTTCAAACAGTTTAACCCATCTCTAATGTTAAGTAACTTTCCCGGTGTAACTCTTGCTGAAATGCCTCTCTTAGAAAATTGCTTTGCAATAAATATAGATATTTTTGAGTTTGATTCTGAGCCAGCCTTGCGTATTGTTCTGAGAAGTGGTAATAGTTATAGTGAAACACTCCGTCTTTTACTTTACAAAAACCACTTCTTTTATATAAACGATCTTTCTAGGGCTAGTAAAAGCTTTTCTTGTGGAAGATGTGGGAAACTGTGGAAAAAGTTTGGGCGTATGGATAGGCACGAAAAAACCTGCACTGGGGATATGGCTGTAGAGACATATAAAGGTGGTGTTTATTCTTCACCTGAAAGTGTATGGGACGCGATCAGCTCTGAAGGGATAAGTACTCCAGCGTGTTTTATTTACCCATTCAGGGCGACATTCGATTATGAATGTTATTTTGACAATGGGAATGTTCCCCAAGAGACACCCTCGACTACCTTTGTAGCTAAACACGTACCCCTTTCCTGTTCTATAGCGTCAAATGTCCCAGGGTGGGAGGCCCCAAAATGTTTCATAACCAAGGGTGACCCACAAATTTTAGTTAGTCAGATGGTTGATTATCTCACTAGTATAGCTGCTAAGGCATACTCGTTGTTGCGAGCTCGGTTTGAACGTATTTTTACTCAACTTCATGATCTGAATAAAGACAAGATAGTAGTTAGGTTTGATGAGTATTTAAAAGAGCTTCCAGTGATAGGGTTTAACTCGGGGAAATATGACGTCAACGTCATTAAACCTTATTTAATAAAGCACTTCATGAATGCCACTGCCCAAGTGGGTGAAGACGTTGATAGTATGGAAGAAGAAGAAGATGCTGATGTTATCGAAGAAGAGGAAGATAAAATGGACGTAGACTACAAAGTACCAAAACCGTTCAAGTTTATAGTTAAAAGAAACAATAACTTTATGTGTATTGCAACACAGAATCTAAAATTCTTAGATATAGTAAACTATCTAGCACCAGGTTTCAGCTACAGCAAGTACTTGGCAGTTTATAAGATTAGCGAGACAAAGGGTTACTTTTGTTATGAATATATAGACGACCCCCAAAAGGTGGACGAAACTGAGTTACCCCCATACGAAGCCTTTTACTCGTCGTTAAAAAATTCCAACATTTCCAAGGAGGAGTACGCTCTGTGTAAAAAGGTCTGGAAGGACAATAACATGACCACCCTTAAGGACTTTTTGGTGTGGTATAATAACAAAGATGTAGTCCCCTTTTTAGAAGCCTTAGAGCAACAGGTTCGCTTTTATGGGGAGCGGGGTGTGGACTGTTTTAAAGACGCCATTTCGGTTCCGGGTGTTTGTTTAAAGTATCTTTTTAAGACCGTTGATAGGGGTGTAATGTTTAGTTTATGTTCGAGCAAACATGCAAGTCTACACACAATGATTAGAGATAATATCGTCGGAGGTCCCTCTATAATTTTCCATAGGTATCACGAGGTAGGCAAAACGTTTATTAGGGGCGGAAAGGTAGTCAAATCCATCCAGGGTTACGATGCCAACGCGTTGTATCTTTGGGCTCTGATGAACCCAATGCCAACAGATTATCCAATTATTAGAAGAATGGAGACTGGGTTTAGGGTCGAAAAAGATAACTATTATGTCCAACAAAGTAGAGAGTGGCTAATGTGGGTCGCCCACCAAAAAGGGGTGGAGTTGAAAACTCAGTTTAACGGGAGGGAGTTTCGATTAGGTAATAGAAATATCCCTGTGGATGGGTGGGACAAATCCAATAGAATAGGCTACAATTTTCATGGTTGTCTGTACCATGGTCACAAAGACTGCCCCCTTACCAAAGATAAAGATAGAAACCCTGTTAATAATAAGCCCTTGTTCGAGCTGTTTGAAAAAAACATGTGAGATACACACTTACCTAACCGAGGAGGTCAAAGTTCCAGTAGAAGTTATGTGGGAATGTGAGTGGCAGGCTCTAAAAAAGTCTGACCCAACCATTAGGGCTTTCCTTTCTAAAACCATCCCTCGAGCTAGACCCACTTACTCTAAAGAAGGGCTCCCTCTCAGTGATAAACATATCCTGACTTCTGTTTCAGATGGGACATGTTTTGGATTAGTTGAATGTGATCTACACGTCCCCGACCACCTGAAGGAACATTTCAGTGAGATGACTCCAATTTTCAAAAATATTGACGTCACGCGTGATGATATTGGACCGTTTATGGGTGAATATGCCCTTAAACATAACTTGTTGTCAACCCCTCGTCGCACCCTAATCGGTAGTTATGTCGGAGAAAAAATTTTGTTGGCAACACCACTGTTAAAATGGTATTTAGACCACGGATTGGCGGTAACAAAAATTTATCAAGTGATAGAATATCAACCGTCTAGTTGTTTTAAAAAGTTTGGCGAAATGGTTTCTGACGCTAGGAGGGCTGGTGATCTAGACGAAAGTCAATCTATAGTAAGCGATACGATGAAGCTCTTAGGAAACTCAGCCTATGGGAAGACTCTAACCAATAAGGTCACTCATAGCGCTGTCTCGTACGTTCAAGGGGAAGATATATCAAAAATGATAAATAGTCCCCGGTTTAAAAAGATGACTGAAATAGGTGTGGATCTTTTTGAAATTGAGATTGAGAAAAAGAAAACTGTTTGGGACTTGCCCCTACAAATCGGTTTCTTCGTGTATCAATATGCAAAACTTCGTATGTTAGATTTTTATTTCGAGTTCTTAGATAAGTTTGTAGATAGGTCCAACTTTCAGTTATGTGAAACAGATACTGATAGTTTATACTTGGCCTTAAGCGCACCTAAGCTAGAGGACATAGTTAAGTCAGGTCTGCGGGATGAGTTTAATAGCGTGTATAAAGACTGGTTTCCCGCCGAGTTTTGCGATGAGCATATTAGCAAGACAGACTGTATAAACTGTAAGGGTGTTAAAGCGTACACCAAACGAACGCCCGGGCTTTTTAAACTAGAGTACGAAGGGACAGCTCTTGTTAGCTTATGTAGTAAGACGTACCATTGTAGTGGGGATTACGATAAAATCAGTTGTAAAGGGCTAAGCAAGCAACACAACAAATTAGATAAAGATATGTTTTTAGAGGTTCTCGCTACGCAAAAGGCTAAGGGTGGGAAAAATGTAGGTTTCAAAGTCTTAAATAATTCTATATTTTCCTACAGTCAAACAAGAAATGGTCTTTCCTATTTCTATATAAAAAGAAAGGTAGCAGATGATAATTTCTCGACTACACCTCTAGATATTTAACTCTTTACACTACCAGCTTAGACTAACCAGTAATCTCTAACAGTATCACCCATTATGATTCATCTATGACATAGAACTAAGCAGACACCCAACTACATAGCTATAAATAAATGTTATCCTTGTACTATATATTTACTTCGTGTACTGAATATTTTTTTTTGTAATGTTATATTATATCCACTGTATGTTATACACCTATTGAAATAATAAAAGAATAAAAAATAGCTTTTGTCTTTTGTTTTATATCGATTGGTTTTCATTGATGTATAATCTACTAACCTATCACTATCGATTAAGTACATCAAGAACTCCAAAGTCAGCACAAAGCAGACATAAACAGGTCACTTCCGGGGTCACCGGGACTAGAGGTCAACATCCCGACACGAAATGTCATGGTTAACTCCCCTTGTCTCTCGTGTACATTTCGCGTAAAATGCGCCTGCTATATATCTTTGTTAATTCGCGCCTAAATGCGGGCCAAATGGACCCTTGTATACTACTCACAACACACGCACAAATATGTATTTCAATTTTTTTTAAAAAATAAATAATTAAATAAATAGAATTATTAGCTTCGCAGCAGCTTCAGATTTTGCTGTATTTCTTTGCCTCGACCCCATTATCACAGTACCATCGAACAGTTTGTTCTTAAGTTCACGGATCTCTTATTCAGCAAATCCGGCAACGTGAAACGTCTGAGAACACCAGCGCTGTGTTGAGTGACCATACCACACACGTAGCTGTCGTTTATGGCGACGTTTTTCTTGACATACAGTTCTTCTTGACATACAGATCTTCTTGACATACAGTTCTTCTTCACATACAGTTCGTCTTGACATACAAGTCTTCTTGACATACAAGTCTTCTTGACATACAGTTCTTCTTGACACACAGTTCGCCTTGACATACAGTGCTTCTTGACATACAGTTCTTCTTGACATACAAGTCTTCTTGACATACAATGCTTCCTGTAGTTAAAGTTATTGATTTCCAAACGATGTCACTATTGTGATCTTTAAAAGTCTCCCATAGTATTAAAAAAAAATGTATGTCTTATAACATCTTCTACCACTAAATTTCTTTAGTAGAAAGAGCCACAGAGGTGAAAACATATCTATACCTATGCTTCATAGATTACACCAAGGCATTTGACAAAGTAAAGCACCAAGAAATAATCAAAATTTTAGAAAGCATAAACGTAGACAGCAAAGATCTAAGAATAATAAAGAATATGTACTGGCAACAAACAACGGCCATAAGAACTGGAAACCAATTGGGAATGTCTCAACAAATAAAACAGGGTGTTAGACAAGGTTGTGTACTGTCACCAGATTTGTTTAATATCTATAGTGAGATTATTTTAAGATCCATTATGGACATGCCTGGAATAACAATTGGAGGACATAATATAAATAATCTAAGGTATGCTGATGATACAGTCTTAATCGCTAAGAGTGAAAATGAGTTACAAGAAATTTTGGACATTATAGTGAAAGAAAGCAAAATTAAAGGACTCAGCCTTAATTTCAAAAATACAGAAGTAATGGTAACAGCAAAGTAAAAGACATCACTTCAGTGCAAAATAAAGACAAGTGGAACAATATTAAAACAGATAAATGAATTTAAATATTTGGGAACTTAGTTAACCTCAGACGGAAGATGTACAAAAGATGTGAGATGCAGAATGACTCAGGCAAAAGCAGCTTTCCAAAAAATGAGGAAGATACTATGCAATCCATTTTTGACAATAGAAACAAGAAAAAGAGTTCTGAAATGTTACGTAGAGCCAGTCTTAAAATATGGATGTGAATCATGGACAATAGGACAACAGACAAGAAAATCAGTGGAGTCTGTAGAAATGTGGTTTTAAAGAAGAATGTTGAGAGTACTATGGACAGCTAAGAAGAGTAATGAAGATGTTCTGAGAGAGGTCAAAGCAAAAAGAGAGCTAATTTCCAATATTAGGAAGAAACAAACATCATTTTTTGGCTATGTAATGAGAAGAGAACAACTGGAATATATTGTAACAACTGGAAAAATTTAGGGACGAAGAGATAGAGGGAAGCAAAGAGAAAAAATAACAGACAGCTTAAGAGAATGGCTTGGCAGAAGGTCAACAACAGAAATGATAAATAGCTGCCGAGATCGAAAGTTGTGGAGAGACATGATCACCTACGCCAGCAGGCCCGGTACTTGATGATGATGATGATGACCACTAAATGTCGTCTTGACATACAGTTTTTCTTGACATACAGTTCTTATTGACATACAGTTCTTCTTGACATACAGTTCTTCTTGACATACAGTTTTTCCTGTAGTTAAAGTTATTGATTTCCAAACGATGTCACTATTTTGATCTTTAAAAGTCTCCCATGGTATTTAAAGTCAATTTGATGTCTTATAACATCTTCTACCACTAAATGTTGGTTACATTTCTCATCCTCACATATACGACTTTATTATAACGCTAAAACTCAGCTAATGCTGACCTGAAAAGAACGTAAATAAAATATAATTGTATTTATTTATTTTGTAAATTATCTCAATACCGCCTTCCCATCTGACATTTTCTCGCGCACGTAAGATATCACGACTTGCTGGTGAGGTTACCTGTATTTAGGTGGATGGTCGACCAGGTGTGCCAGATGGGGCTTCCATAAAAGTACGCTCACAGTGTGTTGTAAGTAGTTTTACTTTATATTTTGTTTTGCTCTTTACAAAACCTGGCCATACATTTCTTGAAGTCTTATAACTAGACTAGTAGAGGTTTAAATATTTTGATGACTGATATTGTTATCGTCTGTTACAAAAGTTTCTGTACACAATATATAACAATCAACAATACAACAATAATGAATTTCAATTAGTGAGGTATGTGTTGTTGTATGCGATGTTAAGTTAAAATTACTTGACTTATGTACATATGTGATAGCTTATGAATACATACATAAAGATGTGTGCTTTCTGGAACAGCGTATATCATCTCTAAAAGCTACAGTTTACACTCCCACAAGTATGTTCTTTGCGAGTTCTTTTAACACACACACTTTTTTTGTGGGTTCAATTTGCAGAAAGTTTCCATTTCATCCACGGGCAAGCGTGTGCTATCTGTGCACAGTTTCCTAAAACACACATTCTAGTCTGTGCTAACTGTGAACAATTTACTTAAATCCTCGTTTGCCACACAAAAATGGTAACCAACAATAACACAATATTTCCTCACACGCCTAGCAAGGCATGAAGGGAATCTTGACTTATGAGCTGCATGTGAACAATGTCCTAACATCAATGTTCTAGCGTGTGTCATCTGTGTATAGTTTCATAACACCCACGTTCTAGCGTGTGTCAACTGTGTATAGTTTCATAACATCCACGTTCTAGCGTGTGTCAACTGTGTATAGTTTCATAACATCCACGTTCTAGCCTGTTCCAACTGTGTATAGTTTCCTAACATCCAACAGGGTTACGATGCCAACGCGTTGTATCTTTGGGCTCTGATGAACCCAATGCCAACAGATTATCCAATTATTAGAAGAATGGAGACTGGGTTTAGGGTCGAAAAAGATAACTATTATGTCCAACAAAGTAGAGAGTGGCTAATGTGGGTCGCCCACCAAAAAGGGGTGGAGTTGAAAACTCAGTTTAACGGGAGGGAGTTTCGATTAGGTAATAGAAATATCCCTGTGGATGGGTGGGACAAATCCAATAGAATAGGCTACAATTTTCATGGTTGTCTGTACCATGGTCACAAAGACTGCCCCCTTACCAAAGATAAAGATAGAAACCCTGTTAATAATAAGCCCTTGTTCGAGCTGTTTGAAAAAACATGTGAGATACACACTTACCTAACCGAGGAGGTCAAAGTTCCAGTAGAAGTTATGTGGAAATGTGAGTGGCAGGCTCTAAAAAAGTCTGACCCAACCATTAGGGCTTTCCTTTCTAAAACCATCCCTCGAGCTAGACCCACTTACTCTAAAGAAGGGCTCCCTCTCAGTGATAAACATATCCTGACTTCTGTTTCAGATGGGACATGTTTTGGATTAGTTGAATGTGATCTACACGTCCCCGACCACCTGAAGGAACATTTCAGTGAGATGACTCCAATTTTCAAAAATATTGACGTCACGCGTGATGATATTGGACCGTTTATGGGTGAATATGCCCTTAAACATAACTTGTTGTCAACCCCTCGTCGCACCCTAATCGGTAGTTATGTCGGAGAAAAAATTTTGTTGGCAACACCACTGTTAAAATGGTATTTAGACCACGGATTGGCGGTAACAAAAATTTATCAAGTGATAGAATATCAACCGTCTAGTTGTTTTAAAAAGTTTGGCGAAATGGTTTCTGACGCTAGGAGGGCTGGTGATCTAGACGAAAGTCAATCTATAGTAAGCGATACGATGAAGCTCTTAGGAAACTCAGCCTATGGGAAGACTCTAACCAATAAGGTCACTCATAGCGCTGTCTCGTACGTTCAAGGGGATGAGATATCAAAAATGATAAATAGTCCCCGGTTTAAAAAGATGACTGAAAATGACTGCGGGATGAGTTTAATAGCGTGTATAAAGACTGGTTTCCCGCCGAGTTTTGCGATGAGCATATTAGCAAGACAGACTGTATAAACTGTAAGGGTGTTAAAGCGTACACCAAACGAACGCCCGGGCTTTTTAAACTAGAGTACGAAGGGACAGCTCTTGTTAGCTTATGTAGTAAGACGTACCATTGTAGTGGGGATTACGATAAAATCAGTTGTAAAGGGCTAAGCAAGCAACACAACAAATTAGATAAAGATATGTTTTTAGAGGTTCTCGCTACGCAAAAGGCTAAGGGTGGGAAAAATGTAGGTTTCAAAGTCTTAAATAATTCTATATTTTCCTACAGTCAAACAAGAAATGGTCTTTCCTATTTCTATATAAAAAGAAAGGTAGCAGATGATAATTTCTCGACTACACCTCTAGATATTTAACTCTTTACACTACCAGCTTAGACTAACCAGTAATCTCTAACAGTATCACCCATTATGATTCATCTATGACATAGAACTAAGCAGACACCCAACTACATAGCTATAAATAAATGTTATCCTTGTACTATATATTTACTTCGTGTACTGAATATTTTTTTTTGTAATGTTATATTATATCCACTGTATGTTATACACCTATTGAAATAATAAAAGAATAAAAAATAGCTTTTGTCTTTTGTTTTATATCGATTGGTTTTCATTGATGTATAATCTACTAACCTATCACTATCGATTAAGTACATCAAGAACTCCAAAGTCAGCACAAAGCAGACATAAACAGGTCACTTCCGGGGTCACCGGGACTAGAGGTCAACATCCCGACACGAAATGTCATGGTTAACTCCCCTTGTCTCTCGTGTACATTTCGCGCAAAATGCGCCTGCTATATATCTTTGTTAATTCGCGCCTAAATGCGGGCCAAATGGACCCTTGTATACTACTGTTGTGTTTGTTCCTGTTTAAGGCCTTTGCGCCGAAACGTCGTTCTGGTTTGTGTTGTCCACTTGTTACATGAAGCTTTAACCATGCCGTTTTTGTGTCTATATATAAGTTTTTATTTCTCCTTGCTGTGACTATGGCCTGAAAATTAACATTTTAGAAATTACTCTTCCACTTCTTGATGACTATCTATAAAGAGTAAAACATAAACGTGATGAATCGGTGATCAGTGAACAGGTCTCATCATCATCATCATCATCATCATCATCATGTACCCTGCCGGATGGCGTAGGCGATCATGTCCCTCCACAATCTTCTATCTACAGTGCATCGTATCAGTTCTGTTGTTGACTGTTTTCCATGCCATGACACCAAGCTATCCAGTATTTTCTCTCTTTGTCGTCCGCGATCTCTCTTTCCTTTTATTTTGCCAGTTGTAACCAAGTATTCCAACTTTCCTCTTCTCATGATGTGCCCAAAAAATGTTGATTGCTTCTTTCTGATGTTTTTTAAGAGCTCCCTTTTGTGTTGGCCTCTTTGAGAACTTCCTCATTGGTCTTTTTATCTGTCCAGGGAACTTTCAACATTCTTCTGAGAAATCCCATCTCTGTGGCCTCTAACCGTCTTTTCATTTGTTTGTCTACTGTCCATGATTCGCTTCCATAGGTCAGAATTGGTTCTATATAGCACTGATGAACTCTCTTTCTCATTTTTATTGACATAGATTTGTTGCATAAGATATTTTTTCATTTTCTGAAATGCTATTTTAGCCTGAGCTATTCTGCTTTTTATTTCTGTGGTGCATCTCCCATCTGATGTAATTATTGTGCCCAAGTATTTGAAACGTTGCACTTGTTTTAGATTTGTCTCGTTTATTTTTATGCTGCATGATGGTGATGATTGTTTCTTCGATATAACCATTACTTCTGTTTTCTTACTATTCAGACTGAGACCTTTCTTGTTGCTTTCTTCTACTATTATGTTGTCTATGCGAGGTCTACTGAGGACAAAAGGGCAGGATCGATTTTTATTGGTGGCTTACTTTTGGGTTCACTCAGCCTTAAACTGATATTGAGTTTTCCTTTCCTGACTCACGTGATTAAAAAAAATGTGCTCATGATGTCAAGAGTAAACCGATAGTTATAGTTATTGAAGGCCCCCGTATCACTGCAAACGAATTATAATCCATAGTTGCTCAACCGCCCGTGTCAGTGGATCATCCGACTTAACATCTCATCTCATTGAATGATACAAACAAAGAAAGGCAGCTGCAGTCCCCCTCCTTATAGCAGCCACAGCACACGCCAAAAGACATAAGGCGTGACCGCACTGAAAGTTACGCAATCGAACTGTCCATCATCATACGATATCATCATTCATCATTAGCCATCGAAATATCGAAACACGATCAGGGTGAAAAGCACATCACACGGTGTGCACAGAGCACTAAACTCAGTAGCTCCTGCAGCAAGGTCGGAATGTCAATGGTCTGAATCAATTATTTCAAATTCAAAAGTTCCAATTAACCCTATGAAGACGACAATGTAAGTAAAGAGCCCCCGTCACGCCAAGTGGCGTATAGGGAATATGGTGTTAGTGACCATATATTTTACTGACCTTCCGCACATTATTTTTGGGGTAATGTGGTCAGTATTACGCCCGTGCCGCTTCACTTTCCAGAAAAAAAATCCGGTACCCATTAAAGGCTGGGTGAACCTGTAAGCCGTCGGTTGGGATCGAACCCTGCCTTGGTCCTTTGTAGTCGAGTTCACTAACCACTGAACTATCGCGGCTCCAATTTTTATGTGTGCTGCATTATAATATTTCAACATCTCTGTTTTAGCAATGATGCCTTTGCTTTTTCTTTTGTATTTGTTTCCTAATTCTCTGTCATTTCGACAACTATTCTGTCATCAATTTCTTTCTTGCAGTTTTCCTTACTGGTTGTACGATCTCTTTTGATGTTTGTTGTTTCGATTCTCTAAGTATTTCTTATTATTCATTTCTGCTTTGTTTTTTTTTCTCTTTTGCATTGTATCTGTTGTGAGTTGTGATGTTGTGTTTCTCAAGTACCTTTTTGTCTGATTTAAAAAGGTGTAAATTTAACTGTGTGAACTCGGTAGCCGTCGGTTGGGATCGAACCCTACCTCTTGTCATTTGTAGTCCAGCTCACTAACCACTGAGCTATCGAGGCTCTCAAAACGACAATGTAGAACACTAAAAAGAAACGTAAGATAAGAACATACACACACATACAAACACACATAAATTAATAATACAATATATGGACCTGGTGTTGTTGAGATCACCAAGGCCACTTGACACCCTATGATGATGAATAGGTCCGTGAGAAATACTTTTCCCCGCAAAAGCAAAACTCGCCCTAATTCTGCGTGTCAAAGGCTACAGATTGCACAAAAATATTGTTTCGTTAACAGGAGTACGTGCATGTTTGTCAACTTGCAACTTCTGGATAGTTACTGTAGACTACTACAACACGTCGAAGAAAGACTTCTAAAGATAACCTTAGCCATAGCAACGGACATAAACAAAAATGGTGTCTTGTTTCCTCAGTCTCTTTGTTCTAATCTTTGCTTTCCTTCGAAAACCCCTGGTACTAAGGACGACTATTTACAATTATTTAATATACATCTTCTGAAGTGAAAGGGGTATCGTATTTAATTGGTGTTTAATCTTTTGGCCCCGTTTAACAATCAGCAAATATAGGACGTTATTAGGACCAAATCATAATAAGCTTGACTACAGTTACAGGGGTCCTTGAATGGATAGTTGGTTTGGGGCCACCTTATCAAAGACAATAACATGGATCATGGCTGTTGAATTGTGGTATAATGTAATTTATAGAGTTGGGGGAAAACGGGGGGGGGGGGGGTACATATAATGTTGAGTTCTGAGAGAAAGGTGTTTGAAAATGATTTATATACGGAAGAGGAGCTGAAAATGTATCTGTGGAAGAAGGGCTGAAAAGCTGAATCTATGGAACAAGTATTGAAAAGCAGAATCTATGAAAGAAGTATTGAAAAGCTGAATCTAGGAAAGAATGGTTGAAAATGTAACTACAGAAGCGAACTTGAAAATGTTGTATCTGTGATAGAGGGGTTGAAAAAGTTGTATCTGGGATAAATGGGTTGAAAATGTTGTATCTGGGATAGAGTTGTTGAAAATGTTGTATCTGTGATAGAGGGGTTGAAAATGTTGTATCTGGGATAAATGGGTTGAAAATGTTGTATCTGGGATAGAGTTGTTGAAAATGTTGTATCTGGGATAGAGGGGTTGAAAAAGTTGTATCTGGGATAAATGGGTTGAAAATGTTGTATCTGGGATAAATGGGTTGAAAATGTTGTATCTGGGATAGAGTTGTTGAAAATGTTGTATCTGGGATAGAGGGGTTGAAAAAGTTGTATCTGGGATAAATGGGTTGAAAATGTTGTATCTGGGATAGAGTTGTTGAAAATGTTGTATCTGGGATAGAGGGGTTGAAAATGTTGTATCTGGGGTAGGGAGGCTGAAAATGTTGTATCTTGGATAGGGGGGTTGAAAATGTTGTATCTGGGATAGAGGGGTTGAAAATGTTGTATCTGGAGTAGGGAGGTTGAAAATGTTGTATCTGGGATAGGGGGGTTGAAAATGTTGTATCTGGGATAGAGGGGTTGAAAATGTTGTATCTGGGATAGAGGGGTTGAAAATGTTGTATCTGGGATAGAGGGGTTGAAAATGTTGTATCTGGGATAGAGGGGTTGAAAATGTTGTATCTGGGATAGAGGGGTTGAAAATGTTGTATCTGAGATAGAAGGGTTGAAAATAAAGAAAAGGGTTGAGTGCGTACTCAACTTGTTATCTGTATTATTCACACTGAGTATTTTAAATAATTAAAACCAACAAGAAAATGTTGTATTTACGGAGAAGGGGTTGAATATTTTGTGACTAGGGAAAGGAGGATGAATATGTTGTATCCAATTGAGTTATTGAGTTATTGAGTTACTTGCGAGTCATCATCACTGCACTCCGAACATGTCCATAGGTGCTCAGAGGCCCTCCTCAGCAATTCCCGCAGTGTCCAGCGACTGACGACTCCATTTCTATGTTGGTTGATATCCAATGTCTTGTACATGTCGACATCATTAAAACATGTGCCAGGGGTTAAAATAATACCGCCACTCATCATCATCAAGAACCGTGTCTGCTGGTGCTAGTGATCATGCCACTTCACAACTTTCTAGTTAGACAGCAGATTATCGATTCCGTTGTTGATGTCCTATGAAACCTTTCTCACAAACTGTCTTGTATCTTTTCTTGCTTACCTATAGATCTTTTCTCTCACTATCTCCAGCTATCACAGTACAATACAGAATTAGATTCCGGTTGTTTCTTTTTTCATTATGTGCCAACTAGATGAAGATTGTTTACTCCTGTTCTAGAAGAATTTATTTCGTTTTATTTTGGCCTCTTCTAAAATGTTCTCATTAGTCTTGTTTTTGTTTTGTTTGCTGTTTATTGTATTATTAACGTTCGTCTGTAAATCATGTATGTGTGGCCTCCACAAATGTTCTTGCTGTTGTTTTTGATTGTCCGGGATCCGCATCAGCACGTCAAGACTGCATCGACACACACACACACACTCACACACACACACACACACACACACACACACACACACACACGCACGTGGCTCTTGGCGTCTTGACAGTAGCAAGCAATCTTGGTAGCAAGCAATCATGATAAGTCAGTAGTTGGGGAAAATGTTAGTGTCTTTTATAACACTGATGAATACTATTTTATTTTCCATTGACAAAATTGGATTGTATAATGTTTTTCTCATGTTTTCTCACAACGCTTCTACGTCTACTAAACGTCTTTTACAGGGCTAATGAAGAAAATGTGAATCTATTTCTGTAGTCACCTGGTGAACGCAAGCTAGCAACATATTCCCGAGATATTTAAAATTGACTTGTTTTAATTCTGCCTCCATTTACTGTTTTTGTGCTTTTAGGAGATGTCCTTTTCTTTGTAGCAGAAATTAATTATGTCTTTTTGCTTCCTTTATTCTTACTTTCCAAGACTACTGTATAAATGTCAGTCATTTTTAAAACTAATTTTCATTCTTTAAAGATTAAGCCAGTATCATCAACATATCTCAGGTTGTTCATATTGTAACCGACTGATATACCGGGTATATGAATTTTAGTATAATCTCACTATACATCACTATGCGTATTATATGATCCGATGATAATATGCACCCTTGCTTAACATCTTGTTTTATTTCTTGAAGTATTCACGATTTATTTTCAATTCGCATGACTACCTTTTAATTTCAAATTCATGTTCTTTATTATTATTAGATCCTTGCTGTCACCAAATATGCTTTCTAAAAATTGTATTGTTTCCTGAAACGTTACTTAGCCAAATGCGTTGATGTAGTCTACAAACATAAGTAAAGATATGTTTTCACTTCTGAAGCTCTCTCTACTAATTATTTTCTGATGTTAAATGTCCTTGTTTGTATCTTTACCTGGAATAAATCCACTCTCACACAACTAACTTATTATTTAATTTTGTTTCTCACTCTTTAATGACTATTCTTAGTAATATGTAAATATGTTAGTCACGTGATTCATAGGACTTATTGTACATCATCATCATCATCATCATCATCATCAAGTACCGTGTCTACTGGCGTACGTGGTCATGTCTCTCCACAACCCTCGATCTCGGCAGCTATTAATCATTTCTGTTGTTGACCTTCTGCCAAGCAATTCTCTTAAGCTGTCTGTTATTTTTTTCTCTCTGCTTCCCTCTATCTCTTCGTCCCTCAATGTTTCCAGTTGTTACAATATATTCCAGTTGTTCTCTTCTCATTACATGGCCAACAAATGATGATTGTTACATTATTGTACAGTGGTATCATATTCAAATGTACCCGGTTTCTTTTGTAGAATTACGAATGTCGGTTTTTGTAGATCATCCAGTAATAATCCGCTGTTGTAGATATTATTCAACAGCTTCTTCCTCTTCTACCTCTCAACTCCTTGTGAAGCATAGATCTTCAACAAACACTTTCAACTCCTTATGAAGCATAGATCTTCAACAAACACTTTCAGCTCCCTGTGGAGCATAGGTCTTCAACAAACACTTTCAACTCCTTGTGAAGCATAGATCTTCAACAAACACTTTCAACTCCTTGTGAAGCATAGATCTTCAACAAACACTTTCCAAGCCGTTCTGTTTCTTGTCATTCTTTTAAATTCATTCCATGTCGCAGCGCCATCGTCTTCGCTTATCTCTTTATCCACTGGTGTTTGACTGGTACATTTCCATAATTCTATGTTAGTGATTTTGTCCTTCCATTTCCATCCTTTTATTCTGCGTAAACATCCTTTAATGAAGGTCTGTATCTTCGTGATTGTCATTTTTGTTGTTCTCCCTGTTTCACAGCCATATAATAAGACTGACTTGACACTGGACATGATTTATTATTTTTTTTTTTTGGCATTGAACCTAATTTCTTTGGACTTCCACATGTTTCCCTTTGCAACGAAATTCAACAGCTTAGCTAATTTATTTATTTTTTTCAAAATTCTCCCACAGTGCCAATCTCCTCTTTGGCTATAGTTTCTAGTTCGAGCTGTTTTCCTACTTTCATTTTCGCATGGCCTTCTCCACTTGTGAACATTTTCGGCATTTCCACGGGATCTTAAACGTTTACTCCTGATCGATTACCATTATAGAGCTCATTAATGTATAATGTCCATCTTTCCATTATGCTTCCTTGTCTCGTCAATAATTCTCCTTCCTTTGATTAAGCAGCAAGTATTTGGTCGTATCTTCCTTCCTGCTTATTGATCAGTTTGTTTGTAGACAGTATTGACATCTTTATGTGTAAAAAAAAGTAAAGTACCCCCGTCACCCCAAGTGACGTATAGGGAATATGGTGTTAGCGACCATAAATTTTACAGACCTTCAGCACATAAATTTTTGGGATAATGTGGTCGGTATAACGCCCGTGCCGCTTTACTTTTCCAGAAAAAAATCCGGTACCCATTAAAGGCTGGGTGAACCTGAAAGCCGTCGGTTTGGATCGAACCTTGCCTTGTCCTTTGTAGTCCAGTTCACTAACCAATGAGCTATCGCGGCTCCAATTCTTATGTGTGCTGCATTATACGTAGGGAGGTCAAAAAGTAATGCACACCAATTTTTTTCTCGGCTAATAATAAAGATAGGAATATGAAATTTTGCACACTTGGAATATGACATGTTCCAATTATGTGCACCAAATTGCACAGCATTCTGATAAATATTACGCAATCTATGAACCGTTAAAATGGAGCTTGTCAACAATGTCCGTTACAAACAGCGAATTGTCATAGAATTTCAGGTTGCGGAAAAAGAAACTGTGGCAAACATTCATAAACGACTGTGTGCAGTGTACAAATGTTCTGCAGTCGATAGGAGCACAGTTAGTCGCTGGGTTCAGAGAATTAAAGCTGCAGAAAGTGTACGAGTGGAGCTGCATGATTTACCGCGTTCTGGACGTGTTGCCTCGGCTACCAGCACAGACATGTTAAACCGGGCTGATGCCATTATTCGTAAGGATAGGCGTATCACTAGTCAGCAATTGGCATTGCAGCTTACAGTCAGCAAGGGAAGTGCAATCGCAATTTTTAAAACTCTCGGATATTCAAAGATTTGCGCTCGATGGGTTCCTCGGTGCCTAACAAATGATCACAGAGTTCAAAGGAAAACATTCTGTTCTGAATTGTTGGAGCGTTTCGGTGTTGAAGGAGAAATGTTTTGTCCAAAAATTGTTACCGGTGACGAAACGTGGGCACATTATTATGAGCCTGAAACAAAAATGCAGTCAATGGAATGGCATCATCCGCAGTCACCAAAAAGAAAAAAATTCAAAACATCTCCATCAGCCGGAAAGGTGATGATCACTGTCTTCTGGGACATTGGTGGTGTGATTCTTGTTGATGTAATGACAAGAGGTGAGACAATCAACTCGACAGCTTACATCAATACACTGACAAAACTCAAAAAATCGGTTCCACAGAGTTCGGCCTAATAAGCCAACTGCAGATTTGTTGCTTCAACATGACAATGCACGCCCTCACACAAGTCTGCTAACACGGGAAGCAATCAACAAATTTGGTTGGACTGTACTGCCCCATCCTCCTTACAGCCCTGATCTGGCTCCCTCAGATTTCCATCTGTTTGGACCACTCAAAAAATTCATGCGTGGGACACACTTTGACAATGATGAGGATGTGATCCGTGCAGTTAAAAAATGGCTACGCGAGCAGGACAAAACTTGGTACAAACGAGGCATTCATGACCTAGTTTCGCGTTGGCGTAAGGCAATACGCTTGGACGGAGATTATGTTGAAAAATAGATAGTGTAAAGGGGATGCTCAGCTACAATCTGTGAAAATTTCACACATTTTGCCCGAATAGTTTCCGAGAAAAAAATTGGTGTGCATTACTTTTTGACCTCCCTTCAGTAATATCTTGACATCTCTGTTTTAGTGATGATGCCTTTGCTTTTTTTTTTGTATTTGTTTCCTAATTCTCTATGTCATTTCGACAACTATTCTGTCATCAATTTCTTTCTTGCAGTTTTCCTTACTGGTTGTACTATCTCTTTTGATGTTTGTTGTTTTGATTCTCTAAGTATTTCTTATTATTCATTTCTGCTTTGTATTTTCTCTTTTGCATTGTATCTGTTGTGAGTTGTGATGTTGTGTTTCTCAAGTACCTTTTTTGTCTGATTTAAAAAGGTGTAAATTTAACTGCATGTTAGCTGTAGCTAATTTAGATGTTTTTAATTTTGTTCTGAGATTTCCTATGACTAGTACATGTCACTATTGGAACCTGCTCCTGGTCTAGTTATCACTCATAATATGTCTCTGCATATATTATAGTTATAGGTATAGTTATAGGTATAGTTATAGTTATAGTTAATGTTATAGTTATAGTTAATGTTATAGTTTTAGTTATATTTATAATTATAATTATAATTATAGTTAATGTTATAGTTATAGTTAATGTTATAGTTAATGTTATAGTTATAGTTAATGTTATAGTTATAGTTAATGTTATAATTATAGTTAATGTTATAGTTATAGTTAATGTTATAGTTGTAGTTATTGTTGTTCGAAGGCCTCGATTTCACTGTCAAAGAATAAAATTCCATAATTGCTCAACCGGCCGTGCCAGTGGAATCATCCGAATTAATATCTCATAGAATATCCAAACAAAGAAAGACAGCTGCAGTCTCTATAATAGCAAACACAGCACACGTCAAAATACGTAAGGCATATCCGCACCGAAAGTAAACGCAGCTGAACTGTCCTTCATCATCATTCATCGTAAGCAATCTGAATATAGCAACAGCATCCGGATGAAAAGCACAGCTCTCGGTGTGCACAGAGCACTAAACTCAATAGCTTCGACTGCAAGCCTAACTTGGAATATGAGTAAACTGTAACAAGAAACACTTTTCAGACAGTCTCTCAACGGTTTCTGTAGCCTATCAGCCATATTGACCAGAAGTCCTGCATATATTATTTATGAGTAGGTTGACAATTTGATTACCTGCATTATCTTCTGTGTTTTTTTATTATTTCACTTCCAAAGATGTTTTGGGTGTTGCTTAAACCAGGAGTTTCCTATCATCATGGTGTGTGTTCCTGCTGAGTCAAGCACATGCCATCTTCTCTTTCCTTTCATCATGGTGTGTGTTCCTGCTCAGTCAATCACATGCTATCTTCTCTTTCCTATCATCATGGTGTGTGTTCCTGCTCAGTCAAGCACATGCCATCTTCTCTCTTTCCTTTCATCATGGTGTGTGTTCCTGCTCAGTCAATCACATGCTATCTTCTCTTTCCTTTCATCATGGTGTGTGTTCCTGCTCAGTCAATCACATGCCATCTTCTCTTTCCTATCATCATGGTGTGTGTTCCTGCTCAGTCAATCACATGCCATCTTCTCTTTCCTATCATCATGGTGTGTGTTCCTGCTCAGTCAATCACATGCCATCTTCTCTTTCCTTTCATCATGGTGTGTGTTCCTGCTCAGTCAATCACATGCCATCTTCTCTTTCCTATCATCATGGTGTGTGTTCCTGCTCAGTCAATCACATGCCATCTTCTCTTTCCTATCATCATGGTGTGTGTTCCTGCTCAGTCAATCACATGACATCTTCTCTTTCCTTTCATCATGGTGTGTGTCCTGCTCAGTCAATCACATGTCATCTTCTCTTTCCTTTCACCTACTTAGATCATCGTTTCCAACCACTTCTTCAACTCCTTCATTTCCAACTTTTGCATTGATATCTCCTGGAGCTGTGGTGGTCTCGTCTAGTTTTGCCCCGTCCCAGTGCCATATTGAACTCGTTGTAAAATATAGCGACTGTTTCCTCTAACTAACTATGCGCCGTTAGTACATAAACTTGTATAAGATTAATGTCTATTGACTTTCCATTAAGTTTAGATTATATAGCTCAGTCAGGTATTGCTAAAAACCTTTCAATGTTCTTGTTTCTAATCTTCTTTGGTGTTTAGTACCTTCAGAATATGATTATTTTGTATTTATCAGAATATGCCTCACCTGCGCCTCTCGGACCAACACATCCGTCTTCGACATGTTAATGCTTACAATCTCTCCCCATCGACATATAAAGACACACATGTCACTCTCATTCTTCACTCTCTAGTATCTACTTTATTACATTAGCTCTAACTATCTCTTACCTACCTCTCTCACTCTCATCGTTACTATTACTCCAACTTACTTTTCTATCAGCAACTCTCGTATCTCTAATCGTCGTCTCCTATATCTCTCTAACCCCCCACCCCCACATTCACACATCACACACACATCACACACACACACACTAAGATGCTCTTTTTTATGCTTTCATTCTCTCCCACTTTCTTTTCAGCTCTCTGTCTTTCCTATCAACCTCCTCCTCTTTCTGACACTTCCTCTATCTTCAGATCTTCTTTCCCAGCTTTATAAAGACCATGTTCAAAACTCATACAACCTTGACTTCAACGTGACCTCCTGAACTCAATCGTGAGTGCAGCCCACCAAATAAAGATATTATCGAATTGCCCAGAAAGCTGAAACAGTTATCACCCCTTGGCTATAACGTGAGCTTCTGGCTATGACAGAAATAACATGCCAGGATATTATTTTTTATGTTCCTGCTTTTTTTATGGGAGTAAATAATTCCGTCTTTAAACGCTTTCAAGTGGATGAAACTGAGCTCTACAGTCCAGGGTGCTATGTTAACAAAATTAATTAAGGCCAAGTTGCGATGTTAAGAGATTAAATTAAGTTCAAGTTGCGATGTTAAGAGATTAAATTAAGTCCAAGTTGCGATGTTAAGAGATTAAATTAAGTCCAAGTTGCGATGTTAAGAGATTAAATTAAGTCCAAGTTGCGATGTTAAGAGATTAAATTAAGTCCAAGTTGCGATGTTAAGAGATTAAATTAAGTCCAAGTTGCGATGTTAAGAGATTAAATTAAGGCCAAGTTGCGATGTTAAGAGATTAAATTAAGTTCAAGTTCGATGTTAAGAGATTAAATTAAGTCCAAGTTGCGATGTTAACAAAATAAATTATTTCCGAGAAAAGTAAAGGGCCGTGATCTGAGATCATGTCATGTGATGAGAGCTTGAAATATTGTAGAAACGGGACAAGAGAGAAAGGCAGAGCGAAGAAGACAAACAACAAAATATTAGACAGTGTAACAGCCAAATCTGAAACGAGATGAAAATGAAAAGGTATTTGATAAGAAGAGTAAATGACAAGGAGAGTTTAATGAGACACACTAGTCTACACCTGTAGCATGACACCTGTTGAGCATTATTATAATATAATATTATTATTGTTTTTATTATTATTACTATATGTATTATTACTGATTTATTATTATTATCATCATCACTATGTTTACTTTTAATATATAATTATTAGTATTTATTATTGTTATAGTAGGTATATAGTATATTATAGTATTTTAAGGGCAGACGACGGTAATAGACAGACAGGAGAAGAAGAAACTCGTGAGGAGGAAGTTCAAACCCGATTAAGTTGACAAATAAACAGTTTTTTTTTAAACCAGAAAGAAAAGGAACAAATTGTACATAAACAGCAGACAGATCAACAAGAGATCAAGTCACGCGCACATTACACACAATTTTGATAACGTTTCCCGGGAGAGAAGGCACGCGTGGCACTATGGGTAGGAAAAGAACGAGTTTTTTGCACAAAGTCAGGAGAGATAGCCAAATGTTACATTGGAATCGACGCAGTGTTTCACAAGTTATATTTCCAAATAAAATTAAAGCCCTTGTACTACATTCTATTTTTAATGTGGTTAATTTGTTGACAATTCACAATAATTTCAGCCAAAAACTATATAGAGAATTGTGCTTGATGGCATTGAAAACTAAATAGTTTACAATTTGAGATAAGATAAATGATATCCAAAAAAGAAAATTAATTCCGTAGTGAAAGAGTTAAAGTACTCTTCTTCTTATTATTATTCTTCTTTCCTTCCTCATCTGCCTTTCAGCGTCGAGGGGAGATATAATTTGCGGTCTTTTGCTCTTCTGTTCGCCTCTGCTGCTGTTATGTTTCCTAGTGCTTCTAATATTCCATCGACCCATCTTTTTCGTGGTCGATCCTTGGGTCTGGTATTCTCACAACGTTTGTTGAAAGCTCGTTGTGTTGTGTTTTGTTCTTTCTGCCTTGTAACGTGGCCAAACCATTTTATCTGTTGTTTCCTTATATATTCTATGGCGTGGGCTATTCCTAGCTATTTTCTCAGTTCTTCATTTCTGATCTTATCTCTCAGACTGTTTCCTGTCATTCGTCTAACACATTTCATCTCTGTAGAGGTTATTTTTCTTATTGTTCTTGTATCTAGGGTCCAGGTCTGGCATTGGTAGCACAACGTTGGGATGAAGATTGTATTGTATAGTGCTCGTTTTGCCAGACATGAAATCTGCAAGGAATACACAGGGGTCGGGCAAATAAATGAAGTGCTGCGGTAAAGCTTTACAAAAAAAGAAACAGAGCAAAATACTGACGTTTCGGCCTACATGCGGCCTTCTTCAGAAAACAAGAACAACGACAACAAACGATGAAACACAGAAAAATACATCTACATCTAGGATGATTGGGACAGGTAAGTTAAGAAGAAGTGGACAGAGGGATAAGTGATGAAATGATGAAACTAGAGAGAATTTCTACATGTTGAAGGATACGTCAACCGATAAGGCACACGATGATGATGATATAAATAAATTACTTCTACTCCATGTAATAAAATGGAAAGTCTACTATTTGTACTGCACTACGGCTATATTTCATTAAAGTTTCGACAACATATGGAATACAGGACCGCATTCATTTTTATCTCAGCAACAGATTGAGATTTCATTTCTAGATACATCCCATACATACGCAGATTGATCGACCAAGGTTTCAGACTGTCAGACCACATTTTCTCTCCTGTTTTGTTACGACACCCCAAGAAGATGTGCTTAGTTACTAATAATTAATTGATAAATGAAAAACACACACTAAGTTGTTTGTGGCCTTTGAACCACAGTACACAATTTCTTGGAATTGTTGATTGCTGGGATTGATCTCATTACAGGCAGACTGGTAGGTTCTCAGTCCTTCTCAACAGATGAACAAAGGATGCACGCGCTTAGTTCCCATGGCTCGCTGGTAATGTCCCAAAACCTGTACAATGTCTTAGGGGTATGATATATTATTTGGCGTTCAAGGTCACAGCAGTTGGATGTAAAGTAAGGTAAAGTACGAGACTTGAACCGTCGTCTTAGCACGCGAGTTTACACCCATATGTGCACAGCCGCCTATCCAGAAATGTTCGGAGATTTCTGTATAGTGTCGCCTCAAGCATCGAAACTCAGATGCGAGGCGACATTCCTCACCTTCCCAGGGTAATACCCTGGTACCCATTTCTGCCAACGGCTGGGTCGACCGTGGGGGCTTTTTTTTTTCCAACCACGAGTACAATTCACAATGCTCCCAGCGTGAATCAAACACGGGTTGTCCCAACATCAGTAGTCCAGTCGGGTGGTTTTCCCAACTAGGCTACCGAGGCCCCACTTTGCTAGAGATGTAAAGCTGGAGTGTGGAAAAAGTAAAGGTAAGGGTATGAGACTTGAATCTGCATTTTAGCATGTGGGTTTTTACCCATATGTGCTCAGCCGCCTATCCAGAAGTGTTCAGAGACTCCTGTCTAGTGTCTCCTCAAGCATTGTAACTCACAAGTGAGGCACCATTGGTTTTCCCAACTAGGCTACCGAGCACCCCCCCCCCTCCATTCACATTAGGAAACGAGCACGCTAACCAGTCAGCCACTGAGACATTTGGATGTGTTAAACCACAGCCAAGAACCGCGGCTTGAGAATTCAAAGCTTATGATGCTTTCAGTATTCAAAACAGGGGCGGTTGTGGGTAATATAACTTCAAACGTCTATAGCTCGCATAGCTGAAAACGTCACAAGCTTTGGGTGATTTGAAGAAAAACCCTCTCAGCCCGCAGGCCTTACATAATATAGTTGGCGGTGTTGGCAATGTTTTTCCAACTCAATGCATCAAGTACACATTCAGTGACGTTCCAGCATTCCTTTCAGTTTTCCAACCGATTTGACTGAAGAACGTCAAGCTCTGTTCGCATCCACATTTACTATTAAAATATTTGCGTGTCATTGCCAAGAAGGAGTATTGCCACTGGGATTCGCTGATAACATATATTATTTTTAAAAATAATAAAACAGAAAAAAAAAATCGCAAGGTTCTGGCGAGGTTCGAACTCGCGACCTTCTGCGTGTAAAGCAGACGTGATAACCACTACACCACAGAACCCGCTTACTACTTGTGCACACTTTTAATCCGTCCTCTTGTCCGGGGAGTTTTGACGAGGCACTTCGTTCAATTTCAGATTAGGTTTTCTAGGTTATATTTGATCACAATTGCCATCCAAAATAAAAGTTATTACGCTATGTTTACATGTAATCCGAACCCTCAGGTGTCGTTGTTATATTTCTATCCGTCTTGACATCTCCTAACTACACCTTTATCAGTCACCTTGTTGTCCTCAAAATATAAACGATCACATGTTTACATTTGTGTTCAGTCTAAAAATAGGTACTGAATGACGTAGTATCCAGTTAACATGACGTCATCGTCATATGCTAATCACAATTAGAAAACAAGTTATAGACATTGCGTATGAAGCCAATTTTTTTACTTAGTTGAGTGGCAGTGTTCTCTAGCGTTTGGCTTTTCGTGGCAAGGCGATGTGCCATTGAGTACAGGTTCGATACTGCTTTGGTCCATATTTTTTTCTGTTGTTAATTATTTGTCAATTTTTCCGAGTGCTGTAAACATACCTCTTCAGGCTCTTCCTCTGAATTGATCGCTGATTATCGCCTCGGAGGTTTCCCTCTATAATCATCATCATCAAGTACCGGGCCTACTGGCGTAGGTGATCATGTCTCCACAATTTTCTATCTCGGCAGCTATTTATCATTCTGTTGTTGACCTTCTGCCAAGCCATTCTCTTAAGCTGTCTGTTATTTTTTCTCTTTGCTTCCCTCGATTTTTCCAGATATATTCCAGTTGTTCTCTTCTCATTACATGGCCAGAAAATGATGATTGTCTCTTCCTAATATTGGAAATTAGTTCTCTTTTTGCTTTTACCTCTTTCAGAACGTTTTCATTACTCTTCTTAGCTGTCCATGGTATTCTCAACATTCTTCTGTAAAACCACGTTTCTGCAGACTCCAGTGATTTTCTTGTCTGTTGTCCTATTGTCCATAGTATATTCCTCATTTTTTGGAAAGCTGCTTTTGCCTGAGCCATTCTGCATCTCACCTCTTTTGTACATCTTCCGTCTGAGGTTAACAAAGTTCCCAAATATTTAAATTCATTTACCTGTTTTAATATTGTTCCACTTGTCTTTATTTTGCACTAAGGTGATGTCTTTTTCTTTGTTGTTACCATTACCTCTGTCTTTTTGCTATTAAGGCCGAGTCCTTTATTTTAATATTTTCTATAATAATATTCATTTATTATTATTTATCTACAACTAACTACATCAACTTATATCTGGTGAGTGCATGTCATGCACAGTAACGATTTATTTTAACACCGATAAATAAATAATTCAAAGAAATTAGAATCAGACTGGCTAAAGCAGCAATGTCTTTCAGAAGCCTTGAAAAGTTGTGGAAATCAAAACTCATTAGCACAAACACAAAACTTAGGCTATTCAAATCAAATGTACTATCAACCCTTTCGTATGCGTGTGAAAGCTGGAAAACAACAAGAGATATAGAAACAAAGTTGAACGCATTCGAAAATAAATGTCTAAGGAAAATAATTGGTATAGAATGGAACGAATTCAAAACAAACGAGGAAATTAGAGAAATCGCCAATCAACCACTAATATCTTCAGTAATAAAGAAAAGACGATGGTCATACGTTGGACATGTGATGAGAAGAGATAATAATCGAATAGCAAAGCAAGCCCTCATATGGGAAACAACAGGTAAAAGAAAAAGAGGAAGACCCAGGGAGACACTGAGAAGAACATTGATGAGAGAGGCAAGAGCAGCAGGAGTCGGCTCCCTCAATGAGATAGAACTGCTTGCACAGAACAGAGACAGATGGCGAGATTTGATAAAATATCTTTAAAAGAAAACTGCTAGAACAAAAATTCATATAGGAGAAAGTGTATCTTGGTCTACGCCCTATGGGCCGGTTACGGCTCGAAAGGTCAATAGATAGATAGAAATAAATAATAGATACAGAATATAGCTTGGTGTCATGGCACGGAAAATAGTCAACAGAATTAATACGATATCATGTGGATAAAGAATGGTGGAAGGACATAATCGCCTACGCCAATCGGTAAGGCACATGATGATATAAATAAATGACTTTTGCTCCATGTCATAAAATCGAAAGTCTTCTATTTGTAATGCACAAAGGCTAATACATTTATATTTCATTAGTTTCGAATATATAAGGAATACAAGACCGCATTAATTTTTATCTCAACAAACAGATTGAGATTTCACTTCTAGAAACTGTCTCCCATACGCAGATTGATCGACCAGGACTTATAAGTTGTCAGCCACCATTTTCTCTCCTGTTTTGTTACAATACTCAAAGAAGCTGTGCTTAGTTACTAATAATTAATTGATCAATTAAAAAACACACACTAAGTTGTTTGTGGCCTGTGAACCGCCGTACACAATTTCTTGGAATTGTTGATTGCTGGGATTGATTCCATTACAGGCAGACCGGTAGGTTGTCAGTCCATCTCAACAGATGAACAACGGATGCATGCTCTTAGTTCCCGTGGCTCGCTGGTAATTCACCAACTGGTAGATCACTCAAAGCTTGTGACGTTTTCAGCATTCAGAACAAGGGTGATTGTGGGTAAAATAACATCAGTCGTCTATAGCTCGCATAGCTGAAGACGTCACAAGCTTTGGGTGATCATCATCATCATCATGTACCCTGCCGATTGGCGTAGGCGATCATGTCTCTCCACAATCTTCTATCTACAGTGCATCGTATCAGTTCTGTTGTTGACTGTTTTCCATGCCATGACACCAAGCTATCCAGTATTTTCTCTCTTTGTCGTCCGCGATCTCTCTTTCCTTCCATTTTGCCATTTGTAACCAAGTATTCCAACTTTCCTCTTCTCATGATGTGCCCGAAAAATGTTGATCGCTTCTTTCTGATGTTTTTTAAGAGCTCCCTTTTTGTGTTGGCCTCCTTGAGAACTTCCTCATTGGTCTTTTTATCTGTCCAGGGAACTTTCAACATTCTTCTGAGAAATCCCATCTCTGTGGCCTCTAATCGTCTTTTCATTTGTTTGTCTACTGTCCATGATTCGCTTCCATAGGTCAGAATTGGTTCTATATAGCACCGATGAACTCTCTTTCTCATTTTTATTGACATAGATTTGTTGCACAAGATATTTTTAATTTTCTGAAATGCTATTTTGGCCTGAGCTATTCTGCTTTTTATTTCTATGGTGCATCTTCCATCTGATGTTATTATTGTGCCCAAGTATTTGAAACGTTGTACTTGTTTCAGGTTTGTCTCGTTTATTTTTATGCTGCATGATGATGATATTTGGGTGATATTGACCAAAAACCCTCTCAATCCGCAGGCCTTAGTTGTCTGTGGTAAAACAATGATTTTCCAACTCAATGAAGCTAGTACACATTCCGTGACATTTCCATTTTCCATCTGATTTGACTGAAGAACGTCAAACTGAGTTCCACGTTTACTATTGAGTTATTTGCGGTTAGTTTGAGTTATTGTTTATTGAGTTTACATAAATTTAAAAATAACAAAATGAAAAAAAAATTCGCAAGGTTCTGGCGAGGTTCGAACTCGCGACCTTCTGCGTGTAAAGCAGACGTGATAACCACTACACCACAGAACCAGCTTGCTAGAAACAGGCACTTTTAATCCGTCCTCTTGTCTTGGGAGATTTGGCGAGGCACTATACACGTTCATAGGTAATATTCGATCACAATTTGCCTCCAAAATAAAAGTCAGTACGATATGTTTAAATGTAATCCGCCTCCTCTCGGGCCCCCCTTTCAAATGTCTACATGACGTCAAATGCTAACCACATTAAGAAAAAACAAACTTGTTAGTCGTAGTTCATATATTAGTGGGAGTCTGTGATAGCCATGGCTGATATCTTGGTGGATGTATGTGCTGGCCATGGCTCATATCTTGGTGTGTGTCTGGGCTGGCCATGATTCATATCTTGGTGTGTGTGTGTGTGTGTGCACGCCATGGCTCATATCTTAGTGTGTATCTGTGGTAGTCATGTGTCATATCTTTGTGCGTGCATGTCTGTGTTAGTCATATCTCATATCTTTGTGTGCATGTCTATGCTAGTCATATTTCATACCTTTGTGTGCGCATGTCTATGTTAGTCATGTCTCATATATTTGTGTGTATGTCCATGCTAGTCACATCTCATATCTTAATGTGTGTCTGTCTATGTTAGTCATGTCTCATATCTTTGTGTGTTTGTGTTTAGTCATATCTTATATCTTTGTGTGTGCATGTCAATGTTATTCACATCTCCTATCTTTGTGAGTGCATGTTTATATTAGTCATGTCTAATATATTTGTGTGCATGACTGTATTTAGTCATATCTTATATCTTAGTGTGTGTATCTGTGTTAGTCATATCTCATATTTTAGAGTGTGTCTGTGTTAGTTACATCTCATGTCTTAGTATGTGTGTGTATGTTAGTCATATCTCATATCTTGGTGTGTGTCAGTGTTAGTCATGCCTCGTATCGCTGTGTGCATGTCTGTGTTGGTCACATCTCATATCTTTGTGTGTGCATGTCTGTGTTAGTCACATCTCATATCTTTGTGTGTGCATGTCTGTGTTAGTCACCTCTAGTGACTCGGGCAGATGATGCTCGTAAACCTGGGAGGACCGACCTTCTAAGGGCAGAATCACCCCACAGAAAAGACAATCTGCTGCCTTGCAGGAAGATTGAGGACAATCAAAGGCTAAGGAAAACAAACCTGAATAAAAATGCTGGCTGAAATCGGATGCACTGGGCCACTGGTGCAGAACACAGTGCAACGTTTTAACAGGTATTCAATCAGGGTGGATCTAACAGACTCTAATTATGATGTTCTGTCTGTGGGGTCGATTAATTCACTTATACAGACAGTTGTCTTCATGTGAGAGTCTGGAATCCTACTCTGATTGAGTCTTGATCACAGAGAGTGAGAGAGAAAAAAACGTCTCAACTAACTACATCAAACAACTGATATCTGGTGAGTGCATATCATGTGCAGTAACGATTTATTTTAACACCGATATATAAATAATATATACAAAATATAGATTGAGTGTCATGGCACGGAAAACAGTCAACAATAGAATATTATGTGAATCGAGAATTGTGGAAGGACATGATCACCTACGCCATCCGGTAATGCACATGATGATGATAATATACATAAATTACCTCTATTCCATGTAACAAAATCGAAAGTCTTCTATTTGTAATGATTTAAGACCAATACATTTATATTTCATTAAATATTTGTCAACGAGTAATAAAAAAATGCACTTTCGATTAATGAATATAAACGCCTCTCCGTGCAGGGAATGGTGTTTTTCCAACTTCATGAACATTGGAATTAAAACAAAACGTGAATTTGTAAAGTTATATTTAAAATGTGATGGCTCCGTGTATCTTAAGTTACTAAACATCATATATTATAATATATAGCTTTGATATTTTAGAAATTATCCTGTTTGGTTACCAGGAGCCCCAAGGTGAGGGGAGAATTCGGACCATATATTGTTCTTTGTTTCTTTCTCTGTTGTTTATTTGCCTTTTTTTCTGAGTGCTTTAAAACATACCTCTTCCTCCTATGATTCTCTGAATTATCGCCTCGGAAGTTTCCCTCTATAATAATCTTCATTTATTATTATTTGTCTCCAGGAGAAGAGAATAGAGTCACTGTTAACTGCCACGCACGAGATTATAGGCGACAAAGGAAGTTTGGAATCGTGTACTGGCCTGTGCAGTCGGTTAGAACGTGTAGGGAGCGATTTGTCAATATAATTTACTGATCATCATCATCGAGTGCCATCTCCGCGTCTAAGGTTGGCTACTATGGAACGCCATTCCGCTCTGTCTCTTGCTTTCATGGTGCAGATTGTCATAGACTGATTTGTCTATCTTTTGATGTTACTCGTTCATGTTAGTCTTGGTCTGCCTTGCATCTTTTACCTTAAGTTTTCCCTTCGTTCATGTAAGTCTTGATCTGCCTTGCATCTTTTACCTTATTTTTTCCCTTCCTAGATTACTTTTAGTAGTGTTTAGTAGGCTGTTGTGTCTTTTAACATGCCCAAACAATCTCATTTATGTCTTGTTTTAATTGTTTCAGTAGTTCTCTTCTCATTTTTAGTTGTTTTAAAACGTCATCGTTTGTTTTCTTTTCTTTCCACCCAATTCCACCTATTCTTCTATAAATCCACATTTTAAAGGCTTTAATTTTCTGTTCTGTTTTCTAGTCTACTGTCTATGTTTATGCACCATATAGGAATGTTGAGAAGATATAACATTTTGCTATTCTTAGTTTTAGCCCTGGTGTTATTTGTTTTGAAGTTAGTATATTGTTCAAGGCGTTAAGATTACTTTTTGCCATTCAAATTCTTTTGTTTATTTCAGTTTTACATTTACCGATGCATTTTATGAAATGTTGTGATAAGTGATGGAGCAGATATGGGATATTCCTGACTACAATGAAACTGATTCCATTGATAAAATATAATAGAATATTATAAATAACTTGCTCCTCTGATAAGTCAATTCTTTACAGACATATTACGGTAATGCCGTTCCCTTTTTCATAATAAAAAAATGAAGAAAAAGACACTCAATGTGTATCATACACCAATGACTCGACTGTGCAGGTTCATACACATACACATACGAATACAAATGCTGAAGTTTTGCACTGCCTGACATAACAGTTCTCTCTCATATCTTCACCAAAAGCATACCAAGGGAGCACACTCTTGTAAAGCGATAACCAGGGAGCAAATCTCAGTCAAAGATACAAATAAATAAAAGTAAGACGTAGCAACTTAACGTTAACGATATTTGAAGGTAAATTAAGATATAGAAATCTTTAAACAGACACGGGAAGAAAAATAACTTGTTGCCTTGTAGGAAAGTTAAAGGAAGAAAAATAACTTGTTGCCTTGTAGGAAAGTTAAAGGAAGACAACAAAATGTTGGTTTGGAGGAGATTTATGAGTAGAAAAGCTTCCGATTTTTCGTCTTCTTAAGCTATGATTTGTGAACTCCAGTCGGAGCATGGGGCACTCACAGGCGATCTCCACACAGTCATGCCTGGAGCAATCGCGGATAACTCACCACATGACCTGCCAGCCTTTGGTTCTTTGGTTATGGAAGGCCCCGGTATCACTGCAAACGAATTAAAATCCATAATTGCTCAACCGCCCGTGCCAGTGGAGTCATTCGAATTACTAACTGATCTCCCAAACAAAGAAAGATAGCTGTAGTCCCCATCATAGCAGTCTCAGCACACGCCATAATACATGAGGCGAAACCGCACAGAAAGTGAACACAGCCAACTGTTCCCTGCCATACGATAGCATCATTCATCGTAAACAATTGGAATATCGAAACATGATCAAAACGGATGAAACACACAGCTCACGGTGTGCACAGAGCACCTAACTCAGTAGCTCCTACAACAAGCCAGACTTGGAATATGAGGAAACTGCATCAAGGAACACTTTCTTACATAGGCCTTCAATGGTTCCTGTCGCCTATCCACCACATTGACCGGAAGTTCACATCCTCCTTTAGAAGACATATATATGGTTTGTCGTCCTGTCCCCCAATAGTCTGCCTCTTCGTTTGCCAGGTGGTCCCCATGTCAATATGCTAACCGCTCCATTCAAACAGATCGACGCTGACAGAGGGTGCAAAGTACAGAAATTCACACCAAGTGTGGTCCTTCTCGTCCAGAGACCGTCTAGACTACCCAGCTCCACATAACTATTCAAGCCCAATATGTCCAACAGTTACTGGGTTGAAAGCAGGTAGTCCACATAACTATTCAAGCCCGATATGTCCAACAGTTACTGGGTTGAAAGAAGGTAGTCCACATAACTATTCAAGCCCAATATGTCCAACAGTTACTGGGTTGAAAGCAGGTAGTCCACATAACTATTCAAGCCCAATATGTCCAACAGTTACTGTGTTGAAAGAAGGTAGTCCACATAACTATTCAAGCCCAATATGTCCAACAGTTACTGTGTTGAAAGAAGGTAGTCCACATAACTATTCAAGCCCAATATGTCCAACAGTTACTGGGTTGAAAGAAGGTAGTCCACATAACTATTCAAGCCCAATATGTCCAACAGTTACTGGGTTGAAAGCAGGTAGTCCACATAACTAGTCAAGCCCGATATGTCCAACAGTTACTGGGTTGAAAGCACAAACAGTTACTGGGTTGAAAGCAGCCAGCTACTCATAACTGACCACTTCAGATTAGTGAGCCTCAACTGCATGTCCATGGAAACATGCTAACCAATCTAGCCAAGAGAGTAGCGATCGATAGATAGGAAGGCAACCCTGTATTCAAATGTTTCCTGATGGCGTTGGATATTTAGAATCGAAGGACGCTGTATCGTAGCTGGCTGTAAATAACAACATAACTTACCTAGGCAACGAAAACTGGGTAGTCTAGAGTTAAGAAGTCGACATCTAGATAGAAGCTCACGGCTTGTAAGACTGGGCTAACGACGCTCGGTCAACCCGTGTTCGATTCGCGCTAGAAGCAGAGTAAAATTGTACTCGTGGTTGGACCCCCCCCCCCCCAAAAAAAAAAAAAAAAAAAAACAACTATGCTCGACCCAGCCGCTGGCAGAAATGGATACCACTGTAGCAGTCTGGGAAGGTGAGGAATGCCGCCGCGCATCGTGAGTTTCGAGATGCTTTAAGCGACACAAAATCCAGAGGTCGCCGGATACTGGATATGCGGCCGAGCACATATGGGTGAAAACTCGCGTGCTAAGGCGCCGATTCAAGTCTCATACTTGACATTTACCTTTCCACTCCGGCAAACACCACCATCAGGTCGCATGTCCTTTGAGAAAAGTTGCATTCACCACAACTCGTTTGAAAGAATCTCTGTCTTCTATCCAGATCTCCCACAGAAAGTTGCATTCATCACAGTTCGCCTGAGAGAATCGCTGTCTCTAGCCAGATATCCAACTTCTTCTGTTATAATGTTCTGTTTTGCTTTTTTTTGGTCTCGAAACGACATTCTTCTTAGTCTGCCCAAGAAGCGTCATCTTGGAACCATGCCTTCCATTATTGTTTGTTTTTTTGTGTGTGCAGCCCACTGTGTTTTTTTGACGTGGCCATAGTATTTTAATTTTCCTTGTAGAATGGTATTTGCACGCCAGTTCCTTTTTATGTTTAGATCTTTTAATTTATCTTCGTTGCTCTTTTTCATGATAAAAGGTATATAAAGGATTTTTTGGTAGCATTTTGTTTCGAATGAATCGACTTTCGCCATTGCTGTTTGCGAGATTTTTTTATGATTCACAAACATATATTGCTATCGAGGAGATACGTGTTCTCAGTATTTTTTTACTTTTACTAACTTGCTAGTATTGTGCCAGACCCCAGTAATGGGAAACTGTCGTAGATATAGCTTTTTAAATGTAAAATAGTATCTTCCATCTCAAGTTATTATAGTACAAACCGATATTTAAAGTTATTGATCCTTTTCAGTACTGTTCTATTTAGTATGGCATACGTTAGCGAGATATGGGCTGAGAGTTAGACACGAAAATTGCTTATTTAAAAATGATCGCTTGAGTAGAGTACAAACAAAACAAACCCCAGAGTACTAGCTATGTACACAATTTTGTGTAACTGTTGCGTCTCATCAGTGACAATCACCATCATTATATTGTACCATCTCAGCACCGGAAGTTGGTTACCATGTAGCGCCATTGCATCCTGTCTTTTGCCTTAATGGTACACGCTAACACACACTCTCCTGCCCATCTCTTGATGCCGTAGAACCACTTTATTCTTTGTCTGCCTCTAGAGCCTCGTGTATCTTGTAGTTTTCCCTCCAAGATTATTTTCTGTACGTTTTAGTGCGTCTTCAAATTTTGTTTTCTTCCAATTGTGTTACATATCTCCCTCTTCATTTTTAGATGTTCCAAAACTTCTTTATGTGTTTACTACTCTGTCCATCCAAATATTTAAATTCTTCTACAAGTTCACTACTATAGCTTGTTTCATAAGTCGTGCCCAACTTTAAAAATCAATATCTTTTAAACCGCTTTTTGTATTTTTTCAAATTTGCATGTATAGTTATAATGATTAGAACCCAACAGGGATATAGTTATAATGATGTTCCTAGTGCTTCTAATATTCCATCGATCCATCAGGGACATTAATTTCATTAAATTACAAAAACAACATTTGGTTATTATTATTGCTTATTTGATTTATATAAATTTATAACGACCCATTGATGTAGTCAAAACTTAGTGTTTACAGTATTTAAGTTAAAAATAGCGATTACAAATCTATACACGCTCAAATTTACGATTTTTCACGCTTTCCGCGTGAGTTGTCTGACACAATTAGACACTTGTAGTAAACACGAGGCATTGTGTGTTCCATTTCCGTTAATTCAGCGGCGTAACTTGGAACAATAACATTTATCATGCGTCTTAAAATGAAATTCTGCAGTTTACAAAACATCGCAATAAAAATGTATGACTATTTTTGCAAAGAGGCTAAACGAGGAAGATTATTTCATTCTTTAGAAAACCCTGAGAATAGGACAAGACACATTTTGGATTTATCTAAACGGTCATTTAATCGCTGGATTCAAGCACGTGACCGTCAATGTTCAAAATATACAAAATCACAAGGAAGAGCAAAAATGTTGGATAATTTCGACAGTGAACTTATTAGAAGTGAAATTCGCAAAATGTTGGGTATGAATGAAACTGTTACAATAAGAAAATTAAAAGTATCGCTGAAAAAGAACAACAGTATTGAAATATCAAAGTCTACATTATGGAGGAATGTGAGAGCTGCAGGCTTTACATTCAGAAAGTATTCCAATGGACGAAACATCATCTGTGAGAAGCCACATATAGTAGTCATGAGAAGCAAGTACTTACGTGAAGTAAAAGAGGTGTGCAAGCAAGGTTATGATATTGTGTACTTGGATGAAACATGGATCAATGCTCACCACACTAACCAAAGGGAATGGCAGTCATCAGATGGAAAGATTAAGAGATTAATACCTAGCAGCAAAGGACAGCGCTTGATAATTGCTCATGCAGGTAGTCGACAACATGGACTAATACAGAATGCAGAGCTCATTTTTCTTTCAAAATCCATAGACAATCGGGATTATCACTCTGAGATGAATGGTCACATATTTAGACATTGGATTGAAAATTCTGTTCTCCCAGCACTAGATCGACCATCTTGCCTAATAATGGACAATGCAGCGTACCACAACATTGTTGCACTTGAAGATAAAGTGCCGACGTCATCCAGTACAAAAGATGCTATTAAGATATGGCTCACAAAGTAGCACATACAATTTAATAACATGTACTTAAAACCTGAATTACTATCTCTAGTAAAGCAAAAACAGAGGACAAAGATTTTTCAAATAGATAAGATTATCCAAGAGCACGGTCATATAAGTTTGAGGCTGCCACCTTACCATGCTCATGTAAATCCAATAGAACTAATCTAGGCAAAATTAAAAGGACAAGTGGCAGATGAAAATAAAACATTCAAAATATGCGATGTAAAGACTCTTGCTAATCTCGCTTTATTAAATATAGACAAAGATTATTGGGCTAAATGTGAAGACCACGTCTTAAAACAGGAAGAGGAATATTGGAAAAATGATGGTTTGTGGAATGTTCAACCCAAACAGTTATTAATCTTTTAGACTCGTCTGATTCAGAATGAAAGTATATAACCCCCACAATGTTGGCCCCTATATTACCTTAAATTAGTTCAACAAACGGTCCTTTTCAGGACCACACAACTATGAAAATTGGACATACAGGTATACCTTGATATTATTATCGTCCGTCCTCGAACTGAGCAGACAATAATTCTCCTGGTGTTTTGTTTTATCCAGTTATTTCCCCATTACGGCCACGCCTTTACCTAGTGAAAATTAATCGTAGACCAGCAACTACGGTAATTTCTATTCTTTAGGGCTTCACAATTTACAATTTTGACAAACATCAAAGAAATATCGCCGCTTTAAGAAAACTGCAGCTGCAAGATATTTGTTAAATATACATTTAAAGGGTCTTTTGCATTCTAATAACATTTGGAAAATTTCAAAAGTATTTAACAAACGGTTAGAGAGTAATAGCGTTTTGAAGTTGGGCATATGTTTTGAAACGAGCTATAGAGTTGACATTTTCTTCTGTTTTCTTAATTAGTTCCGGTTTGCTCTGGAGAACCGTCTCATAACCAGAATGGACAACAATAAAATCATGTCTTTTCCTTGTTCTCTAACGACCATCTTTATCCTATTTTTCCTCTCTTTCAATTTTATCTAAATTTCTCCCATCCCCCATTTCCCTAACAAGTTTAGAGCAACTCTTTCCAGGGTCCACCCAGCGAATGTGGTCACGGTTCCACCCAGCGAATGTGGACACGGGTCCACCCAGCGAATATCGATACGGGTTCACCCCAGCGAATCTGGACACGGGTCCACCCCAGCGAATGTGGACACGGGTCCACCCCAGCGAATGTGGACACGGGTCCACCCCAGCGAATGTGGACACGGGTCCACCCCAACGAATGTCGACACGGGTTCACCCCAGCGAATCTGGACACGGGTCCACCCCAGCGAATGTGGACACGGGTTCACCCCAGCGAATGTCGACACGGGTTCACCCCAGCGAATCTGGACACGGGTCCACCCCAGCGAATGTGGACACGGGTCCACCCCAGCGAATGTCGACACGTGTCCACCCCAGCGAATGTGGACACGGGTCCACCCAGCGAATGTGGTCACACATGATCTGTTTAGTTAATCTCTTTACCGGCTCACACGTTCTAGCTACACGGATAACTACGGTATGATGGGACATTTCCTTTTTCTGAGCACAGATATGAACCTTTATGGTTTCTATATAATTAACATATATGTGGAGAATACCATGGACAGCTAAGAAGAGTAATGAAGATGTTCTGAAAGAGGTCAAAGCAAAAAGAGAGCTAATTTCCAATATTAGGAAGAGACAATCATCATTTTTTTAGCCACATAATGAGAAGAGAACAACTGGAATATATTGTTACAACTGAAAAAAATTGAGGGACAAAGAGATAGCGGGAAGCAAAGAGAGAAAATACCAGACAGCTTAAGAGAATGGCTTGGCAGAAGGTCAACAACAGAAATGATAAAGAACTGTCGAGATCGAAAGTTGTGGAGAGACATGATCACCTATGCCAGTAGGCCCAGTACTTGATGATGATATAGTTAATCGTAATTTGTATGTGCGTTGTTTTGCTGATGAAGACGGTCAAAATCGTTCTGCTTTATTCCATTCTATACCAGTAAAAATGTAGTCTACATTATTATGTCACTTTCACTCCAAATTCTCCAGCAGAGCTCGAAAATTTAGAAAGAGAATTCATTGTTAAACAACCTGGACCTCAAAGATAATGGCACACTTCAACCTTAAGGCATTAACTCAACTCATCGTTTCACAAATTCTTGCCTGATCCAAGAAAATGATAATTAATAGAGCGAAACAGTAAGTGAAATATAAATTTGAACAGATGTAAAAGAAACATATTTATTAACATAGTTTCGTTTCTTAAAACTTTTCATATGTTCTGAAGTGATCAATATTATAATATGTGAAATAGCAGTATAACTGTGTTTCAGTAGAGAAATGTCTCCACGGATACATCAAAGTGATACATCTCCTCCAAGAAAACATCAAGTGCCAAGGGAAATAACCATAAAAATACGAAATGGTGAGGTCAAAAAATAAAAGATACTAAATACAGTAGTTTCTTGCAAACGCATCTGGTTAAATGAATATTTTTGTGGGTAGTATAACAAAAGACAAAATACAAGATTATAATGTAATTAAGTCGAATAAACATAAGTTGGATACTTCAAGTTAATTTTTTAAAAATGTTTCACGCAAAGAATCCAAGTTTTGTTAATTGACCTGATAGTATAATACTTCGAGGAAAATAAAAGTAATTATCAATGAATTCTAAGATAAGGGGAGATTTGGGTATGTCCATAGACAGTTTATGTTGATTAAGCTGTATAGTAGCATTTGACTTAAAGAATTAATTATGGATGGATTGACGGGGGCAGAGGGTGGGAATGATATATAGAAACATCTTCCATTATAGTTATCATCATCATCATCATCAAGTACCGGGCCTACTGGCGTAGGTGATCATGTCTCTTCACAACTTTCGATCTCGACAGCTATTTATCATTTCTGTTATTGACCTTCTGCCAAGCCATTCTCTTAAGCTGTCTGTTAATTTTTCTCTTTGCTTCCCTCTATCTCTTCGTCCCTCAATTTTTCCAGTTGTTACAATATATTCCAGCTGTTCTCTTCTCATTACATGGCCAAAAAATGATGATTGTTTCTTCCTAATATTGGAAATTAACTCTCTTTTTGCTTTGACCTCTTTCAGAACATCTTCATTACTCTTCTTAGCTGGCAATGGTACTTTCAACATTCTTCTGTAAAACCACATTTCTACAGACTCCAGTGATTTTCTTGTCTGTTGTCCTATTGTCCATAATTCGCATCCATATGTTAAGACTGGCTCTACGTAACATTTAAGAAATCTTTTTCTTGTTTCTATTGTCAAAAATGGATTGCAGAGTATCTTCCTCATTTTTTTTTAAAGCTGCTTTTGCCTGAGCCATTTTGCATCTCACCTCTTGTGTACATATTCCGTCTGAAGTTAGGGAGCCGCGATAGCTCAGTGGTTAGTGAACTGGACTACAAAGGACAAGAGGTAGGGTTCGATCCCAAACGACGGCTTCCGGTTCACCCTGCCTTTAATGGGTACCGGATTATGTTCTGGGAAAGTAAAGCGGCATGGGCGTAATACCGACCACATTACCCCAAAAATCATGTGCTGAAGGTCTGTAAAATTTATGGTCACTAACATCATATTCCCTATACGCCACGTGGCGTGACGGGGGTACTTTACTTTTCTCCTGTGTGTTACAGGGGCCTCATTATGAGGGGAGTAAAGAATAGTGACACTGTGACCTTCCAGGCATGTCGTAAGAGGCGACTGAGGAGGTTGATCGATGGCTTGCCAAGCTGTCATTGTAAAAAGTATTGTTATGGAAACAGAGTCATAAGCTTTGGAAGCAGTGGTCTTTGCAATATGGGCCATTTTGGCACGCAAGGTTTCTGTTTTTTTTTGAGATTGTCAACCTATGTGCCGTCTTCGTCTCGAAAGGACAATAGATAGATAGTTTTTTTCTTTGTTTTTACCATTACCTCTGTCTTTTTGCTATTAAGTCTGAGTCCATTATTTTTCCTTTCTTTCACTATAATGTTCAACATTTCTTGTAACTCATTTTCACTATTAGCGATTAAGACTGTATCATCAGCATACCTTAGATTATTTATGTTATGGCCTCCAATTGTTATTCCAAGCATGTCCCTTATGGATCTTAAAATAATCTCACTATAAATATTAAACAAATATGGTGACAGCACACAACCTTGTCTAACACCCTGTTTTATTTGTTGAAACATTCCCAATTGGTTTCCAGTTCTCATGGCCGGTGTTTGTTGCCAGTACATGTTCTTTATTATTCATAGATCTTTGCTGTCTACGTTTATGCTTTCTAAAATTTTGATTATTTCTCAGCTTTACTGTATCAAATGCCTTGGTGTAATCTATGAAACATAGATATAGATCTGTTTTCACCTCTATGGCTCTTTCTACTAAAGATCTTATGATATAAATGGCATTGCTTGTTCCTTTATCTCTAACAAAACCACACTCTTCATCGCTATATATATAATTAGGAAACTTAGTGTACTTATAAGGTACATAAGAAAAAATAACTAACCTGCAACTAAAACATATAGAATGAAAACACTGGCGGCAGAGCAAAGGTGAAATCTATCTATCTATTGACCTTTCGAGCTGTAGCCAACTCATAGGGCATAGACCCAGATTCTCTTTCTCTTACCTAAATTTTTATTCTAGCAGTTTTCAATCCTTGTAAAGATCTTTTATCAAATCTTGCCATTTGTCTCTGTTCTGTGCAAGCAACTCTATCTCATTGAGGGAGCCGATTTGTTAATGAAACATAGACCTGAAGGTGAAATACATAAAGTATAAAGAGATGGATCCGGGTAATCAGCCATTGCAACCACTCAAGCTACACAACTAGTGAAGGCCAGAAAATTACTTCACTGGGACTACTACATTCTCTGCTACATTCGTTCGATGACTGCTCATCTTCATCCTCTACCGTTAAAAAGGTTCTCGGTTCTCACCCAGCCTTGCTGGGTGTGTAAGGAGTATGATGTTTTAGATTTTGATCCATCCAGCCCCCGCTAGATGTCACATAAGACTCGTAGTGTTTTTTGCCATCCATCTTTATTCTTAGTGAGATGTTCAATATTTTATCTAAAGAGACTATGACTGCCAACTTTGCTTCTCTTATAAGAGAAGATATGCTCCTTCTAGTGTCTCTCCTCTAGGTCTTCCTCTTTTCCTGTATCCTGATGTTTTCCATAGAAGACCCAGTTTTAAAATTCTCTTTTCTCTTATAAGAATATGTTTGATACATGCAATATGGTGTCAATGACCATATTTTTCCACGACATCATATATTTTTTGGTGATATGTTTGATATATGCAATATGGTGTCAATGACCATATTTTTCCACAACATCATATATTTTTAGGTGATGTGGTTGATATCATGCCAGGCCACCTTTACTTCCCAGAAAAATTTATGATCCTCATTTTCAGAATCCAGATGAACCCCGGATCTTTGTTGGTCCGAATAAAAAATCCACCACTTATGGGAAATGAACTCGGACCCTTCTGATCAAGAAGTGAACACACTAACCACTCAGATGCAACGGAAGTTAACTGAGAGTAGATCAGATGCATTGGTTTGGGGTTTACAACAAGCTGAGGTATCAGTACTTTTTGCCCTTTCGTCTTTAGAATAGCATAAAAGGGTTGCCTTCCCTATTCGATCCATACTTACTGGATCAGACTGCTTAGTCCATTCCCAAGACAACTGCAGGAGAGATGGAGTTGTAACATTAAACATGGTTAGTTCTGATTCTTTGATCCCTCTGACTTCTCCCATTTCAGGTGATGTTGTTGGGCGCTCTAAATACAATATTATTACTCTATGCATAGTAAAAGGGTATCGCTCACGCCTATTAGTATGTGGGGAATAAGGTATCAGTACCCCATATCTTATTCCATGGCCATTAGCAAATATATGGGTAGTGTGGTTACGCTATGCCACAACACTACACCCCCCCCACCCACCCACAAGAAAAAATTAATAAAAGAAAAATAATCCCTGGTACCCATTCTCGTTGGCTGATTGAACCTAAAGCTGTGTTAGTACAGAAATGGTCACCACATTTGGGGAAATGATAATGTAGATGTATGTTTGTACACTCAAAGCATTATTTTAATTAAACACGACTTCAACATAAAATGTAACTAATGTTCTGAAATATTTGTCCTTCTCACCACCACATACTCTCCAAATAAAAAAAAAAATGATATAAGGTCCATTTAATTTAGATTATTGAATTGAGGCGTACTGTAAATGGAAATATGAAAATAATACACAATACAAGTGGGACCTATGTATTTGGATGTATCTATATACATTTTTTTGGGGGTCAGTATTGAAAAAAAAATTAACAAAAAATAGCAGGCTGTTGGTAACTTTAAAAGAAAAAAAACACAAAACTTCTATTTCAAATATGCTTTGAAGAAACTAATAGCTCAAATCTTTCTCTCAAATATCAAAAATCAAATCAATATTCTCCATTGCCTGCAGATAATAAATAAAGGTGGGAAGAATTTAAATCGAGGAACTGCCAGGATGACACCAGCCAGGTTATGTGGAAGGATAAGACTTTGAGGGTTTAGAGAAAGAGGGTGCGTTTGTTGAAAGTGTGCAAGTAGGCACTACGAGTTTGTTGAAAGTATGCAAGTAGACACTACGAGTTTGTTGAAAGTATGCAAGTAGACACTACGAGTTTGTTGAAAGTGTGCAAGTAGGCACTACGAGTTTGTTGAAAGTATGCAAGTAGACACTACGAGTTTGTTGAAAGTATGCAAGTAGACACTACGAGTTTGTTGAAAGTGTGCAAGTAGGCACTACGAGTTTGTTGAAAGTGTGCAAGTAGGCACTACGAGTTTGTTGAAAGTGTGCAAGTAGGCACTACGAGTTTGTTGAAAGTGTGCAAGTAGGCACTACGAGTTTGTTGAAAGTGTGCAAGTAGGCACTACGAGTTTGTTGAAAGTGTGCAAGTAGGCACTATGAGTTTGTTGAAAGTGTGCAAGTAGGCACTACGAGTTTGTTGAAAGTGTGCAAGTAGGCACTACGAGTTTGTTGAAAGTGTGCAAGTAGGCACTCAGTTGCAGTTTTATCCAATCAATGACAATAAAGTAGTGCTGTAAGATGATCACAAGCACAATGAATGACAATGCAGAAGAATTGTAAGATGATCACAGGCAGGGTGAATGACAACATAGAAGAGTTCTAAGATGATATCAGACAGGATAAATGACAACTTTGAAGAGTTCTAAGATGATATCAGACAGGATAAATGACAACGTAGAAAAGTTTTAAGATGATATCAGACAGGATGAATGACAACATAGAAGAGTTATAAGATGATATCAGACAGGATGAATGACAATGTAAAAGAGTTGTAAGATCATCATAGGCAGGATAAATGACAACATAGAAAAGTTGTAAGATTATCACAGGCAGGATGAATGACAAAGTAGAAGAGTTATAAGATGATCACAGGCAGGATGATTGACAACATAGAAGAGTTATAAGATTATCACAGGCAGGATGAATAACAACATAAAAGAGTTATAAGATTATCACAGGCAGGATGAATAACAACATAAAAGAGTTATAAGATTATCACAGGCTGGATGAATAACAACGTAAAAGAGTTATAAGATTATCACAGGCTGGATGAATAACAACGTAAAAGAGTTATAAGATTATCACAGGCAGGATGAATAACAACGTAAAAGAGTTATAAGATTATCACAAGCATGATGAATGACAACGTAGAAGAGTTATAAAATCAGGCAGGGACTTACAGAGAACATGCACATTTTGCCCAGGAACAGCAAACAGACACTAAAACAGATATTTTCCTCTTCAGATAATGATGACAAGAATCAAGATTTCCAATAAAGAAATTAATAAATTGATTTATTCTAGTTTAAAAGACAATATTTTGTGGGGAAATTGGGCCATAAACAATGCAATAGTGAAATAGAAGCAAACAACTTACATGATGACAATGAGATGTTACACTTTATGAAAAAGAAAATTGAAAAAGAGAGAGAGAGAGAGAGAGAGAGAGAGAGAGAGAGAGAGTCAACAATCACAGGTTTCTCCCCCTCTCTGAGAAAGAAAAAGCCATAACACTTGGTGTATATATTAAAAGGTGGCTCTCCTTCCAAACAATAAATTTCCTCCTTACATATCACCTTTATGTTAAAGCTCATCCTAAATTGTTCATTTGGGGACTGGTTGGTCTCGAGGCAAGATGCCAGTGTTGAGACAGAGAGGTTGTGAGTTCAAATCTCGGTTGCACCAGTTGGGAGTTTTATTAGTGATTTCTCTCTGTGGCAACCACCTCTGGTCTCAGCAGCGAGGCCCAGCTTGAAACGACAATTACTCATCGACTGATAAAAATAAGAGTACCTCCGAAGACAGAGTTATCTGCCTGTGTGGCGAGGGACCCCTGTGCATACGGTTGCCAGGGAAAAACAGATAGCACACAAAATTCAGTTCCAAGTCTCTAGGGACTTTGCTAGAGGTGAAAGCTGGCAAAAAGAAAAATGTCCACTTATATAACTCATTATGGTCAATATTATTGCAAGGTTCATGTGTGATTTCTTGCCTGTATGTGTTGTTTTTCAAGATTAATTAACCCTATTCTGCTTAAAAATGGTATGTTAAGACTAGCTTTCACTGTTTGGAACAAATAATCAAATTTATAGTATTTTCTATAGGAAAAAAAAAAAGATAAAGAAAATACAATATTCAGAACACCTTCTTGGACCAATTAATTTGAAATATAGCGGTTCCACTGTAACAATAAAATAACTTTATAATGAAATGGGTAACATTGATCAAGATCAAGATTTAATAAATCATTTTTTTTTTGGGGGGGGGGGGTTTCCTGTCCTGTAACCTTCAAAGTGATTAGGGTAACACTGATGATGTAACAAGCTTCCTCCATTTATCAGTTTAGGACTGTCCTTTATGAGTTGCTGAGGTCAAAGCCTGTCTATTTGTTGATGCTGTCCTCCAATATTTTACTTTTGAGTGCCGCCAGATTACTGTTCCCTAAAAGAATGTCTATACTTGTTCCCATGAGTTCTATCTATCTATTGACCTTTCAAGCCATAGCAGGCCCATAGGGATAGACCCAGATACCCCCTTTCTCTTATCTAAATTTTTTGTTCTAGCAGTTTTCAATCCTTGTAAAGATCTTTTATTGAATCTCACCATTTGTCTCTGTTCTGTGCAAGCAACTCTATCTCATTGAGGGAGCCGATTCCTGCAGCTCTTGCCTTTCGGATCAATGTTCTTTTCAGTGTCTCTCTGGGTCGGTCTCTTTTCCTCTTACCTGTTGTTTCTCACATGAGGGATTGCTTTGTTATACGGTTATTATCTCTCCTCATCACATGATTTAGAACTTATTAATCAGATCAGAACATTTTATTTGGAATATATGTATTACCTGATATATTTTGAACTACTTAATTTATAAATTACTTTAAAATGGAAGATACATAGGATTTTTTTTTACTCCTATGCATCTTTTTTCTAAAGCTTGTATTTTTCTCTGTAAAATGTATATCTGATTACAGAAGTATTTAGCATACAATAATGCAATCTGGCATCACATCAATCTATCAAAGCCCTTCAGGTCGCTTTTGGGAGGATATACCATGGACAAGGTCTTTCCATCCATCCAATGTGATTGAGAGTTTTCATGATTTCAGTTCTCCATAAATTCTTAGTACTTTCCTGTTTCCATTTTTCATGTTGCTTCCACAACAAAGCCTATCTTACCATACTGACATATATTTTTACAATATTTATTTCTAAGCCAAGCTTTTTCTCTGTCACTTGATTTATTTACATTTTAAAATAAAGGTAACTGACTGTTATATAAATATAGGTAGTATTGTAAAATATAAAAATGTACATTGAATTGAGAATAAAATCAAGCAAGCCTTAGTCTTCTGAAAACATGAAAACTGAGCAGCTGAATGTAAACAACTAAATGAAATAATTAACAACAACAAAAGCAAAAAGTAGATATAAAAGGTTTTAGTTAGTTTCTTTTCCTCTGTTTTGTCCTGTTAAAGACTTCATGTTTATAATAATAGTAATCTTTGGTATTGTACATGTAAAACTGCACTAAACCTGCATTTATTAATCTCTATAGCTGGCATCCAGTTATTGAGTTATTTGTGGGTCATCATCATCGTACTCCAAACATGTCCATAGGTACTCAGATCCCCTCCTCAGCAAGTCTCGCAGTGTCCAGCGACTGATGACTCCAGCTCTGTGTTGGTTGATTAATCTTCTTACATGCCCACTAAGTTTCTAGTTTCTGGCTGAGCCCATCTTAACTCCCATCTGTTTTATCTGAAGGAGTGATGTGGACTCATGGTTGACAAAGTCCTGTGTCCTTCCCACTTCCTGGAGGGCATTGATGATGTCCGCCTGATCCATTGGTTGACCATCCTCAACAATAGCGCAGCTGGCCAACCTGTCCGCTCTTTCATTTCCCCGTACTCCCACATGTCCTGGGATGTAGACAAAGGTGACCTTATGTATTTATGATTTCTGCAATTACTCTACCCATTGCCTACATACAGAACCCGCCTCCACTTTTAAAAAAATAACATATGCACCACTGTCTTCCTTGACTACTCTGCCTGCTGAGCATACTGTAAATGTCCATGCATTCCTTTGGTGTCGTATTACAGATCCATCTGTATAAATAACTGCATCTTCCTCATTGGTGTTATCCCAGATGAGACCGTTGACCTCCGCATTGACCACGACTGGGTTCTGTTCCCTACATTTCCTGTTGAGTGTAACAATACATGAGAAGGCGTCCAGTTTCTTCCTCTTATGTAACTTGAAGCTTATGCCAATAGAATCAAGTCTTCAGTTATGTCATGTCCATCACTCCTGACTTTCTGATACATGATTGATAATTAATAGGTTCTTCTATAATATACTTGAGTACCTGTTTCAATTATGGTTGTCTCACCTGGTAGTTCTACCAATAAAATATTTACTATGTTCCATAGCTAAAAATAATACAGAAATACAAGAAGGTGGTCTTGTTTCAAAACTTGTTTCTATATTATTTTCTTTGTTTTGTCTTGGACTCTTCCATCAATAAAAATGTCATTATTCATTCAGCAACCATCATATTTATTACATATAACTGCGTGTGTCCTGTCTTGTTAGGAAAAAAATGATAATATTTATGTGTACACATACAACATTTAAAAATCATCTGCACTATCATCTTGACCATCCTCTTCTTCATCAATAATTTCTTCATAATCTTCCTCATAATCATAATTTTCTTCTTTTTGTTTGTGATGGATATGATGCTCATCCCTCTGCCCATCAAGCTCTGATGCATTCTTTATTGTGTTATTTCCACCCTCTACCTGGACAGTGCCCACATTTGATTCCTTCTTTGTTGAAACATTTGCGTGGTCATGCCTTACTTCACTGACAATGTGGGCTTCATTCTCATGTTGTTGTTCATCAACAACTACAGTAGCTGCAATAGCTGGTTTGTCTTGACTTAATTCTTTAATTCTGGTTCTTGGTTTTGCTGTTGGTGGTTGAGATGATGTATTACTTATCACTGAAACATCCTCATTGTCCTGGTCTTTTTGTCTGCTTTTGTTGCTTTCCTGAGATAAACTGAAATATTTGCCTCTGTGTGCGATCTCTTCACTTGTTTCTGTGTGTATCACATGCTCTGGGGAGTTATGATGTGAAATGCCACTGTAAGTTGTTTCACCATCCATGTTTGTATCCACACTACTACTTCTCTGGGAACCTCTGACTCTGTGTTTTCTCTCCTCCTCTGCTAGTCTTCTCTCTCCAAAAGCATTCCTTTTTTGTCTCAATGAATGTGTCACTTTGTCATTCTCTTTATTAGAAACAGCATGTTCATCCTCTATGACACTATTGCTGTTATCACATTTTTCTTCCTTGCTTGTCAGACTGAGCTCATACTGTTTCCACATCTGTGTTTCAGTCAACTCATTGCCACTATCTCGCCTGTCTAGCCTAGCCTCCCTATCTTCGACCTCAAGATTGGACTCTGAGTGTATGGTGCTAAGCAGGTCTCCAGTCCGACCAAACTTCAAGGTAGAATCTGACTGCAAAGATGAACCCATCTCTGAGTATAAATTTGTTTGAGACAAATCCTGAAGCACATCCGCCTCAATAGCTGATTTACTGCTGACATTGTGTTGGTGGCTGCTGCTGCGTCTGACATTATTGCTTTCTTTACCCAACTTATTGTTGTAGTTACTGTCTGACAGTGAAGCTAGTGTCTGTCCCTTAGCTAGTGAATCTTCATTCAAACCAAGATTTTTGCGAAGGTCACTGATGACTTTTCTCATGCGACCCTGAAATTAAATGTAAGTACATACATTCTTTACACCAAATAATACATTATTTTTAATAAATTGGGACAATAACAACAATTTTGTTATACAAAAATGCAAAGTAAAATGTAAGAATGCAGATGAGCTGAAAATTTTACTTCTATGATCCTTAAGTTAATTCTCTTGTTGAGCCATCTCTGATGGATTTCCCCACGACCTATCAGATCTGATACCAAAATTAAATACAATTTTAAAAGTCCTGTCTCCATCACGCAACATAGGGGGTATAGTAAATTTGGGTCATGTGGTTGGTTTTATGCTAGGCTGTCTTTACTTCCAGAAAAATCTCTGGTACCCATTTTTAGAAGCTGAGTGAACCCTGGAGCCCTGTTGATCAAAAAAATAATCTGTCACTTCTGGGAATTGAACCTTCTGATAAGGAAGTGAGCACACTGACCGTTCAACTGTAGAGGCTCCTAGTGCAAGCTACAGCTCCAGTCTAAATATTCTCACTTGTAGTAATTGGATTTCATGCCAAAATTGAACATATTAGTCACCTACATGCACACAGGAATGGTTCTAGTATACTACAAGACTGAAGCTATTTCAGTTGTGATTATCATTGTAAAAAAAAATAATTAATTAAATCAATTCATTTGAAACAAAATGGTACAGAAAAACCCTTACAGTACTCTTGACAATGAAAAAGAGCAATGCAGACTTATTAGAGGATTTAAACATTAAAAATAACTGGCTTATAAACATCATTCTACAGAGGAGATTAAAATACGGTAGCCACATCAAAAGACATTTGATTTGACCATGGGAAGAACAATAATGGAAGGCATGGTTCCTGGAAGAAACAAACCTACTGACTCCCATTGTTTCCTCCGCTATGACTCTTCTCACCCGACATCTTGCAAGAACTTTTTTCCCTACTCGCAATTACTCAGGTATCATTGCCTTTGCCAAGATGATGAAGATTTCCTACATAATGTCCACATGTTGGTTGACTTCTTCCGCCGATGCCTCTCTCAAATCAGCTCTCCTATCTGCTCATCAATGGATTCTCCACACCTCATGCCAGGCCACACTCTCTCCCTCTTTCCGTTCCACCCTCTTACAGGGTAGTACTTGCTCTCACCTAACACCCTCACCCCTACACAGTGATCAGAATCATTCACTACTACCTCCCCATTCTCCGCTCCGACTCCACTACCTGTCTACTCTTCCCCGATCCCCCCATTAGTTACCTTTAAGCGTTGCATCGCCAGTCCTCAATAATTCCCCCATTACACCTCATTTATCGCCATGTTTTCTGAGTAACATCATACTTTGTTTGCATGTTTTCACTCCATAAATATAATTCCCTATCTCTATTGATTACCTGTGCCATGTTTGACTGCCTCTCACACCTCATTCCGCTACCTTATTGTCTTGTCTAATCATGTGACTGATTTCCCACCCCCACTCCCTCCCCTTCTGCATCCCACTTGACTCACAGTCAACTACTCACTGGGAGCTTTTGGATTTTGCCTCAGTTAAGTCTCGCTTTAATCAGTTAAGTTTTGCTTTAATCAGTTAAGTTTTGCTTTAATCAGTTAAGTTTCGCTTTAATCAGTTAAGTCTCACTTTAATTATCCATATATATTTTAGCTTACTAATTTTCACATATTATCTATTTTTACTCTCCGATATGTAGCACATTTCTCTTTCATCTCTTATCCCTCTGTTTATTTCTCCTTGATTTACTTGTCCTGCTCATCCTAGATGTAGTAGTGCTTATCTTTATCTCGTTGTTCATTTGTGTTGTTCTCATTTTCTGAGGAAAGCCTCATGCGGGCCGAAACATCATTATTTTGTTGTGTTCCTTTTCTGTAAAGCTGTCACCATACCTTATAGGAGTGTATATTACGCCCCACTACTTGTTCCTGCTACCAGCTTTACCGCAGCACTGCAATTATTTACCTGTTCTCCCCCTGAAAGTAATCTGACCTGTTCTCCCCCTGAAAGTAATCTGTCTTATGGGAAACTTAAGCGAGCATTTGTGTCATCAGTTAAGAGGAGATGATCGCCTACGGATCAGTTTCAAGTGCAGTTAGGTCATTTTAAAAATTAGTCATCAATGTAAATTTGAGTCATTACTCCACCCCCAAAGTAGGTACTTACTTCATCCAAGTCAGACTTCCTTCGCTCAATGTGATTTTCAAAGACCCTGTACAGAACACTGCAATTGATAAGTTACAAAGGTTAAAAAACATAACACATTTTTAATTTAAGTATAGGCCTAAAATACATAACTTAAACACTTAAGAATGTAAAATGATAGGCAATATATCCTTGATATTAATATTACTCTGTTATTGCACACAGAATAAAATGTAAGCAAGTTGGAATGAACACAAACAGAAAGTTATTGCACTAAAGTTGATATAATAAAAATAATAATAATAGTAACATATAGGGATAAGTGGAAATATATTAACAAAAGGATAAATAATGCTAGGTTAGAATTATTAATCATATTTGAATTTGGAAGGATATAACATAATATTTACATAGCTCTCTTTATTCATAACTCAATGCCTTGTAAGTTGTAGTCATTTTATTCTTTTCTTCCTGGCATGGGACATCCAAATCCACAATCTTGATAGTACAAGCTGATTATCTAAACTTTTCATAAAACAATTCTAATTGATGTTGTCTCCAGCCATTGTCACTATGTTAGTAATACTTCAATGCCTATCTTATCCACATAACACTCATACTGGGTTACCTGTCTGTAGAGATGCCTCTTGAAAGTACATCATCTGTAACTTCTTTTGCAAAAGCAAGGTACTTTTGTTCTTCATCTCTAAAGTTTAATGAAGTGAAATAAAAAATAGTCAGCAAAATGAACGTCAAAGTGGGTTAATTAAAAAAAATTCTTTCTCCTCTCTTTGTAGTGTATGAAATCACAAAATATTATAAAATACCTCAAATGTGTAATGGGATAATGAAGTATTTAACAACAATAATATAATAAAATTCCTTTTTAACAGCAAAATAATTAAAAAAGAAAAACCATCCAATGTGATGGGGATAATTGGGATCCAGTGGTCACTGACCAAACAACTGGATGATTTAGACTTTGCTGATGACATAGCTCTCCTATCACACAGCCATCAACAGATGCAGGATAAAATGAACATACTTGATGAGAGATCACAACAGCTAGGACTGAAGATTAATAGAGATAAAAACCAACATTATTAGAATTAATACAGTTGGCAATAACCAAATAAAACTAGGAGAAATACCTCTACTAGACGTACAATCTTACATATATCTGGGCAGTAATATAGATAAAGAGGGAGGAACAGAAAATTATACCAAAATAAGGATATCAAAAGCAAGAGGAGCTTTCATTGCACTGGGAAACATATGGAAATCCAAAGAAATTAGGTTAAATACAAAAATAAAAATTTTCAACTCAAATGTTAAGTCGGTCCTATTATATGTCTGTGAAACATGGAGAACAACAAAATTGACAATCACGAAGATACATACTTTCATTAATGGATGCTTACGCAGAATAAAAGGATGGAAATGGCAGGACAAAATCACTAACATAGAATTATGGAAATGTACCAGTCAAATACCAGTGGATAAAGAGATACAGCGAAGACGATGGTGCTGGATAGGACACACACTACGGAAGCTAACTGAGAGTATTACACAACAGGCCCTTTTTGGAATCCCCAGGGGAAAAGACAAAGAGGAAAACCAAGGAATTCTTGGAGAAGACAGATAGAAGCAGAGATGAAGATGATGGAGAAGACATGGAATGATCTTAAAAGAATGGCAAAAAACAGAACGACTTGGAAAGTGTTTGTTGAAGACCTATGCTCCACTGGGAGCTAAAAAGGTAGAAGAAGAAGAAGATGGGGATAATGTTTGAACTGTTAATGTAGGTGATTAGGTCAATTTTTAATGATTTTAACAATCATCGCTGGGATGCATTATGACAGCGATATTTGGTTACATAGGTTTATGAGGAAATAACTTACTTTTAGCACAAGCTTATTCTTTACAGGTTGTCTATATTTGATGGATTTGAAAGAGAGACTGTTATAATTAGATCTTATGCCAGCAACTGATGATATTTTCATTACTTTCTTTTACCTCTGTTGCTCTTCAGCAGTGAGATCAAATGGAGCTAATAAGTCAATGTTTTTGTAATTTATCTCATGTATGGTGCTTGATTGTTATCATGTCTGGTATTTAGTTAATCCATTGCCTTTCTTGATCTAACTTTTCCCTTTTTCACTTTGCAACCAAGCAATTTATTTCTCTTTGGGGGATGTTGTCTAGTGAAGATCATGCTATATGTCCAAATCATTTAATTTGTAAACAGTCTGAGAGATAAGATCAGAAATGAAGAACTGAGAAAAAAGCTAGGAATAGTCCTCGCCATAGAATATATAAGGAAACAACAGATAAAATGGTTTGGCCATGTGACAAGGCAGAAAGAACAAAATACAACACAATGAGCCTTCAACAAACGTTGTGAAAACACCAGACCCAAGGGTCAACCACGAAAAAGATGGATCGATGGAATATTAGAAGCACTAGGAAACATAACAGCAGCAGAGGCGAACAGAAGAGCAAAAGACCGCAAATTATATCTCCCCTCGACGCTGAAAGGCAGACGAGGAAGGAAAGAAGAAGAAGAAGATTTAATTTGTTTGTTTCTTTTAACTCTTTTCCTTACATCATCACCTCTGACTGTGACTCTTTTTAGGGAATATGGTGTTAGTGACTTAGTGGCCATAAATTTTACAGACCCATGATTTTCGGGGTAATGTGGTCGGTATTACGCTCGTGCCGCTTTACTTTCCCAGGAAAAATCCAGTACCCATTTAAGGCTGAGTGAACCCGGAAACTGTCAGTTGGGATCGAACCCTACCCCTTGTCCTTTGTAGTCTAGTTTACTAACCACTGAGCTATCACGGCTCCCTGACTCTGTCTCTTAATCTTATTTAATCAATTTCAGTTGTTTGTTTGCGTTTGCCAGCTTTATATCTCTAGCAAAGTAGGGGCCTGAATATTGCAAAAATATCATTTGTTCTTATTTCCCCACTGGCAGCTGTATGCTCAGGTCTCCCTCACCATACAGGCAGATATTTTCTGACTTTAGAGTTACTCTCATTTTTATCATTCAGAGTTTTAATGTTTTGGGAAGGTTGTTTTTCTATTACTTTTGTCCTGGCAATGGTCACTTTTGCCTACTTTCTTCTATTTTCAACTGCCAAGGGTAAGGGTTCTTTAAAGTGTGCAGAATGCACCACAAGATCTCATGTTTTTCACCGTTATCCGAGAGGGCTAGATATCCGATCTCACTACTCAGAGACCAGGGGAAGGTAAAGTCATAAAGAGCCCACAGATTTATTTTTAAAAAATTTTTCACTGCCTGTGGTGAGAATCAAACTCGGAACCTTCTTGTTCAGAGACCGATGTCTTACATCTAGACCACCCAACCCTTTCATTTTCAGTATTTCTTGCATTTGTCTCATTTTTCTGATTTTTCGTTATTTGACTGCTAAATTCCACATTTAGCATTGGTAGCAGAGTGTTTGTAAGAACACTGTATCACACTCCTATAGTGCTCTTTTGGTAAATAATATTATATGAGTACTATTGTCTTAGTAATTTTTGTCTAATATGTCACTGAACCAATGGATATGGGCTCACATATTGTTGGCTCAATAACAAAACAGAAAAAGAAAGGAATTGAGATGTACTGTGTTTATCTTTACATACAGATATATGTCTGTCTGTCTGCGATCAGGACTCTGTCAGAGTAGGATCCCAGACTCTCACATGAAGTCAGCTGTCAGGCTAAGTGTTTTGATTGCCCCCACAGACAGAACATCACAGAGTCTGCCATATCCACTCTGACTGAACACCCGTTAAAACGTTGCACTGTGTTCTGCGCCAGTGGCCAAGGGCATCCGATTTCAGCCAGCATTTTATTCAGGTTTGCTTTCCATAGCCTTTGATTGTCCCCAATCTTCCTGCAAGGCAGCAGATGATCTTTTCTGTAGGGAGATTCTGCCCTTAGACGGTCGGCCTTCCCAGGTTTACGAGCACCGTCTGCCCGTGTCACTAGAGGTGACTAACACAGCCATGCGACTTGTAATATGAGGAAACTGCAACAAGGATCCCTTTTCATGCATAGCTTTCAATTGTTCCTGCCGCCTATCCCCATATACCGGTAAGTCACGTCCTCTTGAAAATGATGATTGTCGTAGCACTAGATGATGTTAGACCATCTTTGATGACTCCAATTCCGATCATATAGACACACAGTCAGTCATCAAATTATCCCCTTCGCACATCAAACAGTAGACCGTAAGATTTGCGCACGGCTGGTTTAAGGAACCATTACAATGACGTAGCACACAAAAATGTCGTCCAACACTTAATCTCATTCCATTTAGATTTCTGTGTAATTACTCTAGCGTAAGCAGCCTACGACAAACAAAACACGAAGCAAATTCCCCAAAGAGACAAAACTGCGGCTGACGAAGTAGTTTACATTAATGTGTACATGGAAATAACTTGCGTCAAAGAATACCATCAATGGTCATGAACAGCAGTGCAGCACCAATGTGTGACGTAAAGTGCAGATCAAGTCTAGACGGTGGAAGGTCTTACTCACAACACTTGAGTCGTCAAAAATGGACTGTTGTCGGCCTACAACCTCACTTTATCAACACAGATGTGTCAAGCATATCATCATTTTGACTTTAACGCAGAAAAGTGCAAAGAAGATCCGAAATTAATCAGACCCTGGGTGCATTTTCTGCAGCGATGGAGAGGACATGGACTAGATCCGCCATCTTGTAGACAGAAGTCATACAGATATATGAAAATCATGACATATGTTTTTAAAATCTTAATTGCAAATGCAAATATGTAGCTTGATGTCTACAAAAAGGATGCAAATACAATAGTAAAAGCGGTACAATATGGCAGAAACATAATTTTGATTGAACCAAAACAAACTGATAAATATTTTAGAACATAGCACATTTTCTGCTCTGTAATGAGGCACTCTACCAGGTGTTGTGCTGTAGATCTAATTTATGCTCAAGCTTTAATAATCCCATATCTTCTTCTTCTTCCTTATCACATAACCTTGGGCTCATTGGGATTATCAACCTTCTCCATGTACCTCTGTCTTCAGTCAATCTTTGGGATTCTGTAAAGTCGAGGCTTATCCATTCTTTGATGTTACTTTCCCATCTGTCTCTGTCTAACTCTCTTTCTTTCTCCTTTCACATTTTCTTGCTAAATGGTTTTCCCCAAACCAGAAGATTGAGATATGTTGTCAAACCATTTAATTTTGCATTTCTTCACTAGTCAAAAAATCATCATGTACTCCAATTGCTCATTGCATCCTTTTGCGCACTTTTACATTCATGATTTTTAGTTTACCCGAAATAGCATTTTTTGGTTTTAAAGCAGCATATAAACTGCAGCATACAATGCATTATGCTCCATACTGGACAAGTGTTCTATTAAAACTCCCATTAACATTGCTTGATTTTCTAAAGTTGAAGTTATATAAAGAATTTACAATGGTGGTTTTCTTATTGACTTCACTCAATTTCCTTATGGTTATCACTGCTAGCCTTTGACCGAAAAGTCTCACCCACAAAGCTTTTGAGTTGTTTTATTTTAGGGTGCATTCTCTTAGCCTTTTGCTCTCCAGAACCTGCAAGGTAACCACAGGTAATACTGTTTCCTGCATGCAGTAAAAGGTAAATTACCTTACCTGATTTGATATACACTATTATTATCTTGTTGTTTTAAAATGTCTTGAACTGAGTAGCTAATCTTTTTTGTTTATGATAGAAGTTATGGAAAATGTTACATTTGAGTTGCTAATATTCTTTTATTGTCAGCTGTTTGAGGAAACATCAAAATATGAAGAGAAAAAACAATCAATAATAATGTAACAGGATACCAATTAAATATAAAGAATAAAGGAACATTGTACCCAATAATAACAATAGATGAACCAAACATCTGTAAACTACTCACTCCTCTATTAATCTCTGATTTATCCATAAATGTGAACTTTTGCAATGCACCCAAGATCTGTAGGAACACATACTTGATAGTATGCTAGACCTAAAGGAACTATTAGGAAAATTCTGTTTAGAATAAGAAGTATTGGCTGTATCTACTAGGGTGCTCCAATAATGGATCTGTAACATTATTAACTAAATATGACGCTCCAAATAAGACTTCCAACTTTATTACTTGAAACACATCTTCTCTGTCGACCAAAGCTGAAAAAAATATTGGTATCTGGTCTTTGGTCACATTAGAAAGGGCATCCAATGAAAGAATACTGTTCATCCCAAAAGAGGTGCCCAAATGAAGTGCCCCTCAGTGGCAGTAATCTATTCTATCTATTGACCTCTCGAGCCGTAGCCGGCCCATAGGGCATGGACCCAGATACTCTTTCTCTTACCTAAATTTTTTGTGGCAGTAATACTTTAAAATAAAAAAAGAAATAAAGATTTCAACCATGACTTAAGGCATATGGAGAAATAAAGGTAAAGGTAAAGTACAAGACTTGAATCGGCGTCTTAGCACGCGAGTTTACACACATATATGCTCGGCCGCCTACCCAGAAATGTTCTGAGATTTCTGTACAGTGTTGCCTCAAGCATCGAAACTCAGATGCGAGGCGACATTCCTCACCTTCCCAAGGTATTACCCTAGTACCCATTTCTGCCAACGGCTGGGTCGACCATGGAGGGTATATTTTTTTCCAACCATGAGTACAATTCACACTGCTCCCAGCGGGAATCGAACACAGGTTGTCCAACGTCAGTAGTCCAGTCAGGTGGTTTTCCCAACTAGGCTACCGAGGCCCCCAGTATGGAGAACTTCAAAACCATATGGAGAAATATGGTTTTGAAGTCCATATTTTTCATTAACTAAAGGTACCTTTTTTAAACTCTTTCCAAATCATTACAGAAAATATCACTAACAAAACTCTTTGGAACATTTATCCAGTATATTAGATCTCAGAGGTATCGCTAAATTTTTTTTTCTTCAAGCAGTGTTTGGGTTTTATAACTTTACTGCTAAACTTAGAATAGCCTCATTAGTACTTGCTATTGGTACTGTCTGTACTTTTAATATCGGCTGATTTGCTTGTTTGTTCAATTAATTATTCAAATTTGTTTGTATTCTGAAGTCACTGACAAAAAGTACATAAAATAAATTTTTATGAACAGAAATGCATGTTTCAATCAAAACTGTAATTTGAAGGACTTTGGATACTTTTGTGCAAAATCTCAAGACAAATAATTATTTAAAATTCTAACCATGATAAAAAGAGGTATCTATTCAATGTTTTGAACTGAAAACTATCTAATTTTTTTAGATAGTATATTTATTCCCTCAAATAATAAATTGACACAAATTAATTATATTTTCATTTTTTGTATCCATTTTCCTTTCCAGTGATATATATCATGTACTATCTCTATCTACATTATAATGTGAAATGAATGGACAAGGAAGCAACTGACACACAAAATGCTGCAACCCTTCAATCAAACACGGTGGTCACACAGAGAAGCTGTAACAAAAAAGGCACTAACACACAAAACAATAAATGAGATGGGCACTACTAACACACACAAAAATATTGCGAAGGCCACAACAAACATACAAAACAATAATGACAGAGGCACAACTAAAAGTCAACAAAATCAATCTCCACCAAAAGCAAGAATATCTCTTTTTCCCAGTTTCACACTAGCAGCCGTGTGCTCTGGTATCCCTCGCCATACAGGCAAATATTCTCTGACTTCAAAGGTGCTCTCATTTACTTATATCATCAAGAGTTTTCAACTTTTTTTTAAAATGGTACATTTTTTTCTAAAAATGTTGCCCCGACAGCTGCCATATTTTGTCAATTCTTTTTCTTTATTTCCATCTGCCAGAAGCTCTATAACATGCACAAGGGACCTCCTGTTTTTCATCAATATCAGAGAGGTCTAAACATCGGATATCCCAATCCAGAGATTGATGGAGGGCAAAGCCACAAAGAAATCATACATATGAAGTGAAAAATTCTCACTGACCCAAGACCTATATATCCAGAGCCAGATGTATTACCTCTAGACCACACAGACACCCCCTCTCCCATGTGGTCAGTGTTTTGTCTGGTCATCACTCTACTCTATCTTTTATTTCTATATTTATCTCTATTTTAGTGTGGAATAGTAAAATGGAAAGGGCATGTGATGAATTTTTTTTTTTTTAACTTAAAGCCCAAAAGATTTAATGTCAAAAGGCCACCCATTTGAAGAAAAAATGCCACCAATACTCTTCTCAGAGGCTGGATGAACCCCAAAGCTGTTGGTCCAAATAAAATTAATCAGACCTGAGATCTGAATCCAGAACCTGAAGGTCAGTAGTGAATGCTCTGATAACTCACCAGTGTTGATTAAGAAATGCTTTTCAATAAAATGTATCTTTTAACTTTATTCATAAACAAATGGTGCTCTAAAAATGACTTGAAACATTTCCTTCTTACCAAACTTGTCCAGATGGATTACACTATGATGGCAAATGTCAAATGGAAATTACTAACAATTATTTTATATTTTTAGCTCTCACTGAGAACACAGCTAAAGCACACATATGATAGCACTTGCACAAATGCCCTGCCCCTGTTAATTCTTGAAGGGTTATTTGTGCAGGTGAAGATTTTGCCTCACATCCAGCAGAGCTGGAAGTTGTCAGTGACCCACAGCTGATGGCTTGCGACAGGATTGGTGAACCAGAACCACCCAGACCCTGCTCCACCTCTCCGCGCTGCCTCTAGTAACAGTCTAACTTGTCTAGTCTGGCCAAGCTAGTAGGGACCAAAGAGGGAAGACAACCCAGTACTCAAATATGTCATGCTAAAGTCAGATGTATTGGGCCAAAAAGCGCAAATATAACACAGTTTTACTGCAAACCACAACACAACGCAGACACGCCCACTTAACATATTTTTAAGGGCGGATGATGAAGAGGTACACTCCTTTAGTCATCGGGAGAACGCAAGCAAGCAAGGGTTATTTGTAAATGTAAGATATACCAAAAAATCTTGCACCATGCATTTATGTACACAATACATAGCTCAAGCAGATTTCTTTACTGAAAATAATGTTTTCTTAAGAAATAACTGGTCAAACTATTCTTGACTAATTGAGCTCATTATATATTTGATTAAATGTTCAGTCTTTGAGACAATGCATCCTTCTAGGTGGTGAAATGTGAGGCTATCTGACACTATAGGTTATGTAACCTGAACATTTAGCCGGAGGCCAACACACCTGACAGCAACATACCTGAAGTTGTCAGCAAATCATAGCTGATGGTGAACCAGGACCATCCAGACCATACTCCACCACTTTGTTGGTGCCTTTAGTAAAAACAACCAGTCTAGTCTGGTCTAGTGAATAGGGATCAAGTGGGAAGGCACCCCAGTACTAAAAAGTACTTTGCTGAGGTTGGATGTGTTGGGCCAAAAGGTGCAAATATCACACTTCTACTGTAAACCACAACACAATGCATACGTGCCCCCTTAGCGTCCTTTTAAAGGCAGACGATGAAGAGGTATATTTCTTTAGTCATTGTGTGGACGCCAGCAAAAACATTTAGCTCACAGTGTTGTATGTGGCAGCTGAAGTTTATGCATGTGTTTACTCAGTTTGTTATGATCCATTCTAAGTTTAAAGTTTTTTCCACTCAGTTTTTCTTGTAAGGTGTAGTCTTTAGTCATCACATGGGTAATTCTGTATTTCTCTGTTGGGCTGACTTGTGATCTGTGTTATTCATGAAATTAACCAAAATAAATCTGAGCTTCATATTTGTAGGATAGGAGCAATGTCTACTGATTTAAAAAATGCAAGCATTTAGAGTATGGGGTGGACAACATATATATTTCTTCAATGCTACACAGTCAAAGCATGAAAAGGGTCAAGCGTCAGTGACCAATAATGTAGGAAGTGTACAACTAAACACTAATCGTATCAATATTACTATTGATACTACTACTACTACCATTACAACTGCTACGATTACTCTTACTATTATTAAAGCTACTTACAATTCTCTTCAAAGAGACAGCAATAACAAAATAAAAAATGAAATTAATGCATAAAAAATAATGACTAGAATTTGTTAACATTTTTGCCACATTACTCATTTAATAAACAATGTGAAATTCATACTTTCATGTGATTACTTTGTAAACTCATTAAAATTATATATTTCATATTTTAAGATATTGCTTAATTAACTCAAAGCAATTTTCTAAAATAAATTGTGTTATTTTGAAGTGTTATTTGCTTACATTGTTTTTATGCATAACGAGAGGGACGGATACCAGCAACTACCAAGGAGGGATCAAGTCATCATACTTCGCCTGCACACTGGCCACAACAGAATGAGGAATCACATGTTCACCAAAATCAAAATAGGTACAACCAGCCTATGCCACTGTACACTGGACAATATGACTACAAAACATGTTCTACAGGATTGCCCCCAGTACACGGACCTGAGAAGAGCAATGTGGTCCACGCTCACCTCCCTGGAAGAAAAACTAAATGGGGCAATCGAATCACTTAAACAGACAGCTGACTTCATAAGAGAGTCTGGAATTCTACTCTGATTGAGACTTGATTGCAGAGAGACAGAGAGAGAGAGAGTTTAAAATCATCATCATCATGTACCATACCGGTTGGCGTAGGTGATCGTGTCCTACCACAATGTTCTATCTACAGTGCATCATATCAGTTCTGTTGTTGACTGTTTTCCATGCCATGACACCAAACTATCCAGTATTTTATCTCTTTGTCATCCGCGATCTCTCTTTCCTTTTATTTTGCCAGTTGTAACCAAGTATTCCAACTTTCCTCTTCTCATGATGTGCCCAAAAAATGTTGATTGTTTCTTTCTGATATTTTTTAGGAGCTCCCTTTTTGTGTTGGCCTCTCTGAGAATTTCTTCATTGGTCTTTTTAGCTGTCCAGGGAATTTTCAACATTTTTCTGAGAAATCCAATCTCTGTGGCCTCTAATCATCTTTTCATTTGTTTGTCTACTGTCCATGATTCGCTCCCATAGGTCAGAATTGGTTCTATATAGCACTGATGAACTCTCTTTCTCACTTCTATTGACATAGATTTGTTGCATAAGATATTTTTCATTTTCTGAAATGTTATTTTGGCCTGAGCTATTCTGCTTTTTATTTCTGTAGTGCATCTTCCATCTGATGTTATTATTGTGCCCAAGTATTTGATGCGTTGCACTTGTTTCAGATTTGTTCTGTTTATTTTTATGCTGCATGATGGTGATGATTGTTTCTTCGATATAACCATTACTTCTGTTTTCTTACTATTCAGACTAAGACCTTTCTTGTTGCTTTCTTCTACTATTATGTCTATCATTTCTTGTAGTTCGTTCTCTGTCTCAACTATTAAGACTGTGTCATCCGCATATCGCAAATTATTTGTGTTGTGACCGTTGACTTCAATACCGTTTTTGTCTACTATTGATCTCATAATATATTCGCTGTAAAGTGAAAACAAATCCGGCAACAGAACACAGCCTTGTGTGACTCCTTGCTTTATATATTGGAATTGTCCTGTTTGGTTGTTAATTCGTATAGCTGCTGTTTGTTGCCAGTACATGTTTTTTTATGATTTGCAGAACCTTGCCATCAATGTTTAATTTCTCCAGCATATTGATTATTTCCACATGCTTTACCTTGTCAAATGCTTTTGTGCAGTCTATAAAACACATATATAGATCTTTCTTTACCTCTATTGATCTCTCTATCAATGTTCTTAAGATGTATATTGCATTATTGGTGCCCTTTCCTTCCACAAATCCACATTGTTCCTCACTTATTTCTGGTTTTATTTTGTTTCTTACACGTCTCATGATGATTCCTAGTAATATTTTTGTCATATGGCTCATGAGACTAATAGTGCGATGGTCCTCACAATCAGTGGTGCCCGACTTCTTCGGTATGGCTACAAAGATAGATTTTAATAGATCTTCGGGTATGTGTCCAGTGTTATAAATGTCATTGAGTAGTTTTGTAATGACTTGTACTCCCAGCTCTCCTACTGCATTTATCTCTTCAATTGTTATATTGTTGGGACCTGGAGCTTTGCCTCTTTTCATGTGTTAAATTGCATCCTCCACTTCACTCTGCATTATTGATGGTCCTGTGTCTTTGTTTGAATTGTTTAGCTCTGGTCTTTCATCATCATAGAGTTGACCGATATATTCTGTTTGGGGGCCTCGGTAGCCTAGTTGGGAAAACCACTCGATTGGGCTACCGATGTTCAGACAACCAGTGTTCAATTCCCGCTGGAAGCAGTGTGAATTTTACTCGTGATTGAAAAAAAAAAAAAAAAACCACAGTCGACCCAGCTGTTGGCAGAAATGGGTACCAGAGTATCTAGCTATCTTTCATTTGCCTGAAGTATTGTCTTTATCTGCAATGCCGTTTCCTGTATAAATTTTACTGTCTTTTGCAATTCTTGCAGAGGCCCATATAGTTTTGTATGTAGTGTTGTATCTATGGGCCAATGGATTTTCCTCAGTTTACTATATTCAGTGCAGTCTTGAAGTATGTGTTCTGTAGTCTGGGGCGCCTGTCCACATGTACTAGTAGTTGAGGTGCCGATCTTGAATTTTGCATACATGTGACTATGGAGTCGGTTGTGTCCTGTTCTGAGGCGTATAATGATAACTTGTTCATATCTATTCATATTATGAAAGGCATCCTGATTTGGGGCTTGTGGTCCTCTGATTGATTTGATTATCTGTTCTTATGATGGTATGTAACCAGTGTATCTATTTATGTGCCTGTTGAACCTTCCTTTGCCAACTGATCTGCTTTCTCATTTCCTGGTATTCCACAGTGAGATAGGATCCACTGCAGGGCAACCCTGTGGTGCTTGCAGAGTTCAGTCAATAGGGTCTGCAGATGTGGTAATTTTCTGGATTGTAGTGCCTGGAGTACTGATCTTGCATCTGTCAAAAACACTATAGGCTGAGGGCTAAGATTACTGCTCAGCAGTTTTTCTATTGCCAACTTTATTGCTTGGATTTCTGCATCATAAGTGTGACAATATTTCCCTGTTGCTATTTTATTCATATCCCTAGTGTTATTTGGGTACTCTATATATGCACATGCTCCCCCATTCTTTACTGCATTATGTGCTGATCCATCTGTGTACACACGAATCCATAGGTCTTGTGGGTATTCTTCATCCAGGAAACTGAGAGTTATTGTTTTTCGCTGTAGACTATCCTGTTCCTCTTTGTCAACTATTTCTTTCACTTCTGTCCATATTTGTATTGATAATCCTGATTCCTCTGTCTAGGGAGTCTGTTCTGGTATGGGCAGTAGGGGGTTAACAACTCTTGGCATGTCTGGTGTTTGTCTACTAATACGCTTGGCTTGGTGGATAAAACTGCTTCTCTTAAGTCGTCCCAATGCAAGATTTTGGAATCAGTCCTTCATTTGATGTCTCGGCACGCAAGCAATTTTTTCTGCCTGTAATCAGCACCTTTGTGTCCCTCCGTTCTCTCAGTGTTGGTATCCTCCACAATTTTTCAATCTCCAATATTGGTGTTGATTTCATTGCTCCTGTGATGACCCTAAGTGCCTGGTTTTGTACTTTATCCAGTTCTTGCAGTGTGGTGTTTGATGCTGAGCACCATGCAGATGATCCATATTCTAAATGTGGGCATATACTCTGTTGGTAAACTTTACTGAGTATTTTCCCACTCGCACCCCATGTGGTTCCACACATCTTTCTTAGAATAGCCAATTTTCTCCTTGCTTTTTGGGTTGCCTTATTTATCTGCTGTTTCCAAGATAGTTTGTTATCAAATGTAACTCCAAGATACATAGCTTGTATGTCTTCTTTCACAGGCTCATTTTTTACGTAGATGGCTCCTGCTTTTTGTTTTGGGTAGAGAGTGAAAAGTGTAGTACTGCATTTGTCTGTATTGATGCTGATACACCATCTATTTGTCCATGAATTCAGTGCATTCATAACTCATCTGCATACATTGCCACTTTGATGCCATGTGGTAGTTCAGTAACTAGGTCATTGATGTAGACTAGAAAAAGTGTTGGAGATAGTACCCCTCCCTGTGGAACACCCTGGCGCAGTAAGACCTTCTTACTCTTAAGACCATCCAGTTGCACTCTGGCTCTCCTGTTATGCAGGTATGCTTTGACCCATTTGTACATCCTGCCATTTACTCCATAATTTCTTAGTTTCTTCAAAAGCCCTTCCTTCCATACATTATCAAATGCTTTCTTTAGGTCTATTCATGCTGCTAGTACCAGTTTCTTTTCTTGAAACGCATCCTCAATTTCCTGGGAAAGATAGGTTGCCTGATCTTTGGTAGAGTAACACTGTCTAAAGCCTGCTTGTTGTGGGACAAGGAGGCTTTCACTTTCCAGGTACCACTGTAGTCTGAGATTGATTATACGTTCCATTGTTTTACACAAACAGCTTGTAAGGCTGATTGGTCTATAGCTGGATGTTGTTGAACCATCTTTTCCTGGCTTTAGTAATGGTATCATAATTACTTCTCTCCATGCCTGTGGCCTCGGTAGCCTAGTTGGGAAAACCACTCGACTGGGCTAATGACGTTCGGACAACCAGTGTTCAATTCCCACTGGAAGCAGTCTGAATTTTACTCGTGATTGGGAAAAAAAAACCCACATTCGACCCAGCAGTTGGCAGAAATGGGTACCAGAGTATTAATCTGGGAAGGTGAGGAATGTTGCCTTGGATCGTGAGTTTCAATGCTTGAAGTGACACTATCCAGAAGTCTCAGAATACTTCTGGATAGGCGGCCGAGTACATATGGGTGGAAACTTGCGTGCTAAGACGCCGGTTCAAGTCTCATACTTTACCTTTACCTTTATTCTGTCCATCTTTCCATTGTCTTCTCCTGTCCCATTATTATATTTCCTTCCTTTGATTTCACACACCCTGAAACTGACTTCTTTTCTTCCTGTTAATTCATTTAATTGATTGTGCATAAATTTTGAGTCTTTCTTTTGTTGTTTTTCCATTTGTTCACATTTCTGCTTTAACCATCCTTCCTTTGATTCTCTGCATTTGTTTTGGATCTCTTTGTGCAATATTTTGTATGTCCGTTCTTCTTTCTTATGTTTCGTCCATTAGTTATAATATTTCTTCTGTCATCCATTTTTTGTTGTTGATTTTTTTAGTAACTGGTGTTACTTCTTTTGATGTTTGTTGAATGGATTGTTTGAGCATTTCCCACTGTTCCTCGATGTCTTGTATTTTCTCAATAGCATTATATCTATTTTGTACTATCGTACTGTACTAATCACTCATCTGTCTATCTACTCTAAGCATATCTAGTTCTAATTTTATATTTTGGGGACTTCTGTGCCTTTCGCAGTTTTATTCTTATCTTTCCAACTACTGGTACATGGTCACTATTGCAATCTGCTCTTGGTCTTGTTTTAACAGATGTTAGCCCATTCCTGAATCTTCTCTGTACCAGTATAAAATCAATTTGATTGTGTACTTTTTTGTATGGGCTTTGCCATGTCCATAGTCGACTAGTGTGTTCTTTGAACCAGGTGTTACCTATAATCATTTCATGTGTCTTTGCTCAATCTATCCCCTCTGTCATTTGTCTCTCCAAGGCCATGTCCCCCAGTAACATTTTGCATTTTAGCAGTTCCTACCTTTGCATTGAAATCCCCTAATAAAATAGTTATTTCTTAGGATTACACTGTTCCATGGTCATCTCTAGCTCATTGTAAAAAGTGTCAATGTCTTCTTCTTCGCTATTTTGGTGCATAAGCTTGAATTATGTTGATATCCATTGGTCTACCTCTCAATTTTACTAGCAGAATTCTATCTGATAATGGCCAAAATCCTTTCACTGTTTTGCTTCTTTCTCTATCTAACATGATGCCTACTCCTCTTTCATGTGTGGTTCCCCAGAGTAAATCACGTTTCCACTGTCACATTGTAATAATCCTGCTCCTTTCCATCTCATTTCACATAGTCCCAAGATGTTCAATTTCATCCTCTTCATTTCTTGGCTGATGTTTTCGAGTTTGCTAACTTGGAATGCTGATCTAATGCTCCAAGTTCCTATTGCTAGTGTTTCTTTATTTTTTATCTTGCATGCAGTAGCTGGATGATGATCGGGTGTCACCTGTAGCACATGATGCTCCCTACCGGACAAGGTGGCTGTGGAGTCCCCATTAACGTCATTAGCTGTAGATATTAAGTTGTGTTTTAACATAATTATTCTAGGCAATATAAGAAGGTAGTTTGCCATTCCTTTCCTTCTTGGTAGTAACTGTACTAGTCAGAGATCGCAGCCATAATCACTAAAGATGAGATCCACTGCCTGCCATCGTGGAGTGGGGACCATAACCGGCACTACTTGTCGGCTGCTCCCACAAAACCATCCACCACCTGCTAAATTCAGTCATATGTTCGGCTCCCTCAAAGCATTGTTTGCCATCTCTCCAATGTTACAAAGGTTTCTCTAATGTCTCGCCGATGGCAGATGAGATTTCCCCCATCATTAGGAAAAAAAAAAATGTTTTTGGGAAAATTGGCAAAATAAAAAAAAGTCCCCTTTCTACAATACCGTCCTACTTTTTATGACGCACTTGGAAAAAAAAAATCCAACATCAAAGGAAACAAATCTAACACTCACTGGGATCACTGGAAGTAGTAATTAGTAAGATATAGGGAGAAAGACAATGTTTGTTCGCAGCAAACTGTCAAATTTCAAGAATTTGTATTTTGAGGTGGCAATTTTTATATGACAGAATCATAATTTTGGGTTAAAATATATGAAACATTGCAAACTTGATGAATAAAACTTGTTTCTGATTAAAAATGAAGTGTTTTGATCACTTGAGTTAAGTACCAAAAATCATGAACACTATTAAAGAAGTTAATGAGATTGACCCATTTAAACAACCAATCTTTAAATATTCTGGATTCTTTGTTTACTCTCCATTCTATCTTTCTTTGTTTCCTTTTTTATTTATTTTTTAAATAGACTACAAATGTAATAAAAGTTGTAAACAAAACTAGAAGAGATAAGATTTTATAAGAAAAAGAAAGAAAGAAAGAAAGAAAGAAAGAAAGAAAAGAAAGAAAGAAAGAAAATAATCTGTAATATTATGTAATATAAAAATTCACATCAACACATTTCTAAATGAAAATAAAATAATCCATGTTTTTAATATCCTCATTAAGAACAAATCTCAATGTCAGGCTGAGTATGTTAATTTTTGCCCTTTAAATTTGCATATTTTAAATTGAGCCTCTGGATTTTGTGAGCGATGTTTATGGACAGAACACAAATCATATTAAGCTCAAGTGAATGACATCTATACTCAGTATGACTTTACATTCTGCATCTGCAAATATATATATTGCTATTACATGAAGCACTGTCACCTGAAACGTTTTATTTAAAAATATTGAAATGTATATGTATACAAGTCTTCACAGATGGTTAGAAACATGTAGAAGTTGTGATCCTTGATAGTAAATGCCTTGTTCTGTTTTGGTGAGCAATAAATATATATTTAAAAAAAATATAAATAAATATATATTTTAAAAATATAAATAAATATATATTTAAAGAATATAAATAAATATATGTTACAAAATAGAAATAAATATATTTTTTTAAAATAGAAATAAATTTATATTTAAAAAATATAAATAAATTTATATTTAAAAAAAACAGAAATAAATATATATTTTTAAAAATAGAAAATAAATATATATTTTAAAAAACAGAAATAAATATATATTTTTAAAAATAGAAATAAATATATACAGTAAAGTCTCGATTATGCGGTACTCAATAATCCGGAATTCTCAATTTAACGGACTTTTTTTTTTTTTTAATTATTATAGGGAGAAAGCTTGAATCATGTTTTGTTCAGTTAAATTAAATGCCTTTATCCGGAAATCGAAAACGCTACAACACGGTTTGTGCGCTGCGCTTACTTCTACAGGCTCTATCATTACACAATATTGCGTTTACAATAGTGTATTTACAGTAATATACTTCAAATAGGAGCGAACATATTTTATTCAATCCAGACATTGTGTCTCCAAATATTCCAAGTAAAAGCGACAGACAGTCTATATCTTCACTTTTTCCCCCGACTAAATGTTTTTGTCGGGAAATCTTAGTCGTGCCAAAAACACTTATCTACATGATTTTACAAATTTGCTTAATTTTCTCATAGCCTGCTTTAGATCTAAAGTTGGTCATGAATTTGTCAAAAATATGGCGTTTGACAGTCTGACCGAACATTAGAAGCAGACGTATTGTTTGTGAAAATTGAAGAGCCCATAACTTTGATGATTATAAATCAAAGGTTGAGCAGCCGGCGTGCAGTGACATAGAGATGGTGAGAAGAAAGGGGGAGGGGTTCAAAAATTACCGACTGGAAATTCAAAAAGAGTAAGATACAGAGTTTGACGTTAGTTTGTCTCAGACATTTGTGCAAGCTGAAATTCGTTCCATCAGTATAAATTATAAATGATATGCTATAAACGCATGTGTGCATACTTTTTAACGGAATACATTTTTGTGTTAAATAATGGCCTCTGCGAGTGCAAACCACACCTCAATTTCCCGCAAAGGTAAACGCAAGCGAACTGTATTGACACTGAACCAGAAGATTGAAATCGCTAGTAGACTTGAAAAAGGCGTTAATCGCAACGTTTTGATGACTGAATTTGGCATAGCCTCTTCAACATTATATGACATACAAAATCAAAAAGATGAGTTGTTTAAGTTTGCGTCGGAGTCTGAAAGCAGCAACAATATACACCAGAGACGAAGTATGAAACGGCCAAAATTTGAAAAACTCGACGACGTCCTTTATGTGTGGTTTTTAGAAAGAAGAAGAAAAGGAATGCCAATATCAGGACCCATGTTGATAGAGAAAGCTAGTGAATGTCACACGAATTTAAATATTTCTGAGCATTGCAATTTTTCAATCATGTTTTTTCATAAATTTTGAGTTTGGTTTTCTTACTCTCGATTATCCAGAAAAATTCAATTATCCAGAATGGGTTCTTCCCCGAGCATTCCGGATAATCGAGACTTTACTGTATTTTAAAAATAGAAATAAATATATATTTTAAAAAATAGAAATAAATATATTTAAAAAAATAGAAATAAATAATATTTTAAAAAATAGAAATAAATATATATTTAAAAAAAACAGAACAGAACAGTTAGGTAGGTGCATAAAAACATCTTTAGCAAACATAGGAGCAGCTACAACCTTCAGCGAAAAATCAGATTTATGAGAGCAACTACTCTAACTGTGCAATCTTCTGAGCACAGGAAAGTTGGCACAGAAGATTAAAGTATATAGAAACTAACATTTCAACAAAAACAAAACATTTGTTAGAAGTCCATTATATGGCTTTATGATTTAACATAGGACAATTTGCACAAATGAGTTTAATAGATGCAATGGTCAAGAAGAATTCTGAATGTACTTACTTTTTCTGTTTTTCTTTAATGGTATTTGCCTCAAGTCCAGGCGCTTTGATGCTGGTATATTTGGTTTTTGGATGAAGTTCTTCATCAGAGTGGAGTGATGATTTCAGCTTACCACTACTGCGAACTCTGATCTCAGCCTTGCTGGCTTGTTCTTGTAACCAGTTCATATGATCTTGGTCCATGGTAATGGCCAATGGTGGCACATTATGGTTTACATCCTGACCGGATATTTCATCTCGACTGTGCACGGTGATGTCCATTAACATGGAATCAGATAGTTGTGATGTCTTCTGAAGATTATTTGAGGAGCTTTTAATTTTCTGATGCTTGTTCATTTTTGGTGGAGATCGATTTTGTTGACTTGTAGTTGTACCTCTGTCATTATTATTTTGTGTATTCATTGTCCCCTTCTCATTATTGTTTTGTGTGTTAGTTGCTCCCTTCTCCCTATTGTTTTGTGTGTTAGTTGTGCCCTTTTCATTACTGTTTTCCGTGTGATCGCCATGTTTGATTCTAGGAGGATTGTAGCATTTTGAATGTTTCAGTCGGGATTCAATGTTCTTTTTCAATGTTCTTGGGGTAAATGGTCGTTCTGGTTCTGTGAATAGATGAGGTCTTTTCTCCAACACATCTCCTTTAGCTGTTCTGTTGGCCAAATTGCTGGTGGGAATAACTTGTTTAGATGCTGAGCTGGTCAATGAATGGCCTGACTTAACTGAGCGCACTGAATTAGGCTGATCATAAATCATGGATTCATAAGGCACGGAGTAATGTATGTCACGTGATATGTGTTGCATTTTTTGGGACATGTGTGGATTGTTCTCATACCAGTTTGTATGTATTGGTGATCCATACATGGCATTACTCCCACTTCGAGACTTGTCCAGGAGTGTTGATCTCATGATTGAATGAACTAGTTTCTCTTCTTCATCTTCTGGTTCATCCTGCAGAAAATATTCAAGAAACAAAATCATTCAGTTCCTGTTATGACTACATTCTCTGAATACCCCATAGGTTTATAATAATCAACAAATAGCTGTTTGAAAATGATACACCAGATTTGTTTGGTATCATACAATGACTTAGGAGGTGTATCTTATCACCTTATCTATACAATATGTATGCAGAAAATATAAGTTAAAGTGTAAAAGGTGAATAATAAAGAACAATTTTATATTCTTACAATTTGAGGTCACACAATACCAGAAAAACAGTGCAATGATGATACAACACTTTTGTCCAGCGTAAAAGTGAAAAACAGCACCACTATCTCAATGCAACAGAATATGTTTCAAATATTTTTTATTTGTTTGGCTCATTGTTAACAAATGATGGGAAAATGATCAAGAGGAACAAAAGAAGACTGAACATAGCCATGAATAAATTAAAACAACTGTACAACGTATGGCAAGAAACTGATATAACAACAAAACTGAGGTTTTTAAGATTCTGTACTTACCGCCGCAACATTTGGCTGTGAGACATAAACTATTGATAAATCTGCTGAAAAACACATCAATGCCTTCAAATGTTACAGAAGAACACTCAGAATACCATGGGCGGATAAAAGATCAAACATGTAAATTCTGCAAGAATTCCAGAAAACTGATTGAAGAAGGATAATAAAAAGAAAAATATTTTGGTCAAAGAAAATGATATTATAGGGAAAATAATTGTGGAGATCATAGTTCCAGGGAAATGAGAGAGAGGAAGACCTGGAAGAAGGTAGGTGCAAGATATCACAGACATGCTGGATTGGACTGCTGCAACTGCTGGATATATCTAACAGCACAGAGAAATCTATTTCTGATCTGAGGTAAACTCACTTATGAATAACAATATCTGAGGTAAACTCACTTATGAATAACAATATCTGAGGTAAACTCACTTATGAATAACAATATCTGAGGTAAACTCACTTATGGATAACAATATCTGAGGTAAACTCACTTATGGATAACAATATCTGAGGTAAACTCACTTATGAATAACAATATCTGAGGTAAACTCACTTATGGATAACACTATCTGAGATAAACTCACTTATGAATAACAATATCTGAGGTAAACTCACTTATGAATAACAATATCTGAGGTAAACTTCTTATGAATAACAATATCTGATGAATAACAATATCTGAGGTAAACTCACTTATGGATAACAATATCTGAGGTAAACTCACTTATGGATAACAATATCTGAGGTAAACTCACTTATGACTGACAATATCTGAGGTAAACTCACTTATGACTGACAATATCTGAGGTGAACCACTTATGACTGACAATATGTGAGGTGAACTCACATATGACTAACAATATCTGAGGTAAACTCACTTATGACTGACAATATGTGTTGTGAACTCACTTATGAATAACAATATCTGAGGTGAACTCACTTATGATTGACAATATGTGAGGTGAACTCACATATGAACTGTAATTAAAAATAACCACCGCAACCCACATAAAACATATGGCTTAAATTTTTAGAGTTATAACCCGCAGGCAGGGTTGCCAACTTTGTTTTTTCCTGGTTTCTTAAAGTGTTGTTTGGCTTACAATAAAAATTTTCATCAGGCAACCCTGCCCGCAGGTTTTAAACAGTGGATCCAAAAATAAAAATACTCCATTAAATCAATATCTTAGGAGAATAAGAAAGTAAGTGAAATAAACAACTTTGTGCACATTTTTTTTTCTCACCCTCAAAATGTCTTCATATTCATATGTGTTCACACCTGGCACAGATGAGTGAGCAGATGGTAGAGGACTTCTAACAATGCGATCACGAATCATTCTATCTCTCACTGCAAATGAGACAAATAAACATTCTCATTGTAAATAAAAAAGAGTATCTTACCTATACAACTCTGCCTGCTCCACCACTGACGATCGTTTAATTACCTTTATCTAATCTGGTAATCAGATTTTGTATAAAAAGTGTGTTCCTGAGGTTTTATCATCATCATGTGCCATACCGGTTGGCGATCAGGTCCTTCCACTATCTTCTATCCACAGTGCATCGTATTAATTCTGTTGTTTGACTGTTTTCCATGCCATGACATCAAGCTATCTAGTATTTTCTCTCTTTGTCGTCTGCAATCTCTCTTTCCCTGTATTTTGCCAGTTGCAACCAAATATTCCAACTTTCCTCTTCTCATGATGTGCACAAAAATATTGATTGTTTCTTTCTGATGTTTGTTAGAAGCTCCCTTTTTGTGTTGGCCTCTTTGAGATATTCTTCATTGGTCTTTTTAGCTGTCCAGGGAACTTTCAGCATTCTTCTGAGAAATCCCATCTCTATGGCCTCTAATCGTCTTTTCATTTGTTTGTTTATGGTCCATGATTCGCTTCCATAGGTCAGAATTGGTTCTATATAGCACTGATGAACTCTCTTTCTCACCTCTATTGAATAGATTTGTTGTATAAGATGTTTTTCATTTTCTGAAATGCTATTTTGGCCTGAGCTATTCTGCTTTTTATTTCTGTGGTGCATCTTCTATCTGATGTTATTATTGTGCCCAGGTATTTGAAGCGTTTCAGATTTGTCATGTTAATTTTTATGCTGCATGATGGTGATGATTGTCTCTTCGATATGACCATTACTTCTGTTTTCTAACTATTCAGACTAAGACCTTTCTTGTTGCTTTCTTTTACTATTATGTCTATCATTTCTTGTAGTTCATTCTCTGTCTCTGCTATTAAGATTGTGTCATCCACATATTGCAAATTATTTATGTTGTGACTGATGACTTCAATTCCTTTTTTTGTCTACTATTGATCTCATGTATACCAACAAGGATGATAACAAGCTATAACACAAAAGAGAACGAAATATACGTACCAGAAAACAGCAGAAGAGAGGAAGAAATAAATGAAATACTATTTGCAGACGACCAAGTTCTGATACATGAAACAACTGAGGACCTGCATGAATATATCAACAGGCTAAACAACACTTGTAAACAATACAACATGAAGATCGACATAAACAAAACCGAAGTAATGGCAATAGCGAGAAAGAAAGAAAAAACTAAACATCATAATAGATAATACGACTTTGAAGCAAGTAGACAATCTTAAATATCTGGGTAGCACGTTAACACAAGACAATAACCAAGAGACAGAGATAGATATAAAGTGTAACAAAGCATGTCATGTTATAGGCCAAGTATCAACACTATTGAAAAACAAAGCAATAACTACGGAAGCAAAAAGGGCAATACACAAATCAATTTTTCTACCAACTCTGTGCTATCTATCAGTGCCAGAATTGAATGCTGGACTCTAGAACAATAAGAAAGATAACGACCACCGAAATGAGATGTGTCAGAAGAATGACAGGAAACAGTTTAAGGGACAGAGTAAGAAACACCGACCTGAGGAAGAAACTCGAAATTGAACCAGCCATCGAATACATAAAGAAACAACAAATAAATTGGTTCGGCCACATAACAAGACAAAAATAACTAACAATGACTCAAAGAGCCTTAAATAAACGCTACCAAAACGCCAGATTAAGAGGAAGACCGAGAAAGAGATGGATAAAGGGAATACTAGAGTCACTAGGAGTGATAACACCAGAAGAGGTCAACAGAAGAGCAAAGAATCGCAGATTGTTTCTCCCCTCGACACCAACGGCAGCAGAGGAAGGAAAGAAGAAGAAGAAGAATATAAGAAGGTAGTTTGCCATTCCTTTCCTTCTTGGCAGTGACTGTACTAGTTGGAGATCGCAGCCATTGTCTCTAAAAATAAGATCCTCTGCCTGCCATCACAGAGTGAGGACCTTTAACCTTTTACTTGTCGGCTGCTCCCACAACACCATCCACCACCTGCTCCAGTGTATTTGGATAGTAATAGGAAACTATAGAGCATTGAAAGAGGAGGACAGTAATATGAAACTATAGAGCATTGAAAGAGGAGGATAGTAATATGAAACCATAGAGCACTGAAAGAGGAGGACAGTAATATAAAACTATAGAGAATTGAAAGAAGCAGATAGTAATATTAAACTATAGGGGATTTAATTTATTTTCTCACAATTGGTATATTAGTGGGTCATATGGTCAGCATTAAACCAGTGATGTTTTCTTTCCCAGAAAATCTCCAGTACTCATTTAAGAAAATATTTATTGAACCTCTTGTCCTCAGTAGACCGGTTTTTTTTTATTAACCATAGCTCGACTACAGCTCCAAGCAATGATTTTAGTGGCTATTGACAACTGTGATAATTAATTTTTTTCTATGGATACTACAACTTGCTCTCTTTCAGAGAGCATAACACACAGAAGCAATGGGAAAAGTGGGGCTAAGGCACTGTTAAGCAACAGAGCTAAAACAGAGCTATAGTTGATGGAATGCGACAAGATCAATGAACCAGAACTAACTGGATCTTAGTCCACTTCTTTCTGTGTCCCTAGAAATTGACCAACCAGTTTAGTCTGGCCAAATTATTAAGGATTGAGAGGGAAGACAACCCGGTACTAAAAAATTCCTTGCTGAAGACAAACTGTGTTGGGCCGAAAGGCACAAATATCACAGTTTTACTGCAAACCTCAACAAGATGCACGGTGCCCACAGAACATCCTTTTAAGGACCGATGATGACAAGGTCTAACTATTCCTTTAGTCTTCAGGTAAACACAAACAAGCTAGCAATGGGAAAAGTTGTGAAGGCAGACCTAGAAGATGATGGATCTATAAAATATTAAACATTATGTTAACACTAAATATGAGACAAATCACACTAACATTCACTTGAACATTCAACTTTTTCCTGGTCATGAAAGGTAAAAAACGCAGATAAAGTAATGTAAGTGAGAAAGCTGTTTTATGATAATTAATATATGGCCTTTTGCACCTTGACAGATGGTTGATAACAAACAATCATTATTTGTCAGCAGTGTGGTAATATACTAGTGTCCTATGCTGGAAGATGTCTCACTGAGCTGCCTCTCCAATGACCAAATCCGCCAACACTGAATAGACAAGTCTGACTGTACAATAAATAAAATGCATCCACTGTGCCTGGTCCCATCTCCTCCACACCCTCCATCTTCTGATTATTGACTGACACTATCATTGATTCACTATTATTGATTCACTATTATTGATTCACTATCATTGATTCACTATTATTGATTCACTATTATTGACTGACACTATTATTGATTCACTATTATTGATTCACTATCATTGATTCACTATCATTGATTCACTATTATTGATTCACTATTATTGATTCACTATCATTGATTCACTATTATTGATTCACTATTATTGATTCACTATCATTGATTCGCTATTATTGATTCACTATTATTGATTCACTATTATTGACTGACACTATTATTGATTCACTATTATTGATTCACTATTATTGATTCATTATTATTGATTCACTATCATTGATTCACTATTATTGATTCACTATTATTGATTCACTATCATTGATTCACTATTATTGATTCACTATTATTGATTCACTATTATTGATTCACTATTATTGATTCACTATTATTGACTGACACTATCATTGATTCACTACCATTGATTCACTATCATTGATTCACTACCATTGATTCACTATTATTGATTCGCTATTATTGATTCACTATTATTGATTCACTATTATTGATTCCACTTATGAATGACAACATCTGAGGTGAGCTCACCTATGAATGACAACATCTGAGGTGAACTCACCAATGAATGACAATATCAGAGGTGAACATCATCATCCTCCCCTTGAATGCTGCTGCACTACTTTTTACCTCCATTCTCCATGTATCATGATATAATGCCAGACTTTCCCCAGTCACTTTCACTAATACAGAGCCCTCTCAACAAATCTTCACAAACATCCCCACATCTCAGTACCTCTCTCTTCCCATACCTAATCCATACAATAGCTGCTTGAGAATAGGATTGTTATCCATTCTTCTCATGTCACCTAACCACCATAATCTCCAACTCCCAAGTGCTGTCAAGACAAATGGAACTTTCGCAATAACTAATAAGCTAAACACTGTTTACAGAAAAAAAACTCTTCAAACCATCTTTTATCTTCATAATTAATGTTGTGATTCCATTCTTCTTCTTCCTTTCAACTCCCTGTGGAGCATAGGTCTTCAACAAATACTTCCAAGCCATTCTGTTTCTTGTCATTCTTTTAAGACAATTTCATGTCTTCCCCTTCATCTTCATCTCTGCTTCCATCTATCTTCTCCAAGAAAATTTTGGTCTTCCTCTTTGTCTTTTTCCATAGGGATTCCAAAAAAAGGGCCTGTTGTGTAATACTCTCAGTTGGCTTCCGTAGTGTGTATCTTATCCAGCACCATCACCTTCATTGTATCACTCTTTATCCACAGGTATTTGACTGGTAAAAGAAGTAGTAAAGTACCCATGTCACGCCAAGTGGCGTATAGGGAAATATGGTGTTAGTGACCCTATATTTTACAGACCTTCAGCACATGATTTTTGGGGTAATGTGCTCGGTATTACGCCCGTGCTGTTTTACTTTCCTAGAAAAAAATCCGGTACCCATTTAAGGCTGGGTGAACCTGGAAGCCGTCGGTTGGGATCGAACCCTACCCCTTGTCCTTTGTAGTCCAGTTCACTAACCACTGAGCTATCACGGCTCCCGTATTTGACTGGTACTTTTCCATAATTATATGTTAGTGATTTTGTCCTGCCATTTCCATCCTTTTATTCTGTGTAAGCATCCATGAATGGTTATTTAATATGTATAGTGAGATTATTTTAAGATCCATAAGGGGCATGCCTGGAATAACAATCGGAGGTCATAATATAAATAATCCATGGTATGCTGATGATATAGTTTTAATCATTAGAGCGAAAATGAGTTACAAGAAATATTAGATATTATAGTGAAGGAAAGCAAAAATAAAGGACTAAGCTTTAATAGCAAAAAGACAGAAGTAATGGTAGCAACAAAGAAAAAGGCATTGCCACAATGCCCAATAAAGACAAGTGGAATAATATTAAAACAGGGAAATGAATTTAAATAACTGGGAAAAATATTAACCTCAGATGGTAGATGTACAACAGAGGTGAGATGCAGAATGGTTTTAGGCAAAAGCAGCTTTCCAAAGAATGAGGAAGATACTATGCAATCCATTTTTGACAATAGAAACAAGAAAAAAAGTTCTTAAATGTTTTGTTGCGTCAGTCTTAATATATGGATGTGAATCATGGACAATAGGACAACATACAAGAAAATCACTGGAGGCTGTAGAAATGTGGTTTTACAGATGAATGTTGGGAATACCATGGACAGCTAAGAAGAGCAATGAAAACGTTCTGAAAGAGGTCAAAGTAAAAAGAGAGCTAATTACCAATATTAGGAAGAAACAATCATTATTTTTTGGCCATGCAATGAGAAGGGAACAGCTGGAACATATTGTGACAACTGTGAAAATTAAGGGATGATTGATGGAAGCAAAAGAAAAAAATACCAGACAGCTTAAGAGAATGGCTTGGCAGTAGGTCAACAAAAGAAATGATAAATAACTGTCGAGATCAAAAGTTGTCAAGAGACATGATCACCTACATCAGCAGGCACGGTACTTGATGATGATGATCCATTAATGAAGGTCTGTATCTCCATGAGGGAGCCGCGATAGCTTTGTGGTTAGTGAACTGGACTACAAAGGACAAGGGGTAGGGTACGATCCCAACTGATGGCTTCCCAGCCTTTCACCCAGCCTTTAATGGGTACTGGATTTTTTTCTAGGAAAGTAAAGCGGCACGGGCATAATACCAACCACATTACCCCAAAAATCATGTGCAGAGGGTCTATAAAATTTATGGTCACTAACACAATATTCCTTATATGCCACTTCATGTGACGGGGGTACTTTACTTTTTTTTTTTTTTTTTTGTATCTCCATGATTGTCATTTTTGTTGTTCTCCATGTTTCACAGCCATATAATCTATCTATCTATTGTCCTTACGAGCCGAAGATGGCACATAGGGCAGAACCACAATCTCAAAAACAGAAACCTTACGTGCCAAAGTGGCACATATTGCAGAGATTACTGCTCTAAAATATATGGCGCTGTTTCCATAGCAATACTTTTTACAATGACAGCTTGTCAAGCCATCGATCAACCTCCTTAGTCGCCTCTTATGACATACCTGGAAGGTCACAGTGTCACTATTCTTTACTTCCCTCATAATGAGGCCCTGGCAGCCATATAATAGGACTGACTTAACATTGGAGTTGAAAATTTGTATTTTTGTATTTAACCTAATTCTTTCTTATTTACATGTTTCCTAGTGCAACAAGTGCTCCTCTTTCTTTTTGTATCCTTATTTTGGTATCATTCTCTGTTCCTCCTTCTTTATCTATATTACTGCCTATATATAGTTACGGTCATGTGATTGCATTAGTTTTGTAATAATTAAAAACCACTTTATGTGTATGCAAAAAATTAAGTTACAATAAAATATTTTGAGAGAAAAGAAGTACTAGTTAACTGTAGCTTACTTTTCTGGCTTGCAGCAAGGCTTTTCGGGGGCCTGGAGTCAATTGCAGCTGAAATTAAAACATGACATATTTCAATTGCAGCTGAAATTAAAACATGACATATTTTATTAAATAATGTATAGCAAATGACATGAAATTGTTTATAACGAAAAAAAGGGATAAATACATAATGACAGAAAAATAATTCCTGTGCTATTATTTCATAAAATCCATTTGCAGGTGATGCAGTCATTCCAGCTGTAAATATAAAACTGGTTGTCTAAAAGAGTTCCCTTCATGTCTTAAGGCATAAGGGAAATTTCGTGTTGATGCCTGTATTTTTTCAATGACCAATGGCATATTTTATGGGTTATTGTGGTCAGTACCATGCTAGATTAACTTACTTTCCCAGAAAAATCTGGTGCCCATTTAAGGTTCCTTAAACCTAGAAGTCACAGAATGAGGTTAAGACTCTATCCTGTGTCCTCACTAGTTCAGCTCACTAATCACTATCCTCTTTCAAGTGGAATGGTTGGCTAGCTGCGCTGTCATTGAAGACGGTCAACCAATGGATCGGGTGGACATCATCAATGCCCTCTGATGTGGGAATGGCACTAGACTTTGACAACCATGAGTTCACGTCACTCCTTCGGACGAAAGAGATGGGAGTTAAGGTGGGCACAGCCAGAAACGAGAAACTTAGTGGGCATATAAAAACACTTATCAACCAACACAGAACTGGAGTCATCAGTCGCTGGACACTGTGAGACTTGATGAGGAGGGGATCTGAGCACCTATGAACGTGTTCGGAGTGCAATGATGATGACCCGTGAATAACTCAGTAACTCAATCACTAAGCTGTTGCAATGTAGTTAGGCAGGAACGTTTTAAAAAAAGAACAAGGAAAAGCACTTCCTACCTCAAAATCAATGAAACCTGTGGTGGCAAACTGGTTAGTGCACTTAGTTATTGATCAGGTGGGAGGAGGTTAAATTCCAAACTGCAGCGAGTTTTTATTCTCACTGACACAGCCTTGAGATTTATCCTATCTTTAAAAATGTGTACCTTAGACTTTATCTGGGAACGCATGGTGACTTGTCTTTCTTCCTAATCATATCACCCATAAATGTGCTGATGGTCAGGAACAAAATTATGACACTTTTAATAAATTCTTGAGATGCTAATGGTATATTGGGTAACCAGACTTGCCTATCTGACCTACAAGAATATCAAAGAATGGATAGGATGCAAACAAAAGGGATTGGGGGAAAACCGGTTGCAGTCTTCAATGTTGCACCAATGACTTCAACAGTTATGAAACAAATAGGAAGAAAAGAACAAACACATCAAAATAGAAAGGAAGAATGAGTAAAACATATCAAAATGGAAAGGAATGGATAAACAAATACATCAAGGTAGGAAAGAAGGAATCAACAGCATGCATCAAGGTAGGAAAGAAAGAAAGAAAAAACACATCAAAGTAGAAAAGAATGGATGAACAAACACGTCAAGATAGAAAGGAAGGAATGAACAACACACACAAAAAGTAGGAAGGGAGGGATGAACAACATAAATCAAGGTAGGAAAGAAAGAACAAACACATCAAGATAGAACAGAAGGAATGAACAATTATATCAAAGGTAGGAGGGAAGCGATGAACAAACACATAAAGGTAGGAGGTAATCGATGAACAAACACATCAAAAGTAGGAAGGAGTATACAAATATATCAAGGAAAGAAGTGATGAACAAAAAAATAAATCACTGTCAAATTGTTAAGGTTATAGCTAAAATACCACTTTAAGATTCAAACAAGCAGATGTGTGACCCAAATAGTTGTGTACTTATTACATGTTATCACATCAAACATACAGAGAAATTATTGTGGAGAACAACCTAATTTATGAAAGCATTATCACATCAGAAGCTAACCAATGATGTTAACAAAAATGCATGGACTGTCTCGTTTTATTTTAAATTTGATTTACTATCATTATAGTCTGAATGGTAATAAAACAGAAGTAATGGTCATATTGAAGAAACAATAATCACCATCATGCAGCATAAAAATAAACAGAACAAATCTAAAACATGTGCAACGCTTCAAATACTTGGGCACAATAATAACATGTGGGAGATGCACCACAGAAATAAAAAGCAGAATAGCTCCGGCCAAAATAGCATTTCAGAAAATGAAAAACATCTTATGCAACAAATCTATGTCAATATAAATGAGAAAGAGAGTTCATCAATCCTATATAGAGCCAATTTTGACCTATGGAAGTGAATGATGGACAGCAGACAAAAACAAATGAAAAGACGATTGGTGGCCACAGAGATGGGATTTCTCAGAAGAATGTTGAAAGTTCTCTGGACAGCTAGAAAGACCAATGAGGAAGTTCTCAAAGAGGCCAACACAAAAAGGATGTTCCTAAGAAACATCAGAAAGAAACCACTCAACATTTTTCAGGCACATCATGAGAAGAGGAAAGTTGGAGTACTTAGTTACAACTGGCAAAATGCAGGAAAAGAGAGATTGTGGATGACAAAGAGAGAAAATACTGGATAGCTTGGTGTCATGGCATGGAAAACAGTCAACAATAGAACTGATACGATATGCAGTAGATAGAAGATTGTGGAAGGACATGATCGCCTATGCCAACCGGTACGGCACATGATGAGGATAATGATCATTATGGCATTATTCAATTTCTTAGTCTGCCAAAGGTTTTATTGAGTTTCAAGACTATAGACTTCATGTCCAGTGCAGTCAGCATGAAGTTTTCAGATCAGAATTTTAAACTAATTTTTACTTTAATTTAGTTTTACAGAAAAAATACTTTTTAGTTCTACTGCTGGTCAATTTTATACCCACCTTATTTGAAGAATGTTAGGTTTTTATCCATCAGGTCATCTACTTTCTATTTTAAAATATAGTTTACAAAAATTCAAAACACCTTATAAGAGGAGAGGTAATTTTGCTATGAAAGATACTTACATTTTGCTCTGGCAATCTTCGTGTAATGGTTGCTCATGTGATCCAAAACAAGAAATTGAGATGACAACTTGCAGGCTGTTGGAGCCAGGGCTGATGAGGACAGAGAATATTCACACACATACAATTAGTGTAACATAACAGCACAATTGAAAAGTTTAGTAATTGCTATACTGAACAGCAGTAAGTCATAATTAACTTACATTCAAACATCACAGGTGTCACATTCAAACATGGATCATTTATCACAGTTTGATTATATACTCAACAAATAAAAACAAATAAAACAACATACAAGACACTCATTTCAAACATTCAAAGACCACAAACCTGTCATATTAACTCGCTCAACTGCACCATAAAGCAGCTGACAAATATATCATAAACATGAAAAGGTTTGATGATTGATAAAACAACCAAAATTGCACATATCATGAAATGACCACCAAAAGAATTAGACAAAGTTAAAGAATGAATTTTCTTATTTTTTTTCATTCCTTATTTGTCTTACAGTTCTCATAAGAGACATAGTTTGCTTCTTCTACTTTATGCTGAACCCCTTTGCTGACAAATGTTTCTAGTACTCTGCTTATCTGCCCTTTTCTGAGATGCACACCTGATTTTGTTTTCTGTGAATTGGGTACCAGATACATGTATTGTGTCTAGTTGTTTCTTTCTTGCTCCATGTCAAGCAACTTTATTTATTTATTTCTATATTGTGCTGCGAGGGTGCTATATTGTGCTGTGAGGGTGCGATATTGTGCTGCGAGGGTGTGTATATTGTGCTGTGAGGATGGTATATTGTGCTGCAAGGGTGCTATATTGTGATGCAAGGGTACTATATTGTGCTGCGAGGGTACTATATTGTGCTGTGAGGATGTGTATATTGTGCTGTGAGGATGGTATATTGTGCTGCAAGGGTACTATATTGTGCTGCGAGGGTACTATATTGTGCTGCGAGGGTGTGTATATTGTGCTGTGAGGATGGTATATTGTGCTGCAAGGGTACTATATTGTGCTGCAAGGGTACTATATTGTGCTGCAAGGGTACTATATTGTGCTGCGAGGGTACTATATTGTGCTGTAAGGGTGCTATATTGTGCTGCAAGGGTACTATATTGTGCTGCGAGGGTACTATATTGTGCTGTGAGGGTGCTATATTGTGCTGCGAGGGTGCTATATTGTGCTGCGAGGGTGCTATATTGTGCTGCAAGGGTACTATATTGTGCTGCGAGGGTACTATATTGTGCATTGTGCTGTAATTGTGCTATATTGTGCTGCAAGGGTACTATATTGTGCTACAAGGGTGCTATATTATGCTGCGAGGGTGCTATATTGTGCTGTAAGGATGCTATATTGTGCTGTAAGGGTGCTATATTGTGCTACAAGGGTGCTATATTGTGCTGCAAGGGTGCTATATTGTGCTGTAAGGATGCTATATTGTGCTGTGAGGGTGCTATATTGTGCTGCGGGGTGCTATATTGTGCTGCGAGGGTGCTATATTGTGCTGCGAGGGTGCTATATTGTGCTGCAAGGGTGCTATATTGTGCTGCGAGGGTGCTATGTTGTGCTGCGAGGGTGCTATATTGTGCTGCGAGGGTTCTATATTGTGCTGCAAGGGTGCTATATTGTGCTGCAAGGGTGCTATATTGTGCTGCGAGGCTGCTATGTTGTGCTGCGAGGGTGCTATATTGTGCTGCGAGGGTGTTATATTGTGCTGCGAGGGTGCTATATTGTGCTGCGAGGGTGCTATATTGTGCTGCGAGGGTGCTATATTGTGCTGCAAGGGTATTATATTGTGCTGTGAGGGTGCTATATTGTTCTGCAAGGGTGGTATATTGTGCTGCGAGGGTGCTATATTGTGGTGCAAGGGTGTTATATTGTGCTGCAAGGGTGGTATATTGTGCTGCAAGGGTGCTATATTGTGCTGCAAGGGTGGTATATTGTGCTGCGAGGGTGCTATATTGTGGTGCAAGGGTACTATATTGTGCTGCAAGGGTGCTATATTGTGCTGCAAGGGTGGTATATTGTGCTGCGAGGGTGCTATATTGTGGTGCAAGGGTGTTATATTGTGCTGCAAGGGTGCTATATTGTGCTGCAAGGGTATTATATTGTGCTGTGAGGGTGCTATATTGTGCTGCAAGGGTGGTATATTGTGCTGCAAGGGTGGTATATTGTGCTGCGAGGGTGCTATATTGTGCTGCAAGGGTGCTATATTGTGCTGCTCTGTCTTCTTAGTTTTTCAATTCTAATTTTGTCCTTCAAGTGTAAATGTATTCTCAATATGTGTCTGACACATTTCATTTATATTACTGATTGTTTGAAATCGAGTTTCTAGTTCAATAATGATAGCAAAATTTGTGAGCAAAGATTATGTTATATTTATAATACAGCTCATAAGATGCTCTTGCAAATAAAAGAAAACTCAGATACAAAGAATACTTTCAAAAACTTCTCGCCCCACTAGGTGCTAAAGGAAAATTAATGTGCACTCATAGACACAATGAACTGGGAGAACCAAGAATACTAATTCAAGAGATTGTAGAAGTAAAGAACCTTTCACAACACAAATATGCACGCATGGATGAAATCATAAATGAGGCAATCAAATCTCAGCAATTGTTAGCTCAATAGGACCTGAGATAAACTAAATAAAATATGAGGATAAAGAAGAATCTAGTTCCTCCTGAAGAAAAAGTATACTTGGAAGGGAAAGCAGTTGAAGTGGTAAATCACACTATATACATTACATTATATCACAGAAGGTGATCAAGAAGGAGAGACAAGAAGGGTGGTCAGAACAACAAAAACAATGGCATTAGCTTTCATAAATATTGAAAACAATAAAAAATTACAAAATCATCAGTTTAAAAATAAGGCTTAGCTATTCAACTAAAATATATTATTCACCATTACCTAAGCATGTGAAATTAAAAATGAGCAAAAGATATAGAAATAAACTAGGTGTATGCAAAACAGATATTTAAGGAAAATATGCATTCAATGAATGAATTGAAGAACAGTGCTGAAATAAATGAATGACTACTCATGAGTATCAATGAAAATCAACAAGAGAAGTTTAGCCAGGTGGTGAGAATAAATAGCCAGCGAATAGCAAGCAAGCCTTCAATTGGGAAACAGGAAAAAAAAGAAAATGAGGCCAACCATTGTAAGAAACTGAGAAGAACACTAATTGGAAAGGCAAAAATATCAGGCATAATAAAATATATCAGAGATTGAAAAGCTTGCACAAAGTAGACTCATGATGAAGTACACTGAGAGCTCTGTGTGATGTAAGATAGCACTGGAAAAAAGTTACAATGAAATCATATGAAGATACACAAATTGAATGTTAGCTTTGATTATTGATAACAGGATGGACAGAAAGAAGAGCCATGGAAGAATGATTAAAAAATAACAATAGTACCTATTTGAGATAAGAAGAGCAATAAAAGAATGTAACACACACAAAAGGTGATTAAATTAAACAATGGCTGATATTATTTACACAAGGTAACAGATTACTGATAACATTATCAATCAGGAAAAAACTTTTGACAGAGTAGACAGACAAACATTGGAACATGGCAAAGTTCAGTGAAAACAGACAATGGAATAACAGACATACTTACTTTAACAACAAGAGTGAGAAACAATATGTGCAATCACATATGTTATCCAACATATATATGGATAAAATAACATCAGAAGCAAACCATGAAGATAAAGCATTTCCAGAATATGAAGTATATTTAGTAGAATAATCAGACTCAGATCATGACTCACTAAATATAATACTTTTTCAAAGAACAATGTTTACATTTTTTTTTAATGAAGGCAAGCTGCAACTCTGCATCTGTTCTACTTGTGCTTTTGAAGAATACACCAAGAAAATTAGCAAATGCAAGACAGAAACTATGAAGATAAATTTACAGCTGCTCTACTTAACCATAGATTATGACACCGTAGATAAATTTACAGGATCAAAACACAAATACCTCAAAATGTGATATTTTCCCATGTTCAAACATTACTCCACTCCATATACCTTCCTAATTAGGAATAATCCCTTAGTGTTTAATTTGTTTCCATTGTTATTGGAATTTTTTTTTTTTTTTTGAGATTATGAAAAACATTGTTTAATGCAAAAAAAATTAATAACATAATGTTATATGTAAGTGGTAGTAATTTTTACTACGGTATCGTAACTGGGAGAGTTACAGATAGGATATTGAGTTATTGAGTTATTTGTTACATGTCCATAGGTGCTCAGATCCCCTCCTCAGCAATTCCCACAGTGTCCAGCGACTGATGACTCCAGTTCTATGTTGGTTGATAAGTCTTCTTACACGGCCACTAAGTGTCTCATTTCTGGTCGTGCCCAACTTAACTCCCATTTCCATCATCCGAAGAAGTGACGTGGATCTGTGTTTGTCGAAGTCCTGTGCTCTTCCCACATCTCTGAGGGCATTGATGATGACCGCCTGATCCATTGGTCGCCTGTCCTCAACGACAGCGCAGCTAGCCAACCTGTCCGCCCTTTCATTTCCCCATACTCCCGCATGTCCAGGGACATAGACAAAGGTGACCTTACGTATTTTGGATTTCTGCAACGACTCTACCCATTGCATGCGTACAGAGCCCACCTCCACTTTTTTTATCATGCTCATCGAATCACTCAGTATATATGCATGGGTGTAGTCTTGTGACTCTAACCATTTGAATGCCTTGGTCACTGCCATCACCTCCATTGTCATGCTACTCGTGGTCACGACGTATGCACCACTGTCTTCGTAGACTATTCTGCCTGCCGAGCGTGCTGTAAATGCCCATGCACTTCTTTAGAACTTATACAGATAGGATAATTAAGGATTAATATTCATACCATTAGTAACAAGCTTTAATCTGTCTCAGGATCTTTATTTAGAAAGCAGGTGCTCTAATTAACTTACCGCTACTCTTCAGGCCCAGATTTCCTTTGAGTTTTCTATAATCCATCCTGAAAATATTGTATTAACCATTAGTATTATTTATTGTGTGAAATGTGGTTTTACAGAAGAATGTTGAGAGTACCATGGACAGCTTAAAAGAGTAATGAAAATGTTCTGAAAGAGGCCAACGCAAAAAGAGAGTTAATTGCCAATATTAGGAAGATACAATCATCATTTTTTGGCCATGTAATGAGTAAAGAACAACTGGAATATATTGTAACAACTGGAAAAATTGAGGGACGAAGAGATAGAGGGAAGCAAAGAGAAAAATTACCAGACAGCTTAAGAGAATGGCTTGGCAGAAGGTCAACAACAGAGATGATAAATAGCTGCTGAGATCAAAAGTTTTGGAGAAACATGATCACCTACGCCAGCAGGCCCGGTACTTGATGACGATGATTACTGTTCATTTAATGTATATTTATTTACTGGAGTAAAACAACAGTTAGCTGAGTTAGTGCAGCTGATAATAAATAATCAATAAAATAATCAAAATGTTTACACAATAACAGTTAACATGATTTCAGTGTACTGCAATGATGTTATTGTAAATAGTAATTGTGTATAGTGTAAGAAAACAATATTATAAATTAGTATTATAATCAGTATGATTATTAATGATCCACAGTTAAGATTAAGAGTTAAGAGATAGACACTGAACTCACTGTCACACTGATACAGTTGAGTTAGTAGTACTTTAGTAGTTTATATTAATAGTCTACTAAAAATAATACAATCATAGACGACTTAATAGTAAATATTAATTTTATTTTAATATGATGAATATAATTATTAATAATTATTTAATAATATACGTATAATTGAAAAACTGCTAGAACAAAAATTCAGATAGGAGATGGTGTATCTTGGTACTCTATGCCCTTATGTGGCTTATGGCCCACTGCCCTAGCCCTATGGGCCGGCTACGGCTCGAAAGGTCAATACAATTCAATAGATAGAAATAGAAATAAGAAAGATAGAGATAAGATTTAGATAGCCTTCAGTCTTAGGAGTATTGTAGACCAGTCTAAAGTAAAGTTGAAAGAAAGACTTAGATTAGACTAGACAAGTTACTAGGTTAAGTTAGTTAGACTTAGTCAGTTAGTTAAGTTAAGTGTAAGAGGTAATTCAGTAAATAATTGTTGTAAGAGACAAGTACGTACGATGTACAATGTACAAGATTGTTGAAGAATGTTGTTAAATGTTAAATAAAAGTAAAAAAGACTTCAATTAATATCTAAACGTAAACGTAACGCGAAACACATATTACTTTTCCGTCGCTGGTCAGAAACACAAAATTCAATTGAATAAGACTAAGATTACAAGTTCCCAACAATTTCCCATACACAAGACATTAGACTAATGATTAGTCAAACATGAGAGTGCGTCAATGAACAAAATCGATCAAATCAAAACTCGCTGGACGCCATCTTGGTTACTATCAACGCATCAGAGCGCCACCTATACCAGCATATAGAGATGCTGTGTTTGCGGTTTATTTGAAATGTTTATTGATTTGACGCCAGCGGGCTTGGTACGTGATGATGATGATTGATTATAAACAGAAGTATCATCAAGTACCATGCCTGCTGGAGTAGGTGATCATGTCTCTCCATAACTTTCGATCTCGACAGTTATTTATCATTTCTGTTGTTGACCTGCCAAGCCATTCTCTTAAGCTGTCTGGTATTTTTCTCTTTACTTCCCTCTATTTCTTTGTCCCTCAATTTTCTCAGTTGTTACAAAATATTCCAACTGTTCTCTTCTCATTAATGGTCAAAAAAATATGATTGTTTCTTCCTAATATTGGAAATTAGCTCTCTTTTTTCTTTGGCCTCTTTCAGAACATTTTCTGTACTCTTTTTAGCTGTCCATGGTACTCTCAACATTCTTCTCTAAAATCTAATTTCTACTGACTCCAGTGATTTTCTTGTCTGTTGTCCTATTGTCCATCTATCTATCTATCTTTCGTTCGCCTGAAGCATTGTCTATATCTGCAATGTCGTTTCCTGTATAAATGTTACTGTCTTTTGTAATTCTTGCAGTGGCCCATATAGTTTTGTCTGTAGTGTTGTATCTATGGGCCAATGGATTTTCCTCAGTATACTATATTCAGTGCAGTCTTGAAGTATGTGTTCAGCAGTCTGGGGCGCCTGTCCACATGTACAAGTAGTTGAGGTGCCGATCTTGAATTTTGTATACATGTGACTATGGAGTCGATTGTGTCCTGTTCTGAGACGTATAATGATAACTTGTTCATATCTATTCATATTATAAAAGGCATCCTGATTTGGGGCTTGTGGTCCTCTGATTGATTTGATTATCTGTTTCTTATGATGGTATGTAACAGGTGTATCTAGTTGTGTGCCTGTTGAACCTTCCTTTGCCAACTGATCTGCTTTCTCATTTCCTGGTATTCCACAGTGAGATGGGATCCACTGCAGGGCAACCCTGTGGTGCTTGCAGAGTTCAGTCAATAAGGTCTGCAGATGTGGTAATTTTCTGGATTGTAGTGCCTGGAGTACTGATCTTGCATCTGTCAAAAACACTACAGGCTGCGGGCTAAGATTAATGTTCAGCAGTTTTTCTATTGCTAACTTTATTGCTTGTATTTCTGCATCATAATTGTGACAATATTTCCCTGTTGCTATTTTATTCATATCCCTAGTGTTATTTGGGTATTCTATATATGCACCTGCTCCCCCATTTTTTACTGCATTCTGTGCTGATCCATCTGTATACACACGAATCCATAGGTCTTGTGGGTATTCTTCATCCAGGAAACTGAGAGTTATTGTTTTTCGCTGTAGACTATTCTGTTCCTCTTTATCAACTATTCCTTTCACTTCTGTCCGTATTTGAACTGATAATCCAGATTCCTCTGTCCAGGGAGTCTGTTCTGGTATGGGCAGTAGGGGGTTAACAGCTCTTGGCATGTCTGGTGTTTGTCTACTAATACGCTTGGCTTGGTGGATAAAACTGCTTCTCTTAAGTCGTCCCAATGCAAGATTTTGGAATCGGTCCTTCATTGGATGTCTCGGCATGCAAGCAAATTTTTCTGCCTGTATCAGCACCTTTGTGTCCCTCCGTTCTCTCAGTGCTGGTATCCTCCACAATTTCTCCATCTCTAATATTGGTGTTGATTTCATTGCTCCTGTGATGACCCTAAGTGCCTGGTTTTGTACTTTATCCAGTTCTTGAAGTGTGGTGTTTGATGCTGAACACCATGCAGATGATCCATATTCTAAATGTGGGCGTATACTCTGTTGGTAAACTTTACTGAGTATTTTCCCACTCGCACCCCACGTAGTTCCACACAGCTTTCTTAGAATAGCCAATTTTCTCCTTGCTTTTTGGGTTGCCTTATTTATCTGCTGTTTCCAAGATAGTTTGTTATCAAATGTAACTCCGAGATACGTAGCCTGTATGTCTTCTTTCACAGGCTCATTGTTTATATAGATGGCTCCTGCTTTTTGTTTTGGGGAAAGAGTGAAAAGTGTAGTACTGCATTTGTCTGTATTGATGCTGATACACCATCTATTTGTCCATGAATTCAGTGCATTCATAGCTCTTTGTAACAATTTGGAGGCCACTGTTGCATACTCCTCTGTGCACCACATTACCAAGTCATCTGCATACATTGCCACTTTGATACCATGTGGTAGTTCAGTAACTAGGTCATTGATGTAGATCAGAAAAAGTGTTGGAGATAGTACCCCTCCCTGTGGAACGCCCTGGCGCAGTAAGACCTTCTTACTCTTAAGACCATCCAGTTGCACTCTGGCTCTCCTGTTATGCAGGTATGCTTTGACCCATTTGTACATCCTGCCATTTACTCCATAATTTCTCAGTTTCTTCAAAAGCCCTTCCTTCCATACCTTATCAAATGCTTTCTTTAGGTCTATCCATGCTGCTAGTACCAGTTTCTTTTCTTGAAACGCATCCTCAATTTCCTGGGAAAGATAGGTTGCCTGATCTTCGGTAGAGTAACACTGTCTAAAGCCTGCTTGTTGTGGGACAAGGAGATTTTCACTTTCCAGGTACCACTGCAGTCTGAGATTGATTATACGTTCCATTGTTTTACACAAACAGCTTGTAAGGCTGATTGGTCTATAGCTGGATGTCATTGAACCATCTTTTCCTGGCTTTAGTAATGGTATCATAATTGCTTCTCTCCATGCCTGTGGCACTTTACCTGTGATCCAGCAAATGTTGTAGATCTGCAGTAGTTTTGCTTTAGCTGCAGTTCCCAAGTTCTTAATCATTTCATTAGACACTCCATCACTACCTGGTGACTTTTTCATTTTTAATTTGGATATTGCCAGCTCTAGCTCTCTTTGTGTAATGGGTATTTCCATGACTTCATGTGCAGTCTCTTCTTGTCTTGCATTTTGTTGTTTTAGACGGGTCTCTTGACGTTTCTCTAGGCTAATTTCAATATTGTTGTCATTTGCAAAGGAGTCTGCAAAGTGATTTGCTGCATGTTTACCTGTTAGAATGTTTCCATCCTTCTTCAGTGTAATTTTTGTGTTCCCTTCTGTACCCTCATCATTCAGCTGTTTTACAAGCTTCCACACTTTTCTTGTGTCTCGTTCTAGATTCATGTACTCTGTTTTCTCTTTCCAACTTCTCCGTCTGGCTTGTAGTTTAGCCCATTGAAATTTGGCTTTAGCATGCTGATAGTTATTGTGGTGTTCCTGGCAGGGGTTATTTTCTGCTTGTTTTCGAGATGTTTCCATGTCATTGTGCAGTTGCTCTAGTTCACTATTCCAGTATGGTTTGTAGTGTTTCCGTGCCCCTCTGGGTATTGTTTCACTGGCAGCTTGTATTATTAGTCTACTGAATTCATCAACTATTTTGTTGATGTCTCTGTCTGTATTTAGATCTTTAGTCAGTACACTGGTGTAATGTTGATACATTTTCCAGTCTGCCTTTTTGTAATTCCATCTGGAGAGAGTGCTGCTCTCCCTGACGGCCTCATTTTGCACCACTAAAAAGACAGGTCGGTGGTCGCTGCCTCCAAGTTGTTTCCCAACAATACGTGTGATATTCCAATCCAGGTCTGGTGAATGGAAAGCAAGGTCTGGTGTAGATGTGGTATGCCATGATCTGGAATAGAATGTTGGTGGATCTGTTGCCTGGTTTAATAGTATAAGCCCATTGTCATCCTGCCAATTTTCAAGTTCTTCACCTCTCTTGTCCATATCTTCATAGCCCCAGCTCTGTGAATGGCTGTTAAAGTCTCCACATACAATTATTCTTTCTTTTAATGTAATTGTGTCTAGTGCTAGTGGGCGGTCACTCGGACAGTAGTAGTTTAGTAGATGGAAGTCTGTATTTCCTGTCCTGAGGTGCAGTATTTGATATTCCGCCCCATCCATATACACTTCAATCTGACATGCATTAATGTTGTTCCTTACAAGAGTCAGTATTCCGCCCTTTTGTCTGTTTTTCCTGTCAGATCGGTAGCACTGGTATCCCCTAATCTTCAAGGCTATGTCGTTGTTTAGATGGGTTTCCTGCAAACAGCATATGCTTACTTGTTCTTCATGCAGGATATTTTCTAATTCCCTATTGTCCATGATTCACATCCATATGTTAAAAAGAAGTATAGTATTTGTTATATTTGATATATTTACTTATCTCATTCTATAAAAAAAAAAAAGGTCTAGTTCTTCGTTTGCCACTTTCTTTTTGGATGGCAATTGTGATCTAATATAACCTGAAAGACAGTCTGAAGTTGAACAGATCGTGACTCGCAAAAAAAGTAGGCGAAACATGTACTATAAGACAACAATCTTTACAGTCCCAACTTGTAGAAACCTTGTAGGGAACATACATAACTGTATCTGATCTCTTAAGTAATTGAACACAACAGCCTAAGTTGAGTAAGAATAAATAATTATTTGTTACAGACACAAAACTTAGAGAAACATAAATTACAACTGTATTTTTACAGCATTCGGAAAAAAATCAACAAACAAAAAACAATCAGGTTCGGGGTTGCTATCAAGCTAGACTACACTATTGTTTTCTAAGCTTTCTTAATACAGATTTTTCAAACTATATTTAAAATCCAGGCTTTTTTCTCCTCATTTCTTGTAGTGTACCCATTCAGGTGTCGAGGGAGATGCAAAAGTTCGGGCTCTCGCCCATCTGGCAGTTTCAATCACTGTCAATTCATGTCATAACGTTTCTTTGATCTCGGTCCATGTTACTCTGGCCCTGCCACTTGCTCTTCTCCACTTTTATATGCTGTGCAAAATGAATTGCACGGTATTTTTTATATATTGGCAAACCATTTTATTTATTGTTTTTGTAGTTTAGGATTGGTTCGATGCACACTTTATTTCTTCTAATATCGTTTCTCTGATTGTCTTTTCTAGTCATTTTAAGCGCTTTTCCCAGACATTTTATATCCGTGTAATTTATATTGCACTTAAATTAACGCTCTACGGATTGAAGATTTTGCTAGAGAATGAAGGCGAAGGGAAAGAGAAGAATAAGTAGAAGTATCAAATCAAGAGAGGGGCTATAAATAATAGTTTGTAAAAAAAATGCATAAAATCATGCGGAGCAGTAGCGAGCAAGTTGGTGCAGGAAAAGAAGAGTGCATATGTATGTAACAACTTGATAGTATGTCATTTTCTGCTTGTATTTGCCCAGTCCTCTTCCGCTGAAGACTTTTCGGATTGAAATATAGGTCGATCTATTGTCTACCCCCTTCATACAGCTGCGAAGCTATACAATAAAATTTCTTATTATAATGATTTAATTACGATTTTAAAAAAAATCAGCACTCTTGTGCAAACCATCATTATTAAAATACGTAAATCGATACGGTATCAAGAGAGCTGGTGGCTGAATCGATAACTTGTCGTGCTCCAAACCAGAAGAACGCGAATCCGAATTTGAGTTTGTGTCTGTCGGGGGTGAAATAAAAACACGAACACCTCTGGCGGTTCTACTGGACAAGCGACCTTTATTCTGCGGTCCATCCGGCAGACCATAGAAATTGGATAATGTAGTAATGATAGTAGCTAGTTGTGTAGATTGAGTTGTCATGTTGAATTTACATCGAATTTATCAATTCCATCTATTTCTGGGTTTCCCTTTTCTACTGTAGCCGAATTTTTCATGTCAGATAGTTGAGCTGCAGGTTTGTAGGATTTCATTATGGTCTGGTTAGTCCTAACCATTAGTTTCTCTGTTGCCGGTATTATATAAATCTATAGGCTAACCGCCATTTTTCTCAAACCTCCTTTCTAATATCCCCCGTCCCCTTTCTCTTTAGCGTGTTATTCTACGCTTGTGTCGTTTAAAACTACACGTTCTGACAATCTGGTTATAACACATTTGTTTCTATTACTTTCTTTATTGTTTGCATAAAAAAATGACCACCGAAATGAAATGTGTCAGAATAATGACAGGAAACAGCTTAAGGGACAGAGTAAGAAACACTGACCTGAGGAAGAAACTCGAAATTGAACCAGCCATCGAATACATAAAGAAACAACAGATAAAATGGCTCGGTCACATAACAAGACAAAAATATAACAATGACTCAAAGAGCCATAAACAAACGCCACGAAAACGCCAGATTAAGAGGAAGACCGAGAAAGAGATGGATAAAGGGAATACTAGAGTCACTAGGAGGGATAACACCAGAAGAGAAAAGAATCGCAGGTTGTATCTCCCCTCGACGACAACGGCAATGGAGGAAGGATAGAAGAAGATTGTTTGCATAGTCACGGTGAGAAGTTTCAAAGATAATCTTCTGGAGGCAAAACGCTTTACAGCAACAGATCTAGAAGTTGTCAGCGACTGATGGCTTGCGCCAGGATAGGTGAACCAGAACCACTGTGATATGGAAATATATTTGTCGCCATTGTACATACACTTAACCATTTGCTCAACATAATGCTTAACCATCCCATGCAGTTATTCAGTCTGTCAACAAAATATGGTCTTCATCATTCCAAATCTGAAGATTCTAAGAGATTGATAATGGTTAATGGCTGGACAAATTGTAATCCATCTCGTTGCCAGTAATCGTCTTCAAATTTTACAATATCCTTGACAAGCCATATTCTAATTTTATCTTTAGTCTTTGATGCAGTTGGTACTTTGTCTTACACAGACACAGCATTGTGATAAGATGCATTCCTTACTAAGGCAGAAAGGTCTATCCAAGACTGGAAGATTATTCTCCAACCAGTGCCTGCAAATTTGTCCATTCATTTCTGTGTGGTAATTCCTGCCGTCGGTACTTTTTGATTGGAAAATAAGTCGAGCGTAATGGACAAAGCAGTTTTCACAGCTTCCAGCATGCGTTAGTGTGATGCGCTGGCCTTTGCTGCTGGGAATTGTTCTTTTCTGTTCACCATCTGATTGCCATTCTTTAGCATAGGTGTGGTGGACATTGACCAAGGATTCATCCAAACATACAATATCCCAGCCTTGACTTTGGCACTCACGGACCTGCCTCAGGTATTTGCTTCGGGCAGCAATCAAATGTAGTTTTCCAAAAATAATATTCTTGCCACCTACAGTTCTCCAGAAAGTGAAGCTGGCGGCTCATACATTTATCCATGAAGTACTTTTAGAAATTTCAATACTGCAGTCTGGATGCAATATTAATTTTAATTTCCTGAGAGTAACAAGTACATTTGTAGCAAACATTTTAAATATCTCCCATTTATGACATCTATGTCAAAGTCGTCAACTTTCCTTCCTTGCTTGACATGAGTGCACTCGGAGTCTTGTTTAACCCAACGGGAAAAGGAGGATCTATCCAGACCAAGCGCCAGTTGGGTTTGTCACTCTGGGTCATGAATATCGCAATATAAATGACTCATCCTCGATTCCCTGTGGGAGTGCTGGTATAGTTAAATGGTCACCAGTTAAGTGAGCATGGAGTGTTGTATTACTAGTTTACGACAAGTCATAATATCTGTACCTTTTGATCCAACACCAGCATTTGGCAAGGGCAGATTTGCTTGAAGATTTTGTCCAGGCTGCAACCATTATGATCTACTCTTTCAGACTTTTTAAAACTTCTGATGGGTCTTTGACTTGTGCAGAGTGCACAAGGTACCTCCCGCATTTTGCCGTTACCTGAGAGGGCTAGATGTAGGACCTCACTACCAAGAAAATGGGTGTGGAAAGGTGATAACAAAGCCCAGAGAAACCATAGATTCAAAGATAACAAAAAATTCCTCTTGAGACAGCAGCTATACATTTTTAAATCTCACTCCCAGTGTTCCTCAAGGCCCATCTATTCAACTCTGTATAGTGCTTCTTTAATTAGCTGTTTGATTGTCTGCAAGGTCTGTCATGTCTAGATCCTTTGCTAGTCTATCTTCCTTCATACTGCCATTGGGTATTTGAGTGGCTGGGATTCATGACATTATTCAGATGTCATAAAGCTGGGTGCTGGTAAGGTAAAGTACAAGACTTGAATCAATGACTTAGCACGCAAGTTTTCACCCAAATTTGCTCGGCTGCCTATCCAGAAGTGTTAGGAGACTTCTGGATAGTGTCCCTTTAAGCATCGAAACTCACAATGCAAGGCGGCATGCTTCACCTTCACAGAGTATTACCCCAGTATCCCTTTCTGCCAGCGGCTGGTAAGGTTATTTTGGCAAGCTCAGACTTTCAATAATCACTATCATCTAGAGCTTGAAGGCTAGACAAATGAAGCTAAAATGTTTTATGCCAAAGAGAGATGTTCCAGGCCAAAAGACACAGATATAACCGTAAACTAGCATCATAATTCAAATAAAGCAAAATAGCTCTCTTTTAAGAGCTATGATGAAGCATTGTAGATATCTGGTGACAACAAAATTAAAAGAACATAACTTTTAGCCTCTGGAAAGTCATGCGGCCTTCAAGCAATTGCTACAAAGCAACTTTAAGGATGTGCATTTGTTTGTGATGTAATTTTTGTTTTATTGATGAAGAAAGTCACAGACTGCACACTGATTTGCTATTAGCACAGGCTCCATTAACACATTCTGTATTGGGACCACAAAATGCGGCTTCAGTTAAAGTTGCGTTATAACCATGAGACGCATTTTGCTACTTTCATTTTTTTTTACATTTCCACTAAAACCTTCCAATTCTCTTATTTAATAGCTTTTCCAACTTCCTGATCAATTTGTCCGAAAAAACTGTGTTTCAGATAAATTTTCATTTATCTTCTTGCTGTTATTTCAAATCTTAAAGAAAATATTTAAAATGGTCTGGCCACAGTGCATTAGACCCCTTGATAGTGGAAGTGTTAAGAAATGTATTTATGAGATGTCATATTTAGTTGTGTGTTCAACAAACGTTCAAGCATTATAGTTACATAGCCCAAGTCTCAAACAACAAAACTCAACTTGAATGTGCACATATTTAATCTGACACCTTGAATTTGCACACAAACACAAATAAAATGAATACAAGCAGCTAACAAAAATTGAATGATTCTGGAAGATATACTTTTGTTTCCTCAAGTTCAGTGTAATCCAAAATTGTACTGCCAACTTAAATGTAATTCTCCCCAATTTAGCCCCCAACAAGACATTTGTAATTGTTTAATTTAATTAGAAACAATACCAGATTGAGTAAAATTCCCAGAAAATGATCAAAGCACAACATGAAATAAAAAGACCTATTTATAGAACTCATGCTCTGTTTCATCTTTCTTGATGTTATTCTTGTAACCTTTCTCAAAGTCCTTTGCCAGCACAACATATCTGTTTTCTCTCACTGCCTGCATGCCAGCCTGTAATTAAAGATAAGTTGCTGTGAGAAACCAGTGTGACCGCATTTTTAATGTATTTAATACCACATCCTCAACAATGATAATCCTGCTATCAGTAATCTGTCTTGTAACTGTAGCCCATGTACAAACATAAGCCAGCAGAGCACTAAATATTGCAGAAGCATGGTTGCTCAATCTCCATACACAAATCAACCTTCTTACATTACCCATAGATCCATGATGAGTTAGATCAAAAGAAGGCTGAACATAGCTATGAATGCATTAAAACAACTGTACAACATATGACAAGGAACTGGTATAGCAACAAAACTTTGGTTTCTAAGAGCATGTATTTTTCCCCATACAGCTGTGAAACATGGACAATCAACAGATCTGCTGAAAAAATACATCAATGCCTTTGAATGCAAATGTCAGAAGAGTACTCAGAATACCATGAATGAAAAAAAAAGAACAAAATAATTTGTCTCTGCGGCTCCACTCGTTGTGCTGCATAGTAATTAATATTTTGTATATTTTATATTTGTGCTATCTCCTCTAGAGTAGAACGAATATGTCAATTTTGCAAGAACTTAAAAATCCAAAAAGCTAGTTAAAGAACATAAAAACAAGCAAAATAAAGTATATTAATCATGTAAAGTTAACGATGGTATAGCGATGGTTATTACTGAGGGCATAGTTGCAGATAAATGAGAGAGAGGTAGATCAAGGCTGGTACAAGATATTACAGATGAGATGAAACTGACCACAGCAAAAGTTGGACATTTTGTTCAGGAAAGAGAAATCTCAGAGTAGCTATTTATCACAGGAGCCAGATTCAGACAGGGTCATGCTAGATGATAAGTGAACATGTCTTTCCATGACTGTTGTTTATTATTTCAGCTACTGACTTTCCCCAATATACTATTTTCTTAAGCTGTCTGGTATCTGTTCATCTCTATTCCTCAATCACCTCTTCACTCTATTTTACCAGCTGTTACCTTCATAACTCACAACCAAAAATGGATGACTGTTAATCCTATTGTTTGTAGTAATGTTGATCTCTTCTTTTTTTTTATGCCTTGGTCTTTCTAAGAATGTCACCATTACTTTTTTTTTTTCTTTTTAGCTGCCCACCTGGTATTCTCAAAGTACTTCTGTAAAACCATATATCAATAGTCTCCAAAGATTTTTTTTGTCTGCTGTCTGATCAGCCAGGAATCACTTTCATAATTCAAGACTGGGCTTTACATAAGAAGTCCTTTTCTTACTCTATTTAGCGACCTTTTGAGCTGTAGTCGGCCTATACGGCAAGACTCAGATACTCTTTCCCTGATTCAAAATTTTCTTTCTAGCAGTCCTTGCAAAGATCAATTATCAAATATCACCATTTGTCTTTGTTCTGTGCAAGGATCTCGATCTCATTGAGTGAGCCGATTCCTGCTGTCTTTGCCTCCCTGATAAATGTTCTTAGTGTTTCCCTGGGTCGACCTCTTTTACTCCTACCTGTTGGTTTCCACTTGAGGGCTTGCTCTGCTATTCGGCTGTTATCTCTTTTTCTTACTTCCACTGACTAAAATAAGTTTACATAATATCTTCTTCATTCTTTGGAATTTATTAAACTACATAATAGTTAATAAAACAATGTTCACCTCTTGGCAAATGGCATTGATGTCAGCACCACTGATCTTATCTGGTCTGGCAACATAGTCTTCAAGGTCAACTTCATCACTCAAGTTCATCTTCCCAGTGATGGTGGAAAAGATGAGTCGTTTCTGCCGTCTGTCAGGCAGTGGAAACTCTATTTTTCTGTCTAGTCTTCCTGGTCGGAGCAAAGCAGGGTCTAGAGTATCTGCTCTGTTGGTTGCCATAATGACCTGTGAAAAAAAGAACGCACAAATTACATAACATCTGTGTATTGTCTTTGACACTTGGATTTTTCTTTGCACTCAAAAGAAAAAATATTAAAATTCAAAGGCCAGTTTGAGCACTGAGGCTGTTTAGACAAAATAACACATTCAGATAAAGCGGTCAATTTTGGCTCATAAATCAACCAGAGACAGGAAATCCGAGTTCTCTATGTGAATAATTGGTAAGCACACAGTTGTGTGCCAAAAGTTCAAAGAAAATACTATTTTTAGTGCTCCTAATGTTACAATTAAGTGGTAGTATTTTGAACCACGAGAGCCGCGATAGCTCAGTGGTTAGTGAACTTGACTACAAAGGACAAGAGGTAGGGTTCGATCCCAACCGACGGCTTCCGGTTCACCCAGCCTTTAATGGATACCAGAATTTTTTTCTGGGAAAGTAAAGCGGCACGGGCGCAATACCGACCACATTACCCCAAAAATCATGTGCCAAAGGTCTGTAAAACTTATGGTCACTAACACCATATTCTCTATACGCCAGCGAGACGGGGGTACTTTACTTACTTATTTTGAAGCACAGAATGTAATGCAGCGCGCCAAAGGTAGGTATTGTAATTAAGGGTTAACAATGTGACACCACAAAGAAAATTGCAATTTTTTTCCAATTTAATTACTGCTTTGTCAGTAATATTTTAGCAAATAAATGCTTATGAAAACAGCCACTTGAAGATAGACACTTCCTAGTGTGAAGCAGTCACTGCCTCCACCACACATAATATTTAAGGTGTAACTTCTAATCAACTTCAAAGACTATAGAAGAATAAAATACAAAGTTATATTTCATAAATAAGCAAAAAAAGGAAGACAATTATAATTAACAAAGAGACTGATAAAATGGCAGGCATGCTGGATTAATGTGAATTTTGGAATAATGGATTATTTAATGAAAAGATCAACAACAGCATTAGATATATTGTTTCTGATGAGATTTCACATTAGCTAAGTATAACCATGAATGCAATAAAATAAAAACATCACCCATCAAAATGTTTTAAACTCACATTGATCTCAGATGAATAATAAATTCATTGACTGCATTCTCTGAAATGGGAGCCGCGATAGCTCAGTGGTTAGTGAACTGGACTACAAAGGACAAGGGGTAGGATTCGATCCCAACCGACGGCTTCCGGGTTCACCTAGCCTTAAATGGGTACCGGATTTTTTCCTGGGAAAGTAAAGCAGCACGGACGTAATACCGACCACATTACCCCAAAAATCATGTGCTAAGGTCTGTAAAATATAGGGTCACTGACACCATATTTCCTTATATGCCAGTTGACATGATGGGGGTACTTTACTTTATTTATTCTCTGAAATAATAATCTAATATCATTTGTAGCATTAGGGAAACATATATTATTTTAAAATATTTACACCATTAGAATTTGATGGAAAGATGGTCGATTAAAACAAACTAATAATGATGATAAGAGATTTACTAACATTTAATTAACAAGGTAAACCAAATACTGGGACAACCAGACCCTATACTTTACAATACAGTACCTATAACCACAAAGAAACATCTTATACTGAGTGTATTCATTCCTACCTTGTACTATCAAATGCTAAACTTAGTCGCTTACAAATAAACATGAAAGGAAGCTAGTCACCATAGAGATGAGATGTTTGAGAAAATTCTTCAAGTAACCAGAAGAGACAGAATCAGAAATGATGCTGTAAGAAAGAGATTAGTGACTGAATCAATTATGAACAACATACAAAGACAACAAATGAAATGATTTCCTCACAAGGAAAGAACTTCAAGAGATTCTAAACACTGATAGCATACATTAAAGCGAGGAGATGGAAGAAGAGCCTGTAGCAGACCCAGAATAACAACACCTGAGAAATGCTACAACAACATCAACTGACAATGACTGAGACTGCAAAACTAGAATTTTGTATATTTTGTATGAGTGAGTGAGTGTATGTGAGAGAGAGAGATTTTCAAATCAGCAGAAAATAGAGTATAAATACCTTAACATTGACAGTTTGATCAAAGCCATCCATCTGGTTGAGAAGCTCAAGTAAAATTCTCTGAACCTCACGATCAGCTGTGAGTAAAAATATCTATGTGAGCTGCACATAATATAATATAACACATAATACATGCATGAGTGAATTTAACATACAAATATCAACATAATGTATCTGCTTATTAAAAAAATATCTTAAAAAGTGAGCTGCATAAAAAAATAATCTCCATCTTCTTTTCTTCCTCATTTGCCTTTTAGCGCTGAGGGGGAGACATAATTTGTGGTCTTTTGCTCTCTGCTGCTGCTATGTCTCCTAGTTTTTCTAATACCTTTTTTGTAGTCAGATCTTGGGTCTGGTGTTCTTGCAATGTTTATTGAAGCCTGTGTTGTATTTTAATCTTTCTGCCTTATCACGTGGCCAAACAATTTTATCTGTTGTATGGCAGGAATTATTCCTGTTTTTTTTTCTCAGAATCCTATTTCTGGTCATATCTCTCAGAGGCTGATTCCTCTAATTTGTCTAACACATTTCATCTCGGTAGTGGTTATTTTTCTTATTGTTCTTGCATCTAGGGTTCAGGTCTGGCATTGGTAGCACAACATTGGAATGAAGATCGTATTGTAGAATGCCCGTTTTGCCTCTAGAATTATTTCTTTGTTGGACAATAGTGATGACAGCTGTCCAATGATTTGACAAGCTTCGTTGCAACTTGAGTCAATTTCAGCTGCTTGCAAATTGTCATTTGTCACTAGACTTCCTAGATATTTAAATTCCTCAACTTGTTTTTAGTTATGTTTGTGTTCTGTTTCTCTTTTGCGACATTCATGACTTCTTGTTTTTTTTTTTTTTACATTTTCATGCTGTATTGAGTGCCCATGCTATTAAGTCTATTTAAGTGTTGCAGTTTTCTCTTCTATTTTACCAAATATTAGAGTTTGATAGTCTGCAATAATGCTCATTAATCTCCTGTCTCTGGTGGGTTGGCTAACTTATATGTAGTCCATGTTAGTAAAAATATAATAGGGGAGATAGTACACACCTATGATCTGACTTCAAAGTGATCTGTCTAGCCTCCTGTTGTTCTGACTGTACAGTTGCTGTAGAGACTTTTAACCCAGATTATGATACCACTGTAAATATTACCACATCAAAACACAAATTCTTCAAAATTTGACAAGGTCAAACACCCCATCCTATAGTCCATTCCAAAACTCGCGCCCCAATTCAAAATACTATTTAATATCAGTTTGGTTGTAATTGTTAAAATTTTATGTGCAAACTGTTTGTCACAGAGCTATATAAAAAAAATTTCACTGGAAACAGATGGTTTTAATTTTGTCTTAACTGTGGTGTATAAAAACAAATACACATAATGATACTAGTCAAATAGAATATTCAGTTTCTACTGGCCAACATTACACACATAATAATAATAATAAAAAATTTGCATGAATTTCTCGCACAAGTCTAACTGCAGTCGCGCTTATATTGAAAACTTGCATGCAGGTTTTAATTCATTTAAAAGGTGCAGAACTAACTCACGACTGAACGCATTTTACATTGAGTCTAAAGATGAAATTCATTACACTTCAAATTATTGCATTGAAGATTTATCAATATTTTTATACAGAGAGTAAACGGGGAGTCTTTATTGTTATTTATCAAACCCTGAGAATAGAACGTCATTAAAAAGGTATGTGGTCTTGCATGAGTCACATCTTTATTTAATCTTTTGTATATGATGATGTCGAGACTTTATCTTCTTGAGTCCCAGTCCAGATAAAATTTTCTACACCTATGAAATGAATCAGAACAAACAAGCAGTATTCAATCAAGTGTGGCAAAGTTCTGCATGAATTTGTGTGAGAAATTCGTACAAATTTTTTTTTTTCATTTCACATGTAGTGTTGACCAGTAGAAACTGTAAAAATTTGATATGACTAGTACCATTATGTGTATTTTTTAAAAATATAATGCAAATATGACAAATTAAAACCATCACATTTGTTTCCAATGAATATATTTTTAAACATAATGTCATGATAATAACAGTTTGCATACAAAATTTCAACAGTTAAAACCAAACAGTGATTAAGTTATAGCATTTTATAGAGGGGCATGAGTTTTGGAATGAACTAAAATTACCACTTTCGGTGACCCCTGATTGTTGGATTTGTTTCCATTGATGTAGGAATTTTTCCCCTCCTCCCCATTTTGGGAGATCCTAATTGTATCATTTTCATGGATCAAATGAATCATGTTCCCAGATAAAAACAATTGATTATTGGCAAGAAATTGTTTAATTTCACATAAAGAGACATTTTATTTTTCTAAAACAAAATAAACAAATACTCAAAAAGAAAGCCAGCTAAACAATTCATACATTATAAAATGTAATATATGAAGGAAATATTAAAACAGCCTAAAATAGTTACCTCCTGTCTGAGCATCGAACCGCTTGGTAGCTATAGCATCAATTTCATCAATGAAGATGATGGCTGGTGCATTCTCCTTGGCTAATCTGAACACATCTCTGACCATTCTAGGGCCCTCTCCCAGATACTTCTGAACAAATTCAGACCCCACCACTCGAATAAAGGCCGCTAGACACAAACAAATAAGAAAAAGATTAATGGCATTAATTTATGCAGTGTGCCATGAAATGAACAATAGTTTCATTGATTTACTTTGAAATTAACCACTTCACTCTAGTGGCTTATAGGGAATATGGTGCTAGTATCAACATTTTTTTCTGTACTGTTTTCCAATTATTAAGATAATTTGACCAGTATTACATCAGTCTCATCCCTTTTCCCCAGAAGAATCCTATGTCCATTTAAAATCTGGGTAAATCTAAAAATCATTAATTGGGATCAAACTCCACATCTTGTCCTCAGTAGACCGGTTCACAAAACAGTGGTCTACCATGACTCCCCGATTTAGTGAAGCACCCTCAGAAAATCATGCCACAGTAACAGGTTTATCTAGGAACTTAAAATTACCTTCCGACATACCTAAACAAAGTAAAGAAGAAAATATAAGAATAACAACACCCCCTTCCCGCAATTAAATATATATCATTTACTTTACTCTTACTTCTCTACTCATCTGTATCTCACTGGTAAATGTTTACAATTTTCTTTCTTTTCCAAAACAACACACACAATTAAAAAATATTATAAAGAATGTTTTTGTGCTCCTTTAACTTAATGAAAGTCTAAGACCTAACCAAGCAAGTGATAACCAAAGTTGTAACTCCAACCTGTTGTATGATGTGCTACAGCCTTGGCCAACATAGTTTTGCCACAACCAGGAGGTCCAAACATAAGTACTCCACGTGGTGGGTCAATGCCGATCTGTTTGTACAACTCAAAGTGGGTCAAGGGCAGTTCAACAGCCTCTCTCACTTCTTGTTTCTGAATGTCCATGCCTCCAATGTCAGAATACTGAACATCTGGCTTCTCATCTGTAAGAAAAATACATTTCGTTATCATTATGAACTTTAAGGTAGAACATAAATCAAATGAAGAATAGATGTTTATGTCTTATATGACCATAGGAACAATTATGGGTGATGTTTTCAGCACCAGGAGCGTGGGTGGCTGAATTGCTAACTTGTCAAACTCCAAACCAGGAGACAGGAGAACGCAGGTTTCAATAAAAACTCAGACTGTAACACCTCATGGCGATTGTACTGGACAAGTGGCCTGTATTCTCCGGTCCTACAAAAATCATCCCCCAGCAGACCTTGGCAATGGGAAAATGTCGTAGTAAAGATAATTCTCAGCACCACACCAAACCACCCCATTTCCCAAGGAAAATATCTGGTGCTCATTTTCCAGAAGAGGAAAAACTTCTCTGAAGAGAAACCATTAAACCAAGTCAGATAAATCTGACACAGCTGGGAACAAAATTAAACATTTTACAACCTGGTCAGAAAACAAACAAAAAAAAAAAAACTTCACCATGAGGCTTCGCAGCCATCATGAAGACCAATAACAGAAAAGATAATCAATACCAATGATATCAGAAAACATTCTGTTGTAAGTCATAAAAATTATGATCAAATTTTGAGCTCTTACTTCATTAATTAGTAAATGCATTCTAACAAATAAAAAACACCAATATGTTGTTTGTGATGAACTATGGCACTTCTTGATGTCTTTACAGATATGTTAACCCTAGATTATGATTCTGTAGTAAAATTTATCGTATTAAAACACAAATTCCTCAAAATTTGACAATTTTCCATATTCAAAGACTATTCCCCTCCATGTATCTTCCTAATTACCACTTTTGGTGACCCCTGAGTGTTTAATAATTTGTTTCCACGGCTTATGGGATTTTTTTTTTCTTTTGAGATCGCAAGAAACATTTAATGCGAGGAAACAAATTGTCAATTTTCAAGAAATCAGTTTTTCCCCTTTTTATTTTTTGCTGTGACCAGGGAAATTTCCTGGTCACAGGCAGATATCAAACAACTGTTTGTGGCTGGGGAACACCACTATGCAGTTGGCGAATATACTGACAAACTTCTGGCAACCATAGCGATATACACTGTAACACGCCTGGTCCATGAGGTGAAACTCAGATTATAAATCAACCTAAGCCAGGAATTTTGAGTCCCCAGGAGTGTTTGCCTAGTGTGAACACACGGGACTGTGTCAATAGTTCAGAGAAATTATTATTTTTAGATCACCAAATGTTACATTTAAGTGGTAGTAATTGTTGTTGTGGTATCATAACAGGGGGAGTTACAGATAGGTATCGTAATTAAGGGTTAAATATGTAATAGAGTTTATCCAGTATAGAGTAATCTATCTATAGTCCTTTCGAGCCGAAGATGGCACATAGGGCAGAACTACAAGCTCAAAAACAGAAACCTTGTGTGCCAAAGAGGCACATATTGCAGAGATCACTGATTCTAAAATCTATGGTTCTGTTTCTATAACAATGCTTTTTACAATGACAGCTTGTCAAGCCATCGATCAACCTCCTTAGTCGCCTCTTACGACATGCCTGGAATGTTACAGTGTCACTATTCTTTAATTCCCACATAATGAGGCCCCGGTAACACACAGGAGATGATTACATAGAGTAATACCAGTGACTAAAAGAATCAACAAAAAGAAATATTAGAACTAATGGACGAAATCATACGAAAAAAGAACGGACATACAAAATATTGCACAAAGAGATCCAGAACAAATGCAGAGAAGCAAAGGTAGGATGGTTAAATCAGAAATGTGAACAAATGGAAAAACAACAAAAGAAAGACTCAAAATGTATGCATAATCAATTAAATAAATTAACAGGAAGAAAAAAGAAGTCAAAGTTTCAGGATGTGTGGAATCAAAGCAAGGAAATAAATATAATAATGGGACAGGAAAAGACAATGGAAAGATGGACAGAACATATCAGTCAACTCTATGATAATGAAAGACTAGAACTAAACAATTCCAACACAGACACAGGACAACCAATAATGCAGAGTGAAGTAGAGGAGGCAATTCAACAGATGAAAAGAGGCAAAGCTCCATGTCCTGACAATATAACAATCGAAGATATAAATGCATTAGGAGAGCTGGGAGTACAAGTTATAACAAAACTACTAAATGATATATATAAACACTGGACACATACCCGAAGATCTACTAAAATCTATCTTTGTAGCCATACTGAAGAAGTCAGGTGCAATGATTGTGAAAGCAATCGCATTATTAGTCTCATGAGCCATATGACAAAAATATTACTAAGAATCATCATGAGACATGTAAGGAACAAAATAGAACCAGAAATAAGTGAGGAACAATATGGATATGTGTAAGAAAAGGGCACCAATAATGCAGAATACACCTTAAGAACATTGATTGAAAGATATATAGAGGTAAAGAAAGAATTATATATGTGTTTTATAGACTACACAAAAGCATTTGACAAAGTAAAGCATGTGGAAATAATCAATATGCTGGAGAAATTAAACATTGATGGCAAGGATCTATGAATCATAAAAAACATGTACTGGCAACATACAGCAGCTATACGAATTAGCAACCAAACAGGACAATTCCAATATATAAAACAAGGAGTCGGACAAGGCTGTGTTCTGTTGCCGGATTTGTTTTGTTCACTCTACAGCGAACATATTATGAGATCAATAGTAGACAAAAAAGGAACTGAAGTCAACAGTCACAACATAAATAATTTGTGATATGCGGATGACACAGTCTTAATAGCAGAGACAGAGAATGAACTACAAGAAACGATAAACATAATAGTAAAAAAAAGCAACAAAAAGGTCTCAGTCCGAAAAATAAGAAAACAGAAGTAACGATCATATCAAAGAAACAATCATCACTATCATGCAGCATAAAAATAAACAGGACAAATCTGAAACAAGTGCAACGCGTCAAATACTTGGGCACAATAATAACATCAGAAGGAAGATGCACCACAGAAATAAAAAGCAGAATAACTCAGGCCAAAATAGCATTTCAGAAAATGAAAAATATCTTATGCAACAAACCTATGCCAATAGATGTGAGAAAGAGAGTTCATCGGTGCTATATAGAACCAATTCTGACCTATAGAAGTGAATCATGGACAGTAGACAAATAAATGAAAAGACAATTAGGGGCCACAGAGATGGGATTTCTCAGAAGAATGTTGAAAGTTCACTGGACAGCTAAAAAGACCAATGAAGAAATTCTCAAAGAGGCCAACACAAAAAGGGAAGTCCTAGAAAACATCAGAAAGAAGCAATCAACATTTTTCGGACACATCATGAGAAGAAGAAAGTTGGAATACTTGGTACTGGCAAAATAAAAGGAAAGAAAGATCGCGGACGACAAAGAGAAAATACTGGATAGCTTGGTGTCATGGCATGGAAAACAGTCAGCAACAGAACTGATATGATGCACTGTAGATAGAAGATTGTAGAAGGATATGCTCGCCTACACCAACTGGTATGGCACATGATGATGATGATGAGAGTATCATTGTTCTCATTAAATATCTACAGCTTTTACTGAGTGTATATTTACAGTACAAATGCTGAATTGGCGGTCTATAAATCTTGAAAATTAAATATGATGCTTTTTAAATTAATATGTAATACATAATTATAGTGCACTATCATTAAGTAACATAAGATCATATTAATGCTAAACTTCACACTTTACTGGAAACATTCTAGTTTATCTTCAATCAAAGTTAAAAAAACAACCAAATTAATTGTTACTTAGAATCAAAAGTAACATTGGCACATGCATTAAGGATACTTTCACAAAGATTATGGAAAATCAGACCTAATCAGTCAAAAACAAAGAAACTATAGTCCGTTCAGAAATTCATAACCACACTTGAATTAGCTTTACGTGATAACTGTTTGTTATTTTGCTTTCAACTTTTGCATGTAATCTTATAATATTGATGTTGTTATAGAAATATTTTTTGCTCTGAGAAATTTGATCTAGTTTAAAAGTTTTCTTCTTTAGGCTATATTAAATTCACCCTGTTCGAATTTGACACCATTTTAGGATATATACATTAATTTGTTGCGGTCGTTCACGTAAAATAGTTTGGCTATTGCAGAAACACTAAGTTCAGGAAAATCCCGTGCACAAAACTGAATTGTTATTGAACGACATGACGCACCACGGCCTGGGCATTAATTACCGAAGGGAAGGCGTATCTTTATTAATTTTGTGAAGACTCAGTAGACAATTTGTTGACTAAATACCAACATTTATATCTAAATTACAATGAGTTTGAAATGCAAATTTATAACTATGCAAAAGGTTACTGTTTTACTATATCAGCACTTCCTTAGGGAATTCAAGATGGGACAAAGTGCCTACTGCATCAAATACAAAAGAGCAAATTAGGACATGGCTTGCGAATGAAAATGTCAAATTTGACGACACATATTTAAAACCCGAATTGTTACAACTTGTGAAGAATACGAATAAGAAAAAGGTGTACCATGTTGACAAAATCATTGAGAAATACGGCCACACTAATTGTAAGCAATTGAATTCATGTTTGCAAATACACATAACGAACAACACCCACAATTAAGCACTATGTAGATACGCTTCTATAGTCCGTTCAGATTCGTTTGCCTAGACATTAATTTATTTTTTTCAAAAACTTATTGTTCATTTGCATTGATCTTTTGAAGTTAGGTTTAGAATACTAATGTCGCTATAAAAATATTTTTTTATCAAAGAAATGTGATCCAGTTTCAAAGATGCCTTATTTAACCTATATTAAAAAAAAGTTAATCGATATTATAAACACCGGCGGGATTATGTAGATGCTTACATCTCACAGCTGATTCTTTAACATATAGGCATGACCTTCACGGCTGAATGCGCACCGTCCTAAAATAGTTATGTTTCCACTATAAATTTTTATAAAGAAATGTTACATATGAAATTTCCCGTTTAGCACAAAATGACATTTTAGCCGAAACCGGAAATTATGTGACGTCAAAATCACGGCCGTAGACTCGAGTTCGAGTCATAATTCAGAGGCAAATCTCAATATTTACAGAAAGGAGGCGGCACTATCCATATTATCTTCTGCAAGTCTATGTGAGAATGAATATAAAGGCAAAATATTTTACTGAGCATAACATTGCTATAAAGATTTATCAATACTTCTGCAGAGAGCGTAAAAAGGGACATCTTTATTGTTCTTTATCAAACCCTGAGAAGAGAACAATGCATATTTTAGGTTTGTGTAAACGTTCATTTGATCGAATAGTTAAAGGAAGCGGATATTTATTGCCAACAAATGCAAGAAAGCAAGGAAGGAAAGAAACGTTAGACAGTTTTGATAAGGACCTAGTAAAAAGAGAAATCTGTCGAATGTTTTATATAAACGAAGAAGTGACACTTAGAAAGTTGAAGCTTTGGCTGAAAACTAACAACGACATTGAAATATCAAAAACTTCATTATGGAAAATATTAAGAAGTGCAGGCTTCACCTTTAGAAAGTATGCTGGTGGAAAAAACATTATTTGTGAGAAGCCACATCTAGTAGCTCTTAGAAGCAAGTATTTACGTGAAGTGAAGGAAATGCGCGAAAATGATTATGATATTGTTTATTTAGATGAAACTTGGATCAACGCTCATCATACAAGTGAAAAGGAATGGCAGTTAGCAGATGGAAGTATTAAAAGATCAGTACCAAGCAGTAAAGGGCAACGTTTGATAGTTGCACATGCAGGTAGCAGACATAATGGGTTGTTGCAGAATGCTCATCTCGTTTTCATTTCAAAATCCATAGACAATAGAGACTACCACTCCGAAATGAATGGGCACATATTTAAAGACTGGATCGAGAAAAGTATCCTTCCAATATTAGATCGACCTTCTTGTCTGATAATGGACAATGCTTCATACCATAACGTAGTTAACGTAGAAGATAGAATCCCAACATCATCAAGTACAAAAGATGCAATCAAAACGTGGCTCATAAAAGAACACATACAAGTTAACGACAGCTACTTGAAACCCGAATTGCTTAGCCTTGTAAAACAGACACAACGTACAAAGATATTTAAAATAGACAAGTTAATTCAAGAACATGGCCATAGATGTTTGAGACTACCTCCATATCAAGCACACTTAAATCCTAAAGAACTAGTTTGGGCAAAAGTTAAAGGACACGTAGCATATACAAATAAAACTTTCAAATTATGCGATGTTGAGACACTTACAAATCAGGCTCTATCAAATATAAATAAAGACTACTGGGTAAAATGTGAGGATCATGTGTTACGACAAGAAGAGGAATATTGGAAAAAGGATGGTTTGTTGTTTGTTCAGCCGAAAGCAGTAATCGACCTATTTTACTCGTCTGATTCTGAATGATCATTACTCTGATTAAGTCTACAGATAAATAGTTTGATTTGCAAAATTTCCTAGTTGATTTGTTAAACAGTTTATTGTTCAAGACCACCCAAGCAATCAAAAATATGTTATAAGCAAACCAACAACCATTACTTTGAATGGAAGCCTGCTTGAGTCAGTACAGAAGTTCAGCTATCTTGGATCCACTATTACAGCCACACTTTCCTTAGATGAGGAACTAAATGTACGTATTTGAAAGGCAGCGACAACATTTGGGAAACTCACACCAAGAGCATGGAACTATATCAAATTGACTCTACGAACAAAAGTTCTATATATAATTTAAAATTTGTATACTTGCCACCCAGTAAAATTTTATGGACACGCCTATGGGTCATCGTTGCACTAGATTACTGTAAAACATTTTGATTAGGGTCAAAATAATAGTTACATGGGCAAAGATCAAAGGAATTCGCCGCTTTAAGAAAACCGTTATAGCTAGACATCGAGTAACACATATGTTCTCGTGACATGGACATTTTAACACCGTATGCCAAAAATCATGTGAAATCATCAAGAACTTTTTGAATTATAAATCATAACATCTCGGCAAACGATTCTGAACGGACTATAATATTGTTTATTATTATACTGACATAAGCGTGAAGAACACATCCAAATATAATTACAGAATATACGGTTTTTCAACAAACATGAGTTTATATTAAAAAGATCATAAAAAGAAGAAGAAAAAAAAAAACAAAGACAAAACAAACCTGCTTGTAACATGGTGATGCTGCTATCTGCCTCAGGAGGTAATACATCCACCAGGGCATTGCTGTGTTTGTGGAGGGCAACACTAGCGGAGGGTTTTAGCAATTCTCTGTCAATGGTACTCAGGATTCTCACATAATAGTTGGACCCTGCATTATTTTGTTGAGGAAAAAAAAAAAAAGATGTGATACTTTATCTGACTGGTCAGTTTCACTTCCTAATATTTCTGTGTGGAATATTCAACACACAACTGTAGACCAGAAAATGTATTTCAAAGCTATAATTTAATTTATATAAATGTAATATAATAAATTAAACACTTGGCATGCATCACTGAATAATATATGTATTAGTGTCTAATTTATGATTTCCTGCAATATAAAAATAAGAAACAGCAATCATAAAAACGTATACATAAATTGTATACTGTTGTACTGAAGAATATGAATGCACAAAGGACAAATTCCCATGCACCAGAAAAGATATCTTCATCAAGGATAACAAACACAAATATAAAAGTGAATATATAAAGATAAATAATAATTTCGCAATTAGCCTAATGGTAATGAGGTACTTTACAATTCAAGATTCAGACTCTGAATACAAGTCTATTAAAAATGTTGATCACATAGATATGTATGATTGTTTAATGCAACTGACTTCATAACATTGTAAAGTCATAGTAAGCATAAGTGTACACAGACCTGTACAGTGTGAAGAAGGAGTCGAGTCAAGAAAGGAAGTGGTCAACCAAAAGTGGTAATTTATGGTAAATAATTATATGATATTATTATAATTACCCCTGAGGGTTATCAGAGTTATTATAATTACCCTATGAGGGGTAATAATTATATGATTATAAAATACAAGGTAAAAGAGGCAGAGGCAGACCAAGATTAACATGGACGAGTAACATCAAAAGATGGACAAATCAACCGATGACAACCTGCACCATCAAAGCAAGAGATAGAGCAAAATGGCGCTCCATGGTAGCCAACCTTCGTTGCGGAGACGGCACTCAATGATGATGAATTATATGCACCAAATGTTAACAACATGAAATGTCACAACAGTGAAAAAAAAGAAACAAGAAAATTGGTAACTGGAAAAAGGAAGAAAAATGCTAAATATGAGCAGAATATGGAGGGATGGGTGTTGAAAGAAGAAGATGGAACAGTGAGAAGAGCAGATTGAAGTAACAATGAAATGTTATTCAGAATATGTGGTGTAATTGAAATCATAAGATGTCTAAACATGCTGTTTCAGCCATTAGAAAAGTAAAGGATGTCACATATTGTATGTAATGTCATATGGAATTGAAGTACTAAACTTCACCATACTAGGAGAACAGCATTTAGGGAACGGATGTGTTTTTTCTTGCTACTTCCCTACTTTCCTTCCCTAACTGCAGATCAGGTATTCTTTTGTAAACTCATGGAGAATTTGTGGCAGAAATGTAAGCTCTTATTTACTGGAAAGTCAACTCACCAAGCTAACCACTGTGCTTCTAATGATCCTATTACTATTAAGAGAAGCTATTTCAAATTTCTTGGAAACACTTTCAAAAACGTAAATGACTTAAACATTATTTATGTTCGTACACTGAAGAACTTTGATATAGAAGATGAAACTTACCAGTTGTTGAGCCCACAATACCATTATTGTGATCTACAGCCTCCAGAAACTGACCAATGACCAGAGGGACACTTTGAATACGCTTAACCTCTTCTTGAGCATGTAAATACTCTTTCTTCAGATTCTTCTGTTCATCTTTGATGTATGCCTCTTGAACTTCCAAGAATTCCAGTTGCTTTTGGAGTTTCTGGAAAATTATAAATGGAGGATTCATATTACTGGAAAATATATTTTATTTTACTAAAATAGTGACCAACTTGATAAGAAAACATTGCTAAGAACTCTGGTGGCTTGGGACATCTAGAGAATTCCATTTTAATGGCTTCACGCTTAGGTGGACAGAATATCCAGACTCCCCAATATATAATGTAATAAATATAACAACAAGTGGTAAAAAAGTTCAGCCCTTTACTAAGAAAGCAATGCTATTTGTAACTAAACTATTGGTTGAAGTTTCCTGTGAGCACATGGAGTGGTGCAAAAGATAAATTGAGGATTTAATTACTGAATCAGACATTCAATCAGAATCAGCTATGGTTCTGGGTCCAGTTTTAAGTAGTTTTACAATCAGGACATCAGGAAGGCGACAAAGCATTGTAAGAAGTTGTACATGACCTTGAGGGGTAAATATGTAGAAAAAGACTAAAGTTCACACCAATTTTCAGGTGTATGCCATAAATTCATACTATAGTGCAACATTTTTTATTGTTTGCATATACAAAACAGATCATTTTGTCACAACTAGAAAAATAACTCCAAAGTTAAAGATTTCTTAGCAAAGTGCAACACTCTTTGATCAACCCACATATGACATTGAGCAAAAGAACATGGGCCGAAAGACTAATGAAATCAATAACCAAAAGTTTATTTGTTCATTACTGTTAATAGCATAGTAAACAAACAAAGTAAAGACTCCTAAATACAGCTGAAAGGATAAACCTTGGAAAAATGTGAGACCATATACATAAATAACAAAGACTAAAGTACTTTTCATATTTTAAAGACATGCCTTGTATTTCACATAAAGATCCTCAACATCAGGGTTCATAGGATCACCTGATCCACCAGCCATTCCAGTTCCTGGACGGGAATCTGAAACATTGGCATCATCCTGCAATAGAAGAAAGCCAGTCAGCATATTTGAGCTATTTAAAAAGGAATATAATATTCACTGAATTATATGAACTATAATGCTGATATGTTGATGAAACATACAATTCATCACCAGGTCACATTTTATTTGCAGAATGTTGCATTCATCACAGCCAGTCTCAAACTGTCTTTAGGCAGATCTCCCACTTCTGTTGTCATGTTCAAGATGTTTATATTGTCTTCAAACCACCTTCTTCTTTGTCTGCCCCTGTCTTGTCATCCTGGAACCATGCCTTCTATTATTGTTCTTTCCAGCCCACTGTGTCTTTTGACATGGCCACAGTATTTTAATTTCCTCTGTAGGACAGTTTTTATAAGCAAGTTCTTTTACTGTTTAATTCTTTTAATATGTTTTTAATTGCTCTTTTTTTATTATCCAAGGTATCTTAAGGCTTTTTCTGTACTATCTTGTTTTTGATGAATCAATTTTTTTTTCTTTGCTGTTATTTGATCTGCCTGGCCTGAGTGCCCCAATAAAGGATCTTTGAGATTTATTCTTTTTGGCTGTCATGATTTTCTAGGCAGTTTGCCTTTGCTTTCTGATTGGTTCTGGCCACTTAACACCATAGGTCCCTATTAAGCCCTGAGCCCTATACCAGACTGTTCCAGCTCCTGCCTTGAGACTGTTGTTGACTGAGTTGATCCTCCACATCTTTCTACCAGCAGCAAGAGTAGGGATGCTTGTGGCTAGAAAGTCAGATGTCAGGCTTATATGGGTGAATACATCACAGTAGTGAGAGGTTTCTGGGATTTCCCTTTCTGCGCCCATGCCTATCTAAAGTAGGTTATGGGATATATTATATTAAAAAAGCTATTTAAAAGTTGATATCAAAGTACCCAGGCTAATAGTAACTTGTCAAAGGGCAATGATGAGGTTAGGCTTGATTCTAACTGATGGCCTTCAGGTTCACCCATCCTTAATGGATACCAAATTTTTCTATGAAAAAATGATGGCACAGGCATGACACAGACCACAGTACCCAAAAAAATATGGACACTACTAATAGCATATTCCCTAAACATTACCACGTAACATGACAGGGATTTCTTTTTCTTATAGATACTTCAGTAAACACAATGCCTTGACACTAAAATGAATCAATTTATCAAATTTCTACCCAATTTGGTTTTCATCATTTTTTTTTTACATTTGGTGGTAAAATTATTCATTATTCAGATCTAGTAAACCAATATTTATATTTTGATTTATTGTACATCTCTTCACAAGCATACACAATTTTAATGTCATTTTAATAGGCGGGGTTTTTCTGTAGCAATTTAAATGACCAACCCATTAAGTTGAAAACTACAGTCTTATAACAGTGGCTAATGGTGTCTGGAAATGTTTTGTGATGATTTAGCATGTACCTAAAATATATGACCACTAAGTTTTTTGCAAACTGAAGTGTTGTTTGATCACTTATATATATTAATTGAACATTTAACAACTCCTTCCAAAAGTTATCCCTGGGCTATATTACTTTTTACACTTCAAAATCATGTTCAAGCAAACCTGGAGTCTTGGATTTGCCTCTTTAAATTGAGATGAAATTGTTCTCCAAATATAGCCATTAGTACACATTATATGGGAGCCGCAATACATCAGTGGTTAGTGAACTGGACTACAAAGGACAAGAGGTAGGGTTCGATCCTAACCGACGGCTTCCAGGTTCCCTCAGCCTTTAATGGGTACTGGATTTTTTTCTGGGTAAGTAAAGTGACACGGGTGTAATACCAACCACATTACCCCAAAAATCATGTGCCGAAGGTCTGTAAAATTTATGGTCACTAACACGATATGCCACTTGGCGTGACGGGGGTACTTTACTTTTTTTTTTTTTTAACTTATGAACAACAATTACACATAACCATGAATACCAAACAATAATCTTCTATTTACTAATAAAAATAAAATTAAGAGGATGAAAAAAGGGCCTGTATGGTATAGAGGTAAGATGTCGGCCTCTGAACAGGAAGATCCGGGCTTGAATCCTGCCACAGGCTGTGGGGCAGTATTAATAACCCCAAATATCATGTGCCGAAGGTCTGTAAAATTTATGGTCACTAACATCATATTCCCTATATGCCACTTGGCGTGACGGAGCTATTTACTTTTTTTTTTACTTACACATTATAGGTAAGGTTTTTATACATTTTGTAACAAATACTCCATAGAGAATTTAGATCAAGTAAGTCAATACAAATAATTTTATACACAGCGCTTTCCTTCATAAAAATGTGAAATTTGCAAGTGATATGATTAGGCAGTTTTTCTGTATTAGTAGTATTTAAATGACCAACAGTAATATAATTATGTTATTTTGAAATAAATATTACGTAACCGTCTCCTGTTAAAATAACATTACGCCGTGTTTCTTTCTTTATGTCATAACCATTCAATTCATTCATAACATTATTCATTATTATTTTGGATGGTACATGACCTAGATATTATTCCTGATAGCAATAAGCCAATCCAGAGCCTTTTTGACTTACTTTATTATGACACAAACTTAAAGTTTACAAGTTACAACTCATTAATATGGATTGCTCTGCCAAGTCAATAAAAAGTATCACTTTAGGGATTTTGAACCATCATTGTTTCATGTGTTGGTGGCTGCATTCACTTAATCAGTCGTTTGTGGACGCATCCATTGTTGTGCGTGGTATGTCATTATGATTGCTGATCATATATCCCTAAACCGGCCGTATGCTTATACTGAAGGGCGAAATGATGAAGTTTTGTTCATGACTTTGCAGCCCCGGTGTGAACTAGCTTATCATTTTACAAATTCACATTGCAGAGGAGATGTGAGCGCTTACGGCCTGTTGTTCGAATTGCAATGAGGATAATCAGACGAATAACCGTTTTCATATGTTCGGATTTGGAGACAAAAACGACATCCTAGCATCATCAAGCGCTATCTATCTATTGACCTTTCGAGCCGTAACCGGCCCATAGGGCGTAGACCAAGATACACCTTCTCCTATATGGATTTTTTTTTGTTCTAGCAGTTTTCTTTTAAAGATATTTTATCAAATCTCGCCATCTGTCTCTGTTCTGTGCAAGCAGTTCTATCTCATTGAGGGAGCCGACTCCTGCTGCTCTTGCCTCTCTCATCAATGTTCTTCTCAGTGTCTCCCTGGGTCTTCCTCTTTTTCTTTTACCTGTTGTTTCCCATATGAGGGCTTGCTTTGCTATTCGGTTATTATCTCTTTATCAAGCGCTATACATTTTATTTAAAAAATATAATGATCAACATTTTCAGGAGGATGTGAACTTGCGGTCAATATAGTGGAGAGGTGGCAGGAACCATTAAAGGCTGTTCTGAAAAATGTTCCTTGTTGCAGTTTCCTCATATTTTTCATGGACAAGTTTTTTGAGTAATTCAGTTAGAACAATATCAGGCCATCTTACTTTTCTAGAACAGAAATCACCAGTACCAATTTATGGCTGTTGAGCTATGTATGAAAAGTGTTCCTTGTTGCAGTTTCCTCATATTCCAAGTCCGGCTTGTTACAGGAGCTACTGAGTTAATTGCTCTGTGAGTTGTGAGTTTCATCTGTTTTAATCATGTTTTAATATTCCGATTGTTTACAATGAATGATGATATCGTATGACATGGAACAGACGGTTCTGTTCACTTTCTGTGCGGTTTCGCCTTATGTCTTTTGGCGCGTGCTGAGACTGCTATGATGGGGACTAAAGCTACCTTTCTTTGTTTGGGAGATGAGATATTAATTCGGATGATTCCACTGGCTCGGGCGGTTGAGCAATTATGGATTTTAATTCATTTGCAGTGATACCAGATGCCTTCCATAACCATAACAAACTTAAAATTCATAGCTTTGTTTTAAAATAATTTATGAAACTCTCTACAGATAATCTCAATGAGACATTTGAATTGAATATCCTTTTGGGATGAATACAGCGTACAGGGCAGAAGTAATAGTTTTCCATATCTATGGCCAGGAGCAATCTTCTTTCGGGGTCAAAAGGGATGCATACTATCACCATTGCTATTTGGAAAAGTCAGTGATTACATAATCATAATGAGCAAATGTTACAAAGGCAATAATGGCATTAAATGGTATGACAAGAATTACTTGGAAGATCTAGATTTTGTAGATGATATAGTGCTCCTTAGTGACAATATCAACAAAATGCAAAATATCAGATACCTTATCATCCATGGCGGAAAAAATAGGACTTAAAATCAACAGGGATAAAACAAAAATAATGAAAAATAACAATACCCCAAAGGGCAATATATAGTATATATATATATATCAGTCGCCAGGCATTGGAAAAAATAGACCACTATATATATATATTATATCTTGGTAGTAATAATATAGAATATCATCAAGAAGGTGAAACAAAGAAAGAGATCAGAAGCAGGATAGCAAAAGCTGCAACAACTTTTTTTTAAAACCTAGACAAGAAATATGGAAATCAAAAATACTATGCAAGAAAACCAAACTTAGAATATATTCAACTGAAACGTATTTAATCAACACTTACCTACGCATGTGAAGACGAAGACAAATGCCTAAGAAAAATACTCTGTGTACAATGGAATTCAAGACTAATATTGAAATAAGAGAAATGGTAATGCAACCAAATATATCTAGAAAGAAGATGGATATATGTGACTATGTTGGACATGTGCTTATGAGAAGTAGAAGAGACAACGAACAAGAGAATTCCAAAACAAGCTCTTTTTTTACTTCTATAGATAGTATAGTCTAATGGGAAACATCAGGATCATCATCATCAAGTACCAAGCCTGGCTGGCGTAGATGATCATGTCTCTTCACAACTTTCGATCACGCCAGTTATTTTTCATTTCTGTTGTTGACCTGCCAAGCCATTCTTCTCTTAAGCTGTCTCAGTCTGTTATCTTTTCTCTTTACTTCCCTCTATCTAATCTCTTCGTCTCTACTCTCAATTTTCCCAATTCCAATTGTTAACATAATTATTATATTCCAGAATTCCAGTTCTCTTCTCACTACATGACCAAAAAATGATTTTTCATCCTACTATTGGAAATTACTAAATTACTTAACAATATAAATTAAAAAGTTAAGCCGGTACAACAGTTTGAAGATTTGTCACTGTCTGAGACACTCGGCCCGGTAAAGTTTGCAGTGAAAGTGAAGTCAGTAGTAGTGTGGTGACAATGCAAAAATTGACGAAATTCTCAAAATGACAAAGAAATAGCTTTAAAAGCATAAACATTCGCTATTAAATTATATAATTAGTTTTACTCACATTAATCTAATGAACGAAAAACAATCAAGACCGTTAGAATTCGCTCTAATCTAAAGCATTTAAACTATATATACTACACACCTTTTGTTCAGTTGAGCCCAAACCTATTTCGTCCATTTTCCCTGGTGTATATAAAAATACGGCTCAAATATTTTGTGGAAAATGCTATAAATTTGTTAACAATAGCTTTCAATAACATTTTAAAATGAGATAATATTGACTATATATTTATTTTGAATGAGATTTTGCAAAATAGTATTAATAAAATGTTAATTTATCTTTTATTTTTGTTTGTCATTTATTTGATACATTTGGTTTGTTTTGATATAATCAGCTTTTTGTTTTATATACCTTACCGACGAAGTTAGTTTACAAATGGTGATCGACTACAAATTTTATAACGATTGAAAGATAAGAACATATTAAAGACTTAGATGAGCATTAACTGACCAATATTTGCAAACATGTCACACAGTGGTACTCCAGTTTCAACGACGAGCTATTATAAATTGCCTCCGATAATTACAACTGTAAAAGATAAGACGTTTTTTAGAGACTTAAACAAATTTATTGACTCAGAACTGGGTGAAGATGAGCACACAGACCACGAACAACGGTATCTAGTTTACAAAGCCGTATTCAACAAGGTATTCTGTCATACTTCTTAACCAAAATGAAAAGAATAAATGATTTTTCACAATTGTAGGCGTAATTATCTATCTATTGCCCGTAGCCGGCCCATAGGGCGTAGACCCAGATACTCCTCTTATCTGAATTTGTATTCTAGCAGTTTTCAATCCTTGTAAAGATCTTTTATCTTTTATCAAATCTCGCCATTTGTCTCTGTTCTGTGCAAGCAACTCTATCTCATTGAGGGAGCCGATTCCTGCTGCTCTTGTTTATCTGATCAATGTTCTTCTTAGGGTCTCTCTGGGTCAGCCTCTTTTCCTCTTACCTGTTGTTTCCCACATGAGGGCTTGCTTTGTTATTCAGTTATTATCTCTCCTCATCACATGTCCAACATATGACCATTGTCTTTTCTTGATTACTGAAAATATTTGTGGTTGATTGGCAATTTCTCTAATTTCCTCGTATGTTTTGAATTCGTTCCACACTATACCAACTATTTTCCTTAGACATTTATTTTGAATGCATTCAACTTTGTTTCTATGTCTCTTGTTGTTTTCCAGCTGATAGTTTACTTCTTGCAAAAGATGTTTACACTTGAAACTAAACAGTTGCGGTTTCCACAAAAAGCATATATAAATATGAGAAAGATTCAAATGAAAACCTTAAATATTTTTAAAATTATTTCTGAAAATAAAAAAAAATATCATTTTTAGACATAGTCATCATTACATTCGATAGAAGTCCCACAGCGCCTGATGTTAAAGTGCATAAATTTCTGTAGAAAAAAATTCTTTTTGGTCGTGTGTGTAACCACTCAGACACCACCTACTGCACCTCTTCATTGGTCCTGAAAGTCTTTCCTCCCGCTGCCTCTTGCAACCATTCAAAGATGTGGTAATCACCTGAGATAAGGTCTGGTAAGTGTGAAGGATGGGGAAGACACTGAAAGTGGAGATTCTCTATGGTTGCAACTGTTGCTTTGGTAGAATGGGACAGAACATTGTCATGATATGAAAGTACACCTTTACTTAGAAGTCCATGTTGTTTGGACTTAAATGTAGGTTGAAGATAATACATGAAAAGATCTGCATATGTGGCACTTATGACAGTGTTCCCCCTGTGCATGTAGTGCTCTAAAATAACGCCTTGTTAATTCCAAAAGAGTCAGCATCACCTTCATGGGAGATGAATGCATAATGAACTTCTTTAGTTTCAGTGAGGAGGGATGGCACCATTCCTTGCTTGCTCTCTTGGTTCTGGCTTGTGGTAGAACCCACATTTTTTTTAAGCTTCCTAATCCGCTCAAACACTTACCGGAATAACAGGCATACATCACTGTTTTGGACATTTCATTCATTGATGAATTTATAAGATCTAACTCCATTACTGTTAACAAAAAAAATAAGTAACAGAATGCTTCTCCTTTTTGGTGCATGTCAATAGTGAAGTGGTCATTTTTAAACTTCAATGATAACGTCATGCTGTTCATCTGCATTGTGCTGTTACAATTTTCATTTGAATTTCCCTCATATATTATGTTCTTGTCTTGTGAGTAATAAGTGATATAAATTAAATGTTTAAAGAGAGACAGAAGGTAAGAATTTTGAAAATATTATGTGAGCATTAATATACATTGCTCTTTTTCCTCTTTCATGTGCATTTGCCCAGCAACAACTATATTTTATCATCTGCCCTTAAAAAGAACATTAAATATATTACATGCATTGTGTTGTGGTTTACAAACTGTAATATCTGCCCCTCAGGGCCCATAACTCTCAACTTCAGCACAGTGATCAATTACCTTAAAAGTTACTTATGATGGCAATGGAAGGCTAAATTAATATAGATAGTATGGAAGAGGTAAATGAAAGAATGAATATGTATGATTTGTGTTTGAATAGTGAGCAACAGAAAGCATTAACATATGTACCATTTGAAATCTGCTGAAAAGTGCAGAGTACATTTTAAGCTATCTAAAGTTTGGTTTAGTTACAGATCATCATCATTGCCTAACAGAAAACTTAATAGTACTCAGATTCCCTTCTCAGCACATTCCCTAGTATGAAGCATGCTCACTACTTACTAGTGAAAGCACTGAAGATGGCTTCAGAAGAGATGCATGAACTCTGTAGCATTGGTGAATACCTTGACCCCAACCTGTCATGAACCAGCTCTGAAGGCCTCACCCATGACTGATAAGATCTAACACCATGCAACATTATAACAACATTAGATATTCTACTACCTAATGAAGTTTTATGCACAACATTGCACCTGTACAAGTTTGCTCCTCTGATGTGTCTCCATCATAAAGTAGTACAGGAGCCAGTGTGCACACATTTCCAAGAATTGTTCTAGTGGTAGTAATGCTACCAAGAGATTATCCGAGCTGGGCAGGTCAAAGGGCTGGGACCAGAAAAAGCAAGACACAAACAAGTTGAAATCAAACACACTGGACTACATGCCTAACATAACAGTGCAACATAACTTTGACCATGAAGATGACCCCAACCTCCGTATACATCTTTTATGACATGCATGGCAGGTAACATTGACTCTCATTTTTTTTCCTGTGACTATGGTCAGGGTTATGGTGGCCTAGAGTGAAATGAGGTAATTTTCTAATCATAACCATTAACTAATTAGATACTTTTTGCTTTCCTTCACCTCCTTTTAAGGTAATTGATCATGTGAAATCATACAAGCCAGTGCTAACTCACATTAAAAAAAAGTATGAAGATACAATAGAAGCTATTAAAAATGACCAACGAGAAACTGCCTTCTTGCAAGGAAAACTTAAAGCAATGACATCTGAACCATCTACACTCTTAAATTACAAGAAACGGGCAGATGAGTTGGAAGAAAGGTAGAGAGTTTTACATACTAATATTATAATTTTTATTCAAGTAGTAATTTTTTCTGGTCTTTTTAAAATGTTTAAGGTTTTAAAATCTCATTGTTAACAAATATGTGTGATCTGAACACCAGTGAGAGATTAACAGATTAGAGCTACAATAAATTACCTGGTCAAGTAATTAAGGTATCATCATCATCAAGTACTGGGCCTACTGGTGTAGGTGATCATGTCTCTCCACAACTTTCGATCTCGGCAGCTATTTATCATTTTTGTTGTTGACCTTCTGCCAAGCCATTTGTTCTCTTCTCATTACATGGCCAAAAAATGATGATTCTTTCTTCCTAATATTGGAAATTAGCTCTCTTTTTGCTTTGACCTCTCTCAGAACATCTTCATTACTCTTCTTAGCTATCCAAATTGTACAATTAAGGTATCAGGTGACACAAAATATATCAGTTGAGATAGTCTTTATTATACATAAAGCTGCAGACTTTTTGACACCATAATAAGCACTGTTTTGTGCTGTTATCTGTTGTGTGAAACAGTAAAAATTCTCATTGATAGAGTGAGATGCATTTTTTTCCCCTCATCATTCTAATTAGATCAGTGATTTCTTTAAGGGAGCCGCAATAGCTCAGTGGTTAGTGAACTGGACTACAAAGGACAAGAGGTAGGATTCGATCCCAACCGACAGCTTCCAGGTTCACCCAGCCTTTAATGGGTACCGGATTTTTCCTGGGAAAGTAAAGCGGCACGGGCGTAATACTGACCTCATTACCCCAAAAATCATGTGCCGGAGGTCTGTAAAATTTATGGTCACTAACACCATATTACCTATACGCCACTTGGCGTGACGGGGGTACTTTACTTTTTTACAGTGATTTCTTTGCTGCTCTGACAATCACCAATGTTCTACAATAGCAGTCTCAGCCAGCTCATTGTCTTGTGTAAGTGGTCTAGGAGGGTTGAAGGCTGTAGGAGTAAATCCCCACAAAAAAATCAGGAGGAATCTTAGGGCAGTCAGTGGTGAGTGTAATTCATCCATCTTCTAGCATCCCCTACATCTCAGGTTTGACAGCAAATGTAAGTCTATGACATTCCTTTGGAACACTTTCATGTTGAATTGAGATGAGCTTGGTGCAATGTGGACACAGCACTCTAACTGTTTTGCCCAAGAATAGTAGGCAAAAGGAAATGTCAGTTTGAAAAAAAAACATCCTTTATCTACTGTCACTTATGAATTGTTTGCTACAGACCATATGCCAAAACTCCAAAGGCCATACATGTACACATACCAAGCATGAACAATAATCCTGCTTCTTCTTTTTGTTAGTAAGTTGCCCCTTTTTCTCATGATGGTAGTGACCAACTTCATTCTCTCATTGTCAATGGGTTTCTTTATGTCTAGTGGGTTTTTTCAGATAGAACACTATATTTATGTTTAAAAGTTTGGATACTGTAGTATTGAGTGTACATAATACTGAAGAAAGAATAGGAAGAAAAATAAAATGCCACATCTTGTCTTGCAGTGTATGGGCAATATTGTGTTAGTACCCATATTTTTAATATACCTTTGGGACATTATTTTTGGGCTAACATGGTCAGTTTTACATAAGTGTTGCTTTTCTTTCACAGAAAAATCTGGTACCCAATTAAGACTAAGTCAGCCTGGAAGCAATCAAAATGGATTGAATCCAACCTTTTGTCCCTAGGAGTCCAGCTACCACAGCTCCCCACATTATATTGTGTCCGAACTTGCAGGTGGTCTTATCAGTACTTTAGTTTTACCTTCTAAAATCGGCCTCTTTTTCTTTTACCCGTTGGTTCCCATTGGAGGGCCTGCTTTGAAATTTTCTTGTTATCTCTTCTCATCACAGGGCCGACATATGACCATCTTCTTTTGATTACAGGTGTTATTTTTGGATGCTTTGTCATTTCTCTTATTTCTGCTCTAGTCTTGAATTCATTCCATGGCATGCAAAGTATTTTCCTGAGGCACTTGTTTGCAAATGCATCCAATTTATTCTCTATTTCTTTAGTTATTTTTCAGCTCTCACATGCATAAGCAATGGTGAATAATTTCTTAAAGTATTTGATAGCGAAAATAAAAGAGAACAAAAAGCAAAACAAAAGACTAGATAGAAACACATTTTTCTTCCTAAAAAAAAATTAAACTGAGACAAATTTGCTGTAAATAATTATCTGTACAATTATCAACAGAATTGCTTTGATCAAGAAAGATAATGAAAGGCTTCAGAAAGAACTTTGTGAGATTCAAGCTATCAGAGCAGAAAGAGAAAACAGACCACAAAGTGAGGAAGTTCCAAATCAACAGATGAAGAAAGATGCAAGATTAATTCCAGGTAAAATCATAACTTCATCTTCTTTATTCATTCCTCCTTTTCATCATCTGCCCTTGAAAAACGTAATTTTTATGTCTTATTTATATATTTATGCCTTTTGGCCCAACGCATCTCTCTTCAATGTGGTATTTTTGAATTGAAAACTCGGTTACCTTCCCTTCTCTCTTAATTGCCACTCACTTGGCCAGACTGTTTAGTCTGTTACCCGGTACATTGCGATGTAGGATCACAATAATGAGTTTGTAATGTTCAAACTAATGTTCTACCTGTGATTATTTTACAAATTTGTAAGCAGAACTAAGTTCAGTACATTTAGACAGACTTCTATATAGTCTCAGAAGATGTGAAAGGTGTTCATTCTGATTATTTGAGTAGTCCAGTTTGAATTACAACTCTCATTCATACTGTGAACAGTCTTTTCATACTCATGCCATTTTTAAAATCCCAAAATCCTTTAGTTTCAAGATTATAACAACAGTTAAAAGAGGAGAACAAATAGCTTGGCTCAACCTTTTTGTTCTTCATAGATCACTGACTTGTATTAGGGGCTAGGTGGTCTAGAGGTGAGATGTTGGCGGCTGGGTGGTCTAGAGGTAAGATGTTGGCATGGTGGGGTCTGGGTGGTCTAGAGGTGAGATGTTGGCATGGTGAGGGCTGGGTGGTCTAGAGGTAAGATGTTGGCATGGTGAGGGCTGGGTGGTCTAGAGGTGAGATGTTGGCATGGTGGGGTCTGGGTGGTCTATAGGTAAGATGTTGGCATGGTGGGGTCTGGGTGGTCTAGAGGTGAGATGTCAGCATGGTGGGGGCTGGGTGGTCTAGAGGTAAGATGTTGGCATGGTGGGGTCTGGGTGGTCTAGAGGTGAGATGTTGGCATGGTGGGGGCTGGGTAATCTAGAGGTGAGATGTTGGCATGGTGAGGGCTGGGTGGTCTAGAGGTAAGATGTTGGCATGGTGGGGTCTGGGTGGTCTAGAGGTGAGATGTCAGCATGGTGGGGGCTGGGTGGTCTAGAGGTAAGATGTTGGCATGGTGGGGTCTGGGTGGTCTAGAGGTGAGATGTTGGCATGGTGGGGTCTGGGTGGTCTAGAGGTGAGATGTCAGCATGGTGGGGGCTGGGTGGTCTAGAGGTGAGATGTTGGCATGGTGGGGGCTGGGTGGTCTAGAGGTGAGATGTTGGCATGGTGGGGTCTGGGTGGTCTAGAGGTAAGATGTTGGCATGATGGGGGCTGGGTGGTCTAGAGGTAAGATGTTGGCATAGAGGGGTCTGGGTGGTCTAGAGGTGAGATGTCAGCATGGTGGGATCTGGTGGTCTAGAGGTGAGATGTCAGCATGGTGGGGTCTGGGTGGTCTAGAGGTGAGATGTTGGCATGGTGGGGGCTGGGTGGTCTAGAGGTGAGATGTTGGCATGGTGGGGTCTGGGTGGTCTAGAGGTAAGATGTTGGCATGATGGGGGCTGGGTGGTCTAGAGGTAAAATGTTGGCATGGTGGGGTCTGGGTGGTCTAGAGGTGAGATGTTGGCATGGTGGGGGCTGGGTGGTCTAGAGGTGAGATGTTGGCATGGTGGGGTCTGGGTGGTCTAGAGGTGAGATGTCAGCATGGTGGGGTCTGGGTGGTCTAGAGGTAAGATGTTGGCATGGTGAGGTCTGGGTGGTCTAGAGGTGAGGTGTTGGCATGGTGGGGGCTGGGTGGTCTAGAGGTGAGATGTTGGCATGGTGGGGGCTGGGTGGTCTAGAGGTGAGATGGTGGCATGGTGGGGTCTGGGTGGTCTAGAGGTAAGATGTTGGCATGATGGGGGCTGGGTGGTCTAGAGGTAAGATGTTGGCATGGTGGGGTCTGGGTGGTCTAGAGGTGAGATGTTGGCATGGTGGTGGCTGGGTGGTCTAGAGGTAAGATGTCAGCATGGTGGGGTCTGGGTGGTGTAGAGGTAAGATGTTGGCATGGTGGGGTCTGGGTGGTCTAGAGGTAAGATGTTGGCATGGTGAGGTCTGGGTGGTCTAGAGGTGAGATGTCAGCATGGTCAGGGCTGGGTGGTCTAGAGGTAAGATGTCAGCATGGTGGGGGGCCGGGTGGTCTAGAGGTGAGATGTTGGCATGGTGGGGTCTGGGTGGTCTAGAGGTAAGATGTTGGCATGGTGGAGTCTGGGTGGTCTAGAGGAGAGATGTCAGCATGGTGGGGTCTGGGTGGTCTATAGGTAAGATGTCAGCATGGTGAGGGCTGGGTGGTCTAGAGGTGAGATGTCAGCATTGTGGAGTCTGGGTGGTCTAGAGGTGAGATGTCAGCATGGTGGAGTCTGGGTGGTCTAGAGGTGAGATGTCAGCATGGTGGAGTCTGGGTGGTCTAGAGGTGAGATGTCAGCATGGTGGAGTCTGGGTGGTCTAGAGGTGAGATGTCAGCATGGTGGGGGTCTGGGTGGTCTAGAGGTAAGATGTCAGCATGGTGGGGGCTGGGTGGTCTAGAGGTAAGATGTCAGCATGGTGGGGGTTGGGTGGTCTAGAGGTGAGATGTCAGCATGGTGGGGGCTGGGTGGTCTAGAGGTAAGATGTCAGCATGGTGGGGGCTGGGTGGTCTAGAGGTAAGATGTCAGCATGATGGGGGCTGGGTGGTCTAGAGGTAAGATGTCAGCATGGTGGGGGTTGGTGGTCTAGAGGTAAGATGTCAGCATGGTGGGGGCTGGGTGGTCTAGAGGTAAGATGTCAGCATGGTGGGGGCTGGGTGGTCTAGAGGTGAGATGTCAGCATGGTGGGGGCTGGGTGGTCTAGAGGTAAGATGTCAGCATGGTGGGGGCTGGGTGGTCTAGAGGTGAGATGTTGGCATGGTGGGGGCTGGGTGGTCTAGAGGTGAGATGTTGACATGGTGGGGGCTGGGTGGTCTAGAGGTAAGATGTCAGCATGGTGGGGGCTGGGTGGTCTAGAGGTGAGATGTTGACATGGTGGGGGCTGGGTGGTCTAGAGGTAAGATGTCAGCATGGTGGGGGCTGGATGGTCTAGAGGTAAGATGTCAGCATGGTGGGGGCTGGGTGATCTAGAGGTAAGATGTCAGCATGGTGGGGGCTGGGTGGTCTAGAGGTGAGATGTCATCATGGTAGGGCCTGGGTGGTCTAGAGGTGAGATGTCAGCATGGTGGGGGCTGGGTGGTCTATAGGTAGATGTCAGCATGGTGGGGTCTGGGTGGTCTAGAGGTGAGATGTTGGCATGGTGGGGTCTGGGTGGTCTAGAGGTATTATGTTGGCATGGTAGGGGCTGGATGGTCTAGAGGTGAGAGGTCAGCATGGTGGGGGCTGGGTGGTCTAGAGGTGTGATGTTGGCATGATGGGGCTGGGTGGTCTAGAGGTAAGATGTCAGCATGTTGGGGGCTGGGTGGTCTAGAGGTGAGATGTTGGCATGGTGGGGGCTGGGTGGTCTAGAGGTGAGATGTCAGCATGGTGGGGGCTGGGTGGTCTATAGGTAAGATGTCAGCATGGTGGGGGCTGGGTGGTCTATAGGTAAGATGTCAGCATGGTGGGGGCTGGGTGGTCTATAGGTAAGATGTCAGTATGGTGGGGGCTGGGTGGTCTATAGGTAAGATGTCAGTATGGAGGGGCTGGGTGGTCTATAGGTAAGATGTCAGTATGCTGGGGGCTGGGTGGTCTATAGGTAAGATGTCAGCATGGTGGGGGCTGGGTGGTCTATAGGTAAGATGTCAGTATGGTGGGGGCTGGGTGGTCTATAGGTAAGATGTCAGTATGGTGGGGGCTGGGTGGTCTATAGGTAAGATGTCAGCATGGTGGGGGCTGGGTGGTCTATAGGTAAGATGTCAGCATGGTGGGGGCTGGGTGATCTATAGGTAAGATGTCAGCATGGTGGGGGCTGGGTGGTCTATAGGTAAGATGTCAGTATGGTGGGGGCTGGGTGGTCTAGAGGTGAGATGTTGACATGGTGGGGGCTGGGTGGTCTAGAGGTGAGATGTTGGCATGGTGGGGCTAGGTGGTCTAGAGGTGAGATATCATGGTGGGGGCTGGGTGGTCTAGAGGTGAGATGTTGACATGGTGGGGCTAGGTGGTCTAGAGGTAAGATGTTGACATGGTGGGGGCTAGGTGGTCTAGAGGTGAGATGTTGACATGGTGGGGCTAGGTGGTCTAGAGGTAAGATGTTGACATGGTGGGGCTAGGTGGTCTAGAGGTGAGATGTTGACATGGTGGGGGCTGGGTGGTCTAGAGGTGAGATGTTGGCATGGTGGGATCTGGGTGGTCTAGAGATAAGATGTCAGCATGGTGGGGGCTGGGTGGTCTAGAGGTGAGATGTTGGCATGGTGGGGTCTGGGTGGTCTAGAGGTATTATGTTGGCATGGTAGGGGCTGGGTGATCTAGAGGTGAGATGTCAGCATGGTAGGGGTTGGGTGGTCTAGAGGTGAGATGTTGGCATGATGGGGCTGGGTGGTCTAAAGGTAAGATGTCAGCATGTTGGGGGCTGGGTGGTCTAGAGGTGAGATGTTGGCATGGTGGGGGCTGGGTGGTCTAGAGGTGAGATGTCAGCATGGTGGGGGCTGGGTGGTCTATAGGTAAGATGTCAGCATGGTGGGGGCTGGGTGGTCTATAGGTAAGATGTCAGCATGGTGGGGGCTGGGTGGTCTATAGGTAAGATGTCAGCATGCTGGGGGCTGGGTGGTCTATAAGTAAGATGTCAGCATGGTGGGGGCTGGGTTGTCTATAGGTAAGATGTCAGTATGGTGGGGGCTGGGTGGTCTAGAGGTGAGATGTTGACATGGTGGGGGCTGGGTGGTCTAGAGGTGAGATGTTGGCATGGTGGGGCTAGGTGGTCTAGAGGTGAGATGTCAGCATGGTGGGGGCTGGGTGGTCTAGAGGTGAGATGTTGACATGGTGGGGGCTAGGTGGTCTAGAGGTGAGATGTTGACATGGTGGGGCTAGGTGGTCTAGAGGTGAGATGTTGACATGGTGGGGCTAGGTGGTCTAGAGGTGAGATGTTGACATGGTGGGGCTAGGTGGTCTAGAGGTGAGATGTTGACATGGTGGGGCTAGGTGGTCTAGAGGTGAGATGTTGACATGGTGGGGCTAGGTGGTCTAGAGGTGAGATGTTGATATGGTGGGGGCTAGGTGGTCTAGAGGTGAGATGTTGACATGGTGGGGCTAGGTGGTCTAGAGGTAAGATGTTGACATGGTGGGGCTAGGTGGTCTAGAGGTGTGATGTCAGCATGGTGGGGGCTGGGTGGTCTAGAGGTGAGATGTTGGCATGGTGGGATCTGGGTGGTCTAGAGGTGAAATATTGGCTTGGTAGGGGCTAGGTGGTCTAGAGGTGAGATGTTGACATGGTGGGGCTAGGTGGTCTAGAGGTGAGATGTCAGCATGGTGGGGGCTGGGTGGTCTAGAGGTGAGATGTTGACATGGTTGGGCTAGGTGGTCTAGAGGTGAGATGTTGACATGGTAGGGGCTAGGTGGTCTAGAGGTGAGATGTTGACATGGTGGGGCTAGGTGGTCTAGAGGTTAGATGTTGGTCTTTGGACAAGAGGGTTTTGGGTTTGATTCCCGACACAGGCAGTGGAGATTAACAAAAAATATTGAATGCTTGGTTTCTTCATGGCACTTACCCTGCCCTGATCTCTGGGTAGAACCCTTGACAGTTGAAAATAAAAAAAGTAGCCCAAAAACAACTGCTGCACACGAAAAATTGATAGGGAAAAAAAATGTACCCAAAATATCAAAATTCTTGACAATAAAATAATGAGATTACCTGTAGTCAGAGAATATCTGGTTATATGGTGTGGGACACGTGAGCATGGTTGCTCGTGTGAAAAATAAGAAAAAGTGATATCCACAAAAAATTCAATTCTTCGGGACTTTGCTAGAGATAGGTAAAGGTAAAGTACGAGACTTGAACCAGCATCTTAGCATGCGAGTTTCCACCCATATGTGTTCGGCCGCCTATCCAGAAATGTTTGGAGATTTCTGTATAGTGTCGACTCAAACATCGAAACTCACGATGCGAGGCGACATTCCTCACCTTCCCAGGATAATAACCTGGTACCCATTTCTGCCAATGGCTGGGTCGACCATGAGGGTATTTTTTTTTCCAACCACGAGTACAATTCACACTGCTCCCAGCGGGAATCGAACACGGGTTGTCCCAACATCTGTAGTCCAGTCGGGTGGTTTTCCCAACTAGGCTACCAAGGCCCCACTTTGCTAGAGATGTAAAGCTGGAGTGTGGAAAAAGTAAAGGTAAGGGTATGAGACTTGAATCTGCATTTTAGCATGTGGGTTTTTACCCATATGTGCTCAGCCGCCTATCCAGAAGTGTTCAGAGGCTCCTGTCTAGTGTCTCCTCAAGCATTGTAACTCACAAGTGAGGCACCATTCCTCACCTTTCCAGAGTGCTACCATGGTACCCATTTCTGCCAGTGGCTGGGTCGGCCACAGGAGTATTTTTTTCCAATCACAAGTACAGTCCACACTAATTCCAGTGGGAATCAAAAACAGGTTGTCCAAATGTTGGTAGCTAGTGGGGTGGTTTTCTTAACTAGGCTACCAAGGCCCCCATGTACAAATTAAACAAACAACACAAACAAACAACATTGAGTTGTAGCTCTTGATATAATCCATGAGGTCACAGTAAAGCTGGTGTAAAGTATGGGAAAAATAATCAAATTAATCACATAAAAATTGTATGTTATACCCTTTCAGATATAATACAAGACTCTATAATAAACATTTTGTTTATAAAATTGTCATAATTAGACAGTTACCACGGCAATAGATTATTTAATTAAACATTGATTGAATAATGAGTAGAGACAAAATAATACTATCTCAGTCATGTTGACTGAGAATAACATCCACATGGTTAGTGAGCTAACCAGAAGGTGGATGTGCACCAAAAGATCAGAAAAGCTGACCCTATATGGTCACTTGATTACATGGCTATAGGAAGGAAGGGACACAAGTGGATTGGAGCAAGTGGTAAAGGAAAGGGGGAGGGCTGGTGGATGAAAAGGTGGAAGAGAAACTCCTCAATTTTGTAAAGGGAGTGACACTAGTTTGTTTTCAAGTTGTCTGCAACATTAACCTTCTTCTTTCTTTCTTCCTTAGTTTCTTTTTTTTTTTCCAAAAGCTCTTGATCATCAAATTGTCAAATTTTGCAAGTCAATATTTTTTAAAATTAATTTTAGCAGCTTATTGAATATTTCTAGAATTAAGATTGATTATTTTCTGCTAGTGTTGGATACACTCAGTAATCATCATCAAGTACCGGGCCTACTGGCGTAGGTGATCATGTCTCTCCACAACTTTCGATCTCGGCAGCTATTTATCATTTCTGTCGTTGACCTTCTGCCAAGACATTCTCTTAAGCTGTCTGTTATTTTTTTCTCTTTGCTTCCCTCTATCTCTTTGTCCCTCAAATTTTCCAGGTGTTACAATATATTCCAGTTGTTCTCTTCTCATTACATGGCCAAAAAATGGTGATTGTTTCTTCCTATTATTGGAAATTAGCTCTCTTTTTGCTTTGACCTCTCTCAGAACATCTTCATTACTCTTCTTAGCTGTCCATGGTATTCTCAACATTCTTCTGTAAAAAACCCTTTTCACAAATCCAGTGATTTTCTAGTCTGATGTCCTATTGTCCATGATTCGCATCCATATGTTAAGACTGGTTCTACATAACATTTACTCAGTAATACTCTGTTATAAAAATTGTATAGTTTGCTATAATTATATTGAAGAGTTGAATTTAATTTCTTGTGTGAAAAATGCATGTAGTGAGTTTTGTTGATGCTTGTCTCTGTAATTTTAGCTCCCATGCTGATCATTGTAGTGAACAACCCCAACTGTAGCATAACTTCTACCAAAATAAGTTTAAAATTTGCACTTGTCAATTTAGGTTTAATGCTTTGCGCTTGTAGAATTTTTTACATAAATTTTTACACTTTTCAATGTAAGTTTAACTTTTGCACTTATAAAATTTTAATTGTTTTTTGCACTAAAAATGTAAACTTTTACACTTAATAAATTAAATTAATTGTTTACACTAGTAAATTTAGGTTGAATCTTTACATTATGTAAATGTAGGTTAGCATTAAAGAAGGCTTGTCAACACCTTATCAACACAGAGATGAGATGTCTGACAAAAGTGCTTGGAGTGATGAGAAATCACAGAATCAGAAATAATATTATTAAAGAAAAAGTAGGCATTTAACCAGTGCTGGGCCATTTTCAGAAAGAACAAATAAACTGGTTTACTCATCTAGTAAGAGTGCCATGTGATTCCTTACCAATACAAAAATCATATATTAAAAGAGGAGAAGGGAGAAGAGCAAGAGGCAGACCCAGAGTGAGATGGACAGACAACATCAACAAAATGTTACAACATCAATTGATACCAAAAGGACTTTGCATCTCCCTTGCCACCTGAATGGGTACAAGAGAAAATGAAGAAAGAGAAAGAAGTAATGGTTAATTCAGTTAAATATACATAAAATTATTATCTGTCATTCCTTGGATTGTGTGGATGATACACCAGGGGATTGGGAATAAAGGCTGAATTTCCAGTGCAGTCACTATGTTGTGTACTGGTTCTTCTTTCATACATTTATTAATATAGGTTTTAATTTTAAATGGAATTTTATAGGTTTATCTCTTGAGAAAACAACAGACATGAAAGTTCTTCAGAAAAAGTATGAAACTTTGGACAGGCAGCTGAAAGAAATCAACAACAGCTTGAGAACTAGATTTCTACCCAAGACTCAAAAAGTGAAGCTGAAAGAAACATTGGACAACAAGGTTGCCTACAGGGATCAATTATTATGGCAAAGCCAGGCAAGTGATTCAGTTTTCCTTTTATCACATAGCTAGATGCTTGGTTCACAAACCATTTTTTTTATTCATGCATTTGGGTATTCTATATTTGTTTCTGTAAATACCATCATCATAGCACTTCATAGTTACACAGGATTACACTGTAACTAGCTAAAAGTTTTTGTTTTTGTCAGCTTTTTAGTCTTAATAAGGGAGTTAATGCCTGCTGTCTTTGCCTCCTTATTAATGTTTATATTGTCTCTCATGGTCATCTACTTTTCTTTTTCCTATTGATGTTCATTTTAGAATTTGCTTTGCGATTATATTTTATTTTTTCTCATCAAATGGCTGACATCTTTTCTTGTTTGTAGATGAGATTTTTGTTTGTATGGCCATTTCTCTTATTTCTACATTAGTCACACTACACTAGACCCACGTGCACTCACTTGGTCGCAGGTCCAGAATCCATTTCCACATTAAAGACTGGTTAACCGCAGTTATACACTACTTCATCACATGTATACACCTTGAACTTATATTCAAGATGTGTGAAGGTATATTCTGCAGCAAAAATCCTCATTCAGAATCATACTACATGAAAACTACTTTCAGCCAAACCGCCAAAAAGAATACTGTCATCATGTGAAACAGCGAAAGTGGAACCCCCTGATCAGAAGATTTCAGATATAATTCCCTGATGTGGCTAATTTTTGTAGAACCACCCAGCCTCTAAAAATGGATACCAAATATTTTTTGGAAAGTATGGTCATTATATCCTGACACTTACTGCATCATCTAAAAATATGTCATTATTAATAGAAAAATATTGTCACAAATGACGTATTCCCCATATGGCTATAAAGGTGTGTATGAAACCTTTACATTACACTTTTTACACTGACGCTATGTAGGTTAGTTATTTAGATGAAGTATGGAAACAATTATAGAAAGTGATATACTGTATGGATTATGTAGGAAAGATGAAAGAGAATTACTAGAAGTAAGTCTTTTTGATACAATGCTGATCACTGATAGAGGTATCAACCTCACTGTACACAGTACAGACCCTAAGGTAATCCTATCAGATGATATAAATGCATGCACTTTTTGGCAATTGTTGTAGCTTTCTGGGCATATATACACCTTATCCATCTTAAGGTATAAATTCTTAGTATATTTTGGCTAAACAAACAAAGATAAGCAACCAACAACCAAATGTACACTGTAATAACATGCAAATGCTGAAATGATATAAAAGCTGCAGAGGTGCACAGTCTTGGTCAGATTTTAAGCAGACAACAACAGATACCTTGGAATGAACAAGGTTGAGAGCTTTTATCATTGCCATATAAAGGAATACAAACATGTTGACCATTGCCTGCTTTGTTGTTCTAGAACAAAGAGAGAGTTATATAGTATTGTTATCATCATCATCAAGTACCGTGCCTACTGGCATAGGTGATCATGTCTCTCCACAATTTTCGATCTCGGCAGCTATTTATAATTTCTGTTGTTGACCCTCTGGCAAGCCATTCTCTTAAACTGTCTGTTATTTTTTCTCTTTGCTTCCCTCTATCTCTTCGTCCCTCAATTTTTCCAGTTGTTACAATATATTCCAGTTGTTCTCTTCTCATTACATTGCCAAAAAATGATGATTGTCTCTTCCTAATATTGGAAATTAGCTCTCTTTTTGCTTTGACCTCTCTCAGAACATTTTCATTACTCTTCTTAGCTGTCTACAGACTCCAGTGATTGTCTTGTCTGTTGTCCTATTGTCCATGACTCGCATCCATATGTTAAGACTGGCTCTACATAACATTTAAGAACTCTTTTTCTCGTTTCCACTGTCAAAAATGGATTGCATAGTATCTTCCTCATTTTCTGGAAAACATCCACCATCGTAATTTCTTTTTACAATCATGAATCACCACAAATATAGAAATAACGACAACAATGTTAAAGGGGATTCCCAAGGAAAACCCTCGTTTGGTAGGGGACATCATGTGCTACAGGTGATACCCGATCGATATAGCATTATGTACATGCATAAATGCACCAGAAGGTTTTTTTAAAAGTACGATATTCAAAAATGTTCCACTTTTGTCATCAGACATATAAGTAAAATATACATTATAAATAGTTTTTAAAAAAAAGAAGAGTCAGAAGTATATGTATTTATTTTTTAATTACGAAAATGTAACAAGAATATAATGTACATGTAAAAATTAGTTGTTCATCAGTAAGTGTCAAAATGATGAATTCATAGAAAAATGTTAAAACGATGAGTTCATAGAAAAGTGTTAAAATGATGAGTTCATAAGAAAGTGGTATTAAAATTAGGAATCTATAGAAAAAGTTTGGTCCAAATAAGATATTTATAAGAAAATGTCAAAATTTAAAGGGAATTTCTTAAGGTAGCAGTTTTTAAAAATATTATTTTGAACATTTACTTATATAGATTTAATATAATCTTCTTTTTCTACCTGTTAGCTCCCTGTGGAGCATAGGTCTTCAACAAACATTTTCCAAGCCGTTCTGTTTCTTGCCATTCTATTAAGATCGTTCCATGTGTCCCCCATCATCTTCATCTCTGCTTCTATCTGTCTTCTCCAAGAATTCCTTGGTCTTCCTCTTTGTCTTTTTCCCTGGGTATTCCAAAAAAGGGCCTGTTGTGTAATACTCTCAGTTGGCTTCCTCAGTGTGTGTCCTATCCAGCGCCATCGGCTATGCTGTATCTCTTTATCCACTGGTATTTGGCTGGTACATTTACATAATTCTTTTGTTAGTGATTTTGTCTGGCCATTTATATCCTTTTGATTTCATATAATAGGTATACTAAAATGTTCAAATGATTGATGGCAGGTATACAAAGCCAGGGTTCAGAAGCTGAAGATAGCACTGGAAGCAGCAGAAGCATACAACCAAGTAAAACCACCACATCAGACTGTAGGAGATGCTGTTATATTAGCCTTCCAGCTGGCCTCTGGAATGTTCAAAGTTGAAAAAGGTTGGTTAGTTTCAACAGACTGAAAGTTGATATGAGGTGTTAGTGACCATAAATTTTACAGACCTTCAGCACATGATTTTGGGGTAATGTGGTCAGTATTACGCCCGTGCCGCTTTACTTTCTCAGAAAAAAATCCAGTACTCATTAAAGGCTGGGTGAACCGAAAGCCGTTGGTTGGGATCGAACCCTACCTCTTGTCCTTTGTAGTCCAGTTCACTAGCCACTGAGCTATGGTAGCTCCCGTATCAAATATATAATCAACAACAAAACACATTCTACAGGATTTCTCCCATTACACGGGCCTGAGGAGGTCAATGTGGCCCACACTAACCTCCATGGAAGAGAAATTTTATGAGACACCCATTTCTCTAAAACAGACAGCAACCTTCTTACGTGAATCCAGAATCCTAGTCTGAATGAACCATGACCACAGCAGAAGAAGAAGAAAAATATAATCAGTATAGTCATCCCTAAGTAAAGAAGCTTGCCAGCACTAGAGCTAATAACAGTCAGCAACTCATAGCTGACTGCCTTAGCCCAAATTGGTAAACCAGAACTATCCAGACCCTGCACCACATTTTTGCAGTGTTCCTAGAAACAGACTAACCAGTCAATCAGTCTGGCTGAGTGAGAAGTGATTAACTCTTTTCGTACGGAAGCTTTTTATCAATGCAACGGAAGAGATTTCAGAGACACAATTTTTCATGGTTTTAAGAATCAATCTACATGTTTATATTTATCTAACATATAACATATTGTATATGAATTTTTAGATAATTAAACAAGGTATTAGATTTCACCAATATCAAAATGATACAAGACATATACAAAGAATATGGTTTGATGACAGTTCACACTAATCAAATTGAGAGTGACGCACTGTGCGGCGAAACGTACGGAAAGAGTTAAGAGGGACGGTAACCTGGTACTTAAAAGTGTCACTCTGATGTCAGATGTTTTGGGTGGAGACAAAGTCACCTCCCAGCAGCAGAGGTAGAAGTTGTCAGCAACCCACAGCTGGTGGCTTGTGACAAGATTGGTGAACCAGAACCATCCAGACCTACTCCACCTCTCCGTGGTGCCTCCAGTAACAGACTAAGCTGTCTAGTCTAGCCAAGCGAGTAGGGATTGGAGAGGAAAGACAACCCTGTACTAAAAAATTACATGCTGAGGCGGATGTGTTGGGCTGAAAGGCGCAAATGTCACAGTTTTACTGCAAACCACAACACAACACAAGGATATCAAAAGCAAGAGGAGCATTCGTTGCACTGGTAAACATGGAAATCCAAAGAAATTAGTTTAAATACAAAAATAAAAAGGTTCAACTCCATTGTTAAGTCAGTCCTATTATATGGCTGTGAAATAAGGAGAACAACAAAATTGACAATCATGAAGATACAGACTTTCATTAATGGATGCTTACGCAGAATAAATAGATGGAAATGGCAGGACAAAATCACTATCATAGAATTATGGAAATGTACCAGTCAAATGCCAGTGGATAAAGAGATACAGCGAAGATGATGGCGCTGGATAGGACACACACTGTGGAAGCCAACTGAGAGTACTACACAACAGGCCCTTTTTTGGAATCCCCAGGGGAAAAGACAAAGAGGAAGACCACAAATTCTTCCAGAAGACAGACAGAAGTAGAGATGAAGATGATGGGGAAGACATAGAATGATCTTAAAAGAATGGCAAGAAACAGAACGACTTGGAAAATGTTTGTTGAAGACCTATGCTCCACATGGAGCTGAAAGGTAGAAGAAGAAGACAACACGCAGACACTTAATGTCCTCTTAAGGTCGGATGATTAGAAGGTGTATTCCTTTAGTCATCAGGCAAAAGCAAGAAAGATATTTTGGGCCAATATAAACAAATATACCATGGCTTGCATTAAACCCCAACACAAATTATTGACACCTACGTTATGTCCCAAGCTAATGATATGGCTCCATATATTGCCATCCTATGTTAGTTCAAACTGCAGTCCACAAGAAGCTTCATTGCCTAATTGAGTAATGCTTCACATTTAGCCACCTTTAACACAGTCACCTATCAAAAACCTTAAAAACTGTTAATTTTTGTGTTTAGTGTTGCAAGTTATTTATAAAATGGCTGCATACTTCCCACTCTCCTCCTTTTCCATTTTGTACATTGTAATGCATTGCTACATAATCTATTAATTCATTTTCATTCTACAAATTTTATATTGCAGTATATACATTTTATCATTTGTCTTTGATAGACTAAGCACATGATTTAGTTTACCATCTTTTTCTGCTGCATAAACTCAAGTTAACTTTTCATTAGGTATCAATTAAGAAAGCAATGAGACAGCCCTATATAGGGTTTAAACCAGGTATTTTATGACTCGTTATGAGCATTTCTAGGGCTAATGCTGTTGATGATGCTCATTTCCTCTCCAAGTGAACAGACCTTACTAAGACTATTTTGCGGGGCACAATAGAAGGCAAAAGAAGACACAGCAACAGAGAAAGTGGTGGAATGACGACATCAGAGAATGAACAGGATGAATGTTCATTACATCCCAGAAAGCAGCTCTTAATTGTGAAGATGTTGTTAAGAGTTCCCCAATGACCTCCAAGGTTACAAGACTAATGAATGAAAGTAAAAACATTATGAATAAACAGGCACAGCAGCATAAAAAGTGTTACATTACTTCCTCTTTATCTTCCATGATCAGCTACTGCTGTGCATTGTGATGTTTAGACTAGCATAGATGATGAACAAAATGTTGTGTTTAAGGTCTTCTTAGTTTGTGTTGCAGGATTGTTTTTATGGGCCATATTTGTGTTCTTAGGATGTTAAGAGTGATGCAGTCCTGTAGGATATCATCTGGAGTTCATCCAGATGCTCCACAACTGCTTGTTGCAAAGTCACCGGGTCCTATCTTGTATAAGTGTGCTCTGAGGTCACAGTGACTTAGAGCTTAATTAATATATTCTACTTGTATCATCTTTAAAAGACAATTACAACAAAATCATGAAAACATTTCTAAGAACATTCTGTATTATAGTCCGTTTCATAACTGGTGCCCAACTTTTAAAATCGATATCTTTTTAAACACTTTTTGTAAGTTCTTCAAAATTTGCATGTAAAGTTATAATGAGTAGAACCCAACAGGGAATTAATTTCATTAAAAAAAAACATTTGGTTATTATTGTTGCTTATTTGATTTATATAAATTTATAACGACCCATTGATGTAGTCAAAACTTAATGTTTACAGTATTTAAGTTAAAAATAGCGAGTAAAAATCCATACACTGTCAAATTGACGTGTTTGCACGCTTTCAACGTGGGTTTTCTGACACAATTAGACACTTGTAATAAACACGAGACATTGTGTGTTCCATTTCCGTTCATTCAGTGGCGGAGACATGGAACTATAACATTTATCATGAGTCTTAAAATGAAATTCTGCAGTTTACAAAACATCGCAATAAAAATGTATGACTATTTTTGCAAAGAGGCTAAACGAGGAAGATTATTTCATTCTTTAGAAAACCCTGAGAATAGGACAAGACACATTCTGGATTTATCTAAACGGTCATTTAATCGCTGGATTCAAGCACGTGACCGTCAATGTTCCAAATATACAAAATCACAAGGAAGAGCAAAAATGTTGGATAATTTCGACAGTGAACTTATTAGAAGTGAAATTCGCAAAATGTTTGGTATGAATGAAACTGTTACAATAAGAAAATTAAAAGTATCGCTGAAAAAGAACAACAGTATTGAAATATTAAAGTCTACATTATGGAGGAATGTGAGAGCTGCAGGCTTTACATTCAGAAAGTATTCCAATGGACGAAACATCATCTGTGAGAATCCACATATAGTAGTCATGAGAAGCAAGTACTTACGTGAAGTAAAAGAGTTGCGCAAGCAAGGTTATGATATTGTGTACTTGGATGAAACATGGATCAATGCTCACCACACTAACCAAAGGGAATGGCAGTCATCAGATGGAAAGATTAAGAGATTAGTACCTAGCAGCAAAGGACAGCGCTTGATAATTGCTCATGCGGGTAGTCGACAACATGGACTAATACAGAATGCAGAGCTCTTTTTCTTTCAAAATCCATAGACAATCGGGATTATCACTCTGAGATGAATGGTCACATATTTAGACATTGGATTGAAAATTCTGTTCTCCCATCACTAGATCGACCATCTTGCCTAATAATGGACATTGCAGCGTACCTCAACATTGTTGCACTTGAAGATAAAGTCCCGACGTCATCCAGTACAAAAGGTGCTATTAAGATATGGCTCACAAAGGAGCACATACAATTTAATAACATGTACTTAAAACCTGAATTACTATCTCTAGTAAAGCAAAAACAGAGGACAAAGATTTATCAAATAGATAAGATTATCCAAGAGCACGATCATATAAGTTTGAGGCTGCCACCTTACCATGCTCATTTAAATCCAATAGAACTAATCTGGGCAAAATTAAAAGGACAAGTGGCAGATGAAAATACAACATTCAAAATATGCGATGTAAAGACTCTTGCTAATCTCGCTTTATTAAATATAGACAAAGATTATTGGGCTAAATGTGAAGACCACGTCTTAAAACAGGAAGAGGAATATTGGAAAAATGATGGTTTGTGGAATGTTCAACCCCAAACAGTTATTAATCTTTTAAACTCGTCTGATTCAGAATGAAAGTATATAGCCACCACAATGTTGGCCCCTATATTACCTTAAATTAGTTCAACAAACGGTCCTTTTCAGGACCACACAACTATGAAAATTTGACATACAGGTATACCTTGATATTATCGTCCGTCCTCGAACTGAGCAGACAATAATTCTCCTGGTGTTTTGTCTTATCCAGTTATTTCACCATTACGGCCACGCCTTTATCTAGTGAAAATTAATCATAGACCAGCAACTACGGTAATTTCTATTCTTTAGGGGTTCACAATTTACAATTTTGACAAACATCAAAGAAATTCGCCGCTTTAAGAAAACTGCAGCTGCAAGATATTTGTTAAATATACATTTAAAGGGTCTTTTGCATTCTAATAACATTTGGAAAATTTCAACAGTTTTTAACAAATGTGTAATGAGTAACAGCGTTTTGAAGTTGGGCACATGATTTGAAACGAACTATAATGTGTTTTCCTCACTGAACTAAGCTTTGTCTTCTTGGTTGTAGAAAAAGCTGAATGGGAACAAGCTGAAGTTTCCCAGACAGCAGCTCTTGATGATGATGATCCTGAGATGGAACAAGGAGCAGAGATGATGCTGGAGTATATAGAAAAGTTTAATGAGCTATTTGAAGATGGTTTTTATGAAGAAGCTGCAGTTCATGCTGCCAATAGCCCCAAAGGAATCCTGAGAACTCAAGCAACACTGGCCAAATTCAGGGGTAAGTAATTCAATAAAAAAAAAAATTTTATGTGAACATCTCATGACTACCACACCGGACACCATTTATTCTCCAACCCCATAGAAAACCTGTGGCACATCCCATAAATAGAATAAAAGTCATACAATAGTTGTTTGTGTTGTAAAGCTAATTCATATTTTTATGCATAAATGTTTCTTCATACATATAAAAGTTGTCAATGATCTTCTTCAGTGTCTGCTAGGGTGACTAGGCACCTATCTGTCTGCTTCACATATAGTGATATTGATTCTTCATCATAATTGATCAGTCAGTAGAGATAACTCTTCTATATATGTGTCATTTTAAGATAAACTTGATCTATGAAATAAATTTGAAGCATTAAATCTAAATAAATTATACAAATTCGTGGTCGTCTAGACTGTGTGAACTGGGAGTGAAGAATGAGTTACCAAAATATTCTGAATGAATGAGAGGATTTGTCAACCAATAGAGTGCTGGCACAATTTGTCACTATTTGCTGATGAGCATTTTGATGAGAAGATTGGAGTACCTATGGATATGTTCGGAGTGATGTGATGGTGATTCTAATTTAACCTAACATAAATAATACAAACTTAATAAAAGAGACTACAACACTAAAGGAACAGCGCAAACATATAATAAATGAGACTACAACACTAAATAAACAATACTAACTCATAATAAATGAAAATAAAAAAACCAGATGAATAATACAAACATAATAAATGAGCTTAAACACTGACCTTATATTTCAGATTTAGTACATAAGGGTAATAGTAAAAAAAATAAATAAAGTTTCACGTGAGTAAGAAAAATAAGTAATCACAACATAATTGAGGGAAAATGTTTGTAATATTATTTTAATTATAAAAAGTAATCCTCACTCATTACAATAAAAATAATACATAAAATAAATTAATACAAATTTGTGGCTTGTATTTTTACATTGTCATGGACACCTGCATGGCTAACTCAATAAACTTACACCGGTTACTTGAGTTTTGAGGCCTATGCCAACCAATCATTTTGCAGCTATGCTTTTTTAATTTTCTTGGCATCAACTAAGAATTCAACATTATTAAAGGCATGCTTCCCAAAGTGTTGAATTAATAGCTCAGCAAGGACATGTTATATATATTTGGTTATTTGGTTATGGAAGGCCCCGGTATCACTGCAAACGAATTAAAATCCATAATTGCTCAACCGCCCATACCAATGGAATCATCCAAATTACTAACTTATCTCCCAAACAATGAAAGGTAGCTTTAGTCCCCATCATAGCAGTCTCAGCACACACCAAAAGACATAAGGCGAAACCGCACAGAAAGTGAACACGACCAACTGTTAACTGTCATACGATATCAGCATTCATCGTAAGCAATTGGAATATCATTGGAAATGTTATATATATATGTTGGTTGACTATCTAGACTGTGTGAATTGGGAGTGAAGACCAGTGTTGCCAGAATGGAGCAATATTCTGGACAAACAAGAGGATTGGCCAACCAACACTGAACTGGCACAATAAATCGCTGGGTGTTGATAAGCATATTAAGGAGATCAGAGCACCTATGATGATGATCCTAATTTAACATAACGTAACTAGTGGTGTTTATGATAATATGGTGTTAGTGTCCATATTTTTAAGAAGATAATAACATTTGTATGGAAGCCAACCGAGAGTATTACACAACAGGCCCTTTTTTGGAATCCCCAGGGGAAAAGACAAAGAGGAAGACCAAGGAATTCTTGGAGAAGACAGATAGAAGCAGAGATGAAGATGATGGGAAAGACATTGAAGGATCTTAAAAGAATGGCAAAAAATAGAAAGACATGGAAAGTGTTTGTTGAGGACCTATGCTCCACTGGGAGCTAAATATGGTAGAAGAAGAAGAAGAATAACATTTGTAACTGCATGTGATGATAAAAAAGATTAGTTGCTACATATGAAGATAGTGATATTTGTTCATGTGAAAACAACATTATTTGTTGCTACATGTAAAGATACAATTATTTGTTACTACATGTGAAGTGAAAATAAGAATATTTGTTGCTAGATGTGAAGATAAAGAGTCCAGGGAGATCACCACTGCTGGCGTTCTGTGAAATGATGATGTCAACAGTGAAAGCAGCAGGCTGCAAGCCTAATGGTGCTCTTTCCATAGATTGTGTTGAAGCCAGTTTGAAAGAAAATCGCTCAGATCTAGTACACCACTGGCTGGCACAAGATAGGTAATTCTGTTTCTCCAATTTTGTTTACTTAACTTTTTTAAAGAAAATTTTACTTCTCACAAGAGCTCATGAATGAAAGGTTTTATTCAATGCCTTGCTAGGTGTATGGGGAATATGGTTTTAGTGGCTTTATTTTCCGTTACCATGACACATTTTTGGTTGAAGAAATAAATATACCAGACTGCCTTTACTTGCAAGATAAAAAATATAGTACCCATTTTTAGAGGTTTGGGTAAACTCCAGTGCAGGTCATGATAAAAAATATATCACTTATGGGAATTGACCTCAAACTCTTGTGATTAGAAAGTGAGCGCATTCACCACTCAGCCACTGAGGTTGCTCCTGAACTAATAATTAATTAGCTGAAAAAAATGCACACTAAATGAAGTCACATTTCTAAATAAAGAACACGCTTGTCATTTTTAGACTAGAATAAATGGTTCTTTAAGGATCATAACAAGCGATAACACAAAAGAGAACGAAATATCCGTACCAGAAAACAGCAGAAGAGAGGAAGAAATAAATGAAATACTATTTGCAGACGACCAAGTTCTGATACATGAAACAACTGAGGACCTGCAAGAACATATCAACAGGCTAAACAACACTTGTAAACAATACAACATGAAGATCAACATAAACAAAACCAAAGTAATGGCAATAGCGAGAAAGAAAGAAAAACTAAACATCATAATAGATAATATGACTCTGAAGCAAGTAGACAATTTTAAATAGCTGGGTAGCACGTTAACACAAAACAATAACCAAGAGACAGAGATAGATATAAGATGTAACAAAGCATGCCAAGTTATAGGCCAAGTATCAACACTATTGAAAAACAAAGCAATAACTACGGAAGCAAAAAGGGCAATATACAAATCAATTTTTCTACCAACTCTGTGCTATCAGTGCCAGAATTGGACACTAGACTCTAGAACAATAAGAAAGATAATGACCACCAAAATGAAATGTGTCAGAAGAATGACAGGAAACAGCTTAAGGGACAGAGTAAGAAATATCGACCTAAGGAAGAAACTCGAAATTGAACCAGCCATTGAATACATAAAGAAACAACAGATAAATTGGTTCGGCCACATAACAAGACAAAAAGAACTAACAATGACTCAAAGAGCCATAAACAAACGCTACGAAAATGCCAGATTAAGAGGAAGACAGAGAAAGAGATGGATAAAGGGATTACTAGAGTCACTAGGAGGGATAACACCAGAAGAGGCCAACAGAAGAGCAAAGAATCGCAGATTGTATCTCCCCTCGACGCCATCGGCAATGAAGGAGGGATAGAAGAAGAGGAAGAAGATAATGGTTGTGTATAAATATGTTTTTTAGGGGGCAAATGGCAGCAATAGTTTTTTCTTTCTGTTTAGCTCAGCAGCCTATTTTAAATTTAATTTACAGAATGATTGGTTTTAATGTAAAATTACAATTATTAAATGTATAATTTTCAGAGACAATAAATAGTTTTCACTTCAAACTACACAAAATGTTCTTTTGAACCAGCAGAAATAAATTAAATGTGACACTAGTTTCTTGAAATAAAGAGAAAGAGAGATAATGTGTGTGTGTGCGTGCGTGTGTAAAAATAAAACACACATATCTAGTGCATTAGTTTTAAGCATTATATCATCTCATTCATGCAGAATATGCTGAGTTGATTCCCTTTGGACCTGATTATGTACTGATTGTTTCATATTTGAAAAAAAATTGTGTTCTATTATTTTTATCTTTTTTATTTGCAGATGATCAGGCACTAATACATGAAACAATAGAAGACCCACAAGAACACTTAAACAAACTCAACAGCTCAGGCACATAATACAACATGAAAATCAACATCAACAAAACAGAAGTCATGAATGTCGCCAAAAATAAACAGAACATCAACATAACTTTAGAAGGCAGACAACTAAAACAAGTAAAGGAATTCAAATACCTAGGAAGTCTAATAACAAATGATAATTCTCAAACAGCAGAGATAGAATCAAGATGCAACAAAGCTTATCAATTCATTGGACAGTTATCACCACTATTGTCCAACAAGGAAATAACTCTGGAGACAAAACGAGCACTATACAATACAATCTTCATCCCAACGTTGTGCTACCAATGCCAGATCTGGACCCTAGATGCAAAAACAATAAGAAAAATAACCTCTACAGAGATGAAATGTGTTAGACGAATGACAGGAAACAGTCTGAGAGATAAGATCAGAAATGAAGAACTGATAAAAAAAGCTAGGAATAGCCCCAGCTATAGAATATATAAGGAAACAACAGATAAAAGGGTTTGGCCACGTGACAAGGCAGAAAGATCAAAACACAACACAACGAGCCTTCAAGAAACGTTGTGAGAACACCAGACCCAAGGGTCGACCATGAAAAAGATGGATCGATAGAATATTAGAAGCACTAGGAAACAACAGCAGCAGAGGTGAACAGAAGAGCAAAAGACCGCAAATTATATCTCCCCTCGACGCTGAAAGGCAGATGAGGAAGGAAAGAAGAAGAAGAATATTGTGCTCTATCAGCAGCACTTTCTTTAGAAATTACAGCATTAAGAGCACAGTTGCCCCTTGTCATCACAAAGTAGTATTTTAGTTTGAACTCTATAAATTTTGCAGCATTTGTGCCTTAAGATGCCATGAGTCTACTACATTCTCCTTATTATTAAAACAAATATTTTTATGGAATAGTTCCTTTTAGGGACATCTTACAAAGCTTAATCAATGTTTGTGCTGATGATGTTTAATATAATCAGTGCTTTTTCTGAAATAAAATTTACAGTTTACAGAAACTCTATTATTCAAGAGCATATAAAGAGAAATTGTAATATACATACATTTGTCGCATGGTTTGTATATTTTCTCAAATTATATTTTACTGTTATACTTAACATTATATTTATCAAATAGAAATTTTAAAAAGGCACTGAGTAAAATCTGAAAAGTTTAAGTTTGCTGGAACACATTCCACTCTAGCTAAAAAAAAAAAAAAAAACCTGAATATAACAATCATTATAAAAATGAATATTTCAAAGTTTGACAAATTTGGCACTTTCTGATATGTAAAACTTTCATTTTTAAGCCCAAATATTATTGTAATTTCAGCTATAAAATTGTTTCTAATGAATTTCATGCACAATAGAAAAGTCAAGTTAATTTATATTTCTAAAATGAGCAAAACAACCTTAAAACCAATGATAAACAGCTTTAGATATACCATTAAGAGGTTCTTAGAGTACATTTGTGTCAGTTATATAGTCCCTCCTTCATCTTCTTCTCTTCCTCTTCTCCTCCTCCTTTTTCATCTTCTTCTTCATTTGCCACTTCGTGTTCTCATTCTGCTCCTTCTCCTCCTTGTCTTCCCTTTCTGTTTTTTATTATTTACCTTATATAGTTTGTGTGTTTTTATATTATATAGCCAGTTTCTCAAAATGTAATGCTTGACTTTAATCTTCCAGACTAACTCTTTCATACCAACTTGGCAAGATGATCACTGACCACTGCTCATGCCCTGTCCCATGTATGTGTGGATGCCAGTCCATGGCACAAAATGTCTTTGTTCATCTCAGTGCTCACAAAGATGCTGTCATGACCATGCTGAAACAGGGCAAAGTTCACACCACCTTGCAATATGCAAGACTTTACAACTGCATTAATTCTGAGAATATAAAAGATGTTCTAATTCTCAATGTCTGCCAGGATTTGGTGAATGGATTAATGGAATGTGATTCTTTAGGAATGAAACCATGTAAATTTACAATTGATTGCATATTTAAAATTAGTTGTTGTCATATAGACAGAAATGTAGGACTTGTCACCAGTGTTGTGGAGTTCCAGCTTTGTGCTTTGAGCTATATAAATAGATAAGTGATAAAAGTGTTTATGAAGAATAGAGGAAATAAATAGAATTTTAAAAAAGAGGTTTGGTTACAGTTTTATTGGGTGATAAGGAATGTTACAAAATGTTGGGGGGTGGAGGGAATTGGAGTAAGGTGCCAACCACCATCTGGACTGACAACCACTGATCTAGAATTTGTTTGTGTCAGAATCGGTGAACAGTAGAGTTGATCCAGACCATACTCCGCCTCCCAGTGGTCTTACTAGAAACTGAACAACCAGTCTGACCAAGTGAGTCGAGATCCAAGAGGGAAGGTGACCAGGTGCTAAAAATGATATGTTATTGCAACCGAATGTGTTAGGTGGAAGGCACAATTATCACAATTTTTCTGCAAACTATATAACATATCTGCACCAAATTAACTCTTTCCATATGGAAGCTTTTTATCAATGAATAAAACTGAAGAGATTTCAGAGGCAAAACTTTTCATGGTTTTAAGAATCAATCTATGTATTTATGTTTATCTAACATATAATATACTATATATGAATTTTTAGATAATTGAATAAGGTATTAGAAACTTAACTTAAAACTTAAAAAGCCCCCGTCACGCCAAGTGACGTGTAGGGAATATGGTGTTAGTGACCATAAATTTTACAGACCTTCAGCACATGATTTTTGGGGTAATGTGGTCAGTATTACGCCCGTGCTGCTTTACTTTCCCAGAAAAAAATCCAGTACCCATTTAAGGCTGGTTGAACCCATAAGCCATTGGTTGGGATCGAACCCTACCTCTTGTCCTTTGTAGTCCAGTTCACTAACCACTGAGCTATTGCCGCTCCCAATAAGGTATTAGATTTCACTAATACCAAGATGATACAAGACGTGTAAAAAGAATTTGGTTTGATGATGGTTCACACTAATCAAATTGAGGATGACACAATATGCGGCGAAACATACTCGGCCGAAATTGGCATGGTGCACAGTGCGTCAAAACATGTGGAGAGAATTAATGTCCTTTAAAGTGTGAATAGGAGTAGTCATTGCATGAATGCCAAAAAAAAAAAAATAAAAAAAATCATACAAATATTGCAGCCTAAAAACTAACTTTCTGCAGGGACATAGATAAAAGGCAGAAAAAGAGATGGAAAATAGAAAAACAATTACCTATGGACACTTATTACATTGATAATTATCACATAAAGGTAATGGTATCACATTGCATTATTGTCACTAGAGAGTCAAGTACAGTGCCCCCCCTCCCCACTCACACACACAAGCATATGCACACACACACACACACAAACAGACACACATACACTTAATCTTGGCATTATTTTTTGTGGTGTGTGCAGCCAAGGTCTCTCCCCATTGATACATTTCCATCCCTAACCAAAGGCCAGGTGTCCTTAATTGTGTACTCACTTGTTTCTTGTTTTGTAGTGTTCACTTGTTAAGAGGGTGTGGGTGTGTTGTATTGCTAGTTTTACACTGTCAGACCCTGCATTGTGTCTCACCACACAGCTCTTTTGTGGGCGAGCTGTTCAATCTCAACGAGTGAGCTGATACCTGCTCTTGTTACCTCTCACTTTAATGTTCTTTTTAGTATTTCTCAAGGTCGATCTCTTTCTCTTTCACCCTCTGGTTCCCATTTGAGGGCCTGCTTTGAGATTCTTCTGTTGTCTCTTCTCGTCACATAGCCAACATATGACCGCCTTCTTCTCTTGATTATAGTTGATATTGTGGATGCTTTGTCATTTCTTTTATATCTGCAATAGTCGTGAACTCATTCCATGATATACAAAGTATTTTCCTTAGGCATTTTTTTCAAAAGCATCCAATTTATTTTCTATATCTTTAATTGTTTTCCAGCTCCCACATGCATAAGTAAGGGTGGATAATACATTTGATTTGAAAATCCTGAGATTTGGTTTTGTGTTTAGTAATTTTCATATTTTTTCAAGATTTTTGAAAGTCATAGTTGCCTTTTGCTATTCTGATTCTAATTTCTTTTTCTTTGTGTCTCCTTCTTGATCAATGAGGCTTCCAAGATACACAACGTGATGTACTTCTTCCATTGCTTTTCTTACAAGGTATATTTTTTTCTACAGGGCGAATTTGATTTTTCATTACTTTTGTCTTTTCTTGGTTGCTCTCAAGTCCAATTTTTCTAGCCATTGATGACATGACATTTGTTTTTTCTTGCGTCATGTTCACATTGCTATTGATTAGGACTATGTCATCCACAAAATTGAGGTGCTCCATTTGAGATCCAAACCCTCCAAATGAGATAAAATATCATGAACACAGATAATGAATAACTATGCTGTAAAATTCACATTTTTGTATGGTATTATAAATTGGAACCACTTCCAAAAAAATAATTGTTAAGAATGAAAAGACTGCTGTAGATATAGGCCATCTTCATTAAAAAATGTTAAAAATTGATAGGATTGTAGCTAAAATGATATTTTGAGGTCACAAGAAACAGCTGTGATATATAGCATAGTTATTAGCAAACAACATCCTACAATTGAAAAATCAAATGTGCTCACAGAAATATGCCTGCTACATAGACTACACCAAAGCTTTTGATAGAATACACCATAAACAACTTATAGACTTAAAGATATACATTTAGATGACACAGACATATGACTAATATGTAATTTATGCTGGGAGCAAAGAGCAATAATAAAATGTAACAAAGAGAACTCTAAAGACAGGGATGCATCCTATCATCAAGCTTGCTCAATCTATACACTGAACAAACCTTTTAAAACATCACAGTGATGCCAGGCCTAAACATTAATGGAAAGATAATTGATAACCTAAGATATGCTGATGATACTTTATTACTAGCAGAAAATCTAAAGATCAACAATAATTACTTAATGAAATAAACATGACAAGCAAAAAATATGGATTAGATATGAATATAAAATGACTAAAACTATGGTCATAAACAAAAATAATACTCTAAACCCACAAGCGGATATAAAAATTGAAGGAATAGACCTGGAGACAGTTCAGAACTACAACTACCTTGGACATACTATAACCAGTGATGGAAAATGTAAAACTGAAATAAATCATAGAACAGGAATTACTAAAAAGTAATTTTAATGTCATGAAAAATATACTAACATCAAAACAAATAACACCAGGGAAAACTAAGAATAGCAAAATGTTATATCTTCTCAACCTTCATGTATGGTGCAGAAACATAGACATTAGACTAGAAAACTGAACAGAAAATTGAAGCCTTTGAAATGTAGATTTATAGAAGAATAGGAAGAATTTGATGGAAGGAAAAGAAAACAAAAGATGAAGTCTTAAAATAACTAAAAATGAAAAGAGAACTACTAAACACAATTCAGACAAGACAAATTAGCTTTTTGGGGCATGTTAAAAGACACAACAGCCTACTAAAAGTAATTTTTGAAAGGAAAATACAAGATAAAAGAGGCAGAGACAGACCAAGACTAACATGGATGAGTAACAACATCAAAAGAGGGACAAGTCAGCCTATGACAACGTGCATTAACAAAGCAAGAGACAGAGTAGAATAGTGCTCCTTGGTAGCCAACCTTCGATGCGGAGATGACACTCAATGATGATGATGATGATCCTACAATTAAGTATTAACAGCCAAGTGAAACAACAAAAGGGGAAGGGGTGACTTATCAAAAGATAGGAGGTTAGTTTTAAATATTGCACAAATTACCATGCATGAAGTAATTTTCTGTCAAGAGTATTCTATTTTCTCTTGAAATAAAAAGTAAACGATGGGGAAAATAGCAAAGAACAGGTAAAATCATTAATGACTGAAATATTTATAAGGATTAACTGTGGAATTCAATAGAGGGTAACATTTAAGAAAGTGAATACATAATTGTCTATTTTGCTGATTAGTTTAAAAAATCATTGTGCTTTGTCTCTGTTTCAGATTTGAATCTAACAGTTGGCAAGGTACTTCTGTCTCTGGCTGGCCTCAATAAACTTGAGCTAGCTGAAAGCCTTGTGTCAGCCATGCTGAAATCTAACAGCAAGAACAACCGTAAGCTATTTTATGTTGTTGTTTATTTAACTCATTAAATATCTAATTCTAAAAGGCACTGTTTTGTTTGAAAGAGCAATTAATGCTGCTCCTGATACCCAGTGGTACTTTTGCTGCAGGTAGGATACTGTACTGGATTTGTGGCAGTGGACTTAGTACCCATTTTGTTGATCTTTTTTCTTAGTGCATTTCTAGAATCTCAACTTTTCTCATTTTAAGTTTGCCTATCTTCTGGTCATCATTGAACTGAAGACTATTGTTTGCTGTTTTGTGCCAACACTGTGAAATAAATTTATTGTTTCAGTAAGTTATGGACCCAGAAACATGGACATTAGACAAGAAAACAGAACAGAAAATTGAAGCCTTTGAAATGCGGATATATAGAAGAATAGGTAGAATTGGATGGAAACAAAAGAAAACAAACTATGAAGTTTTAAAACAACTGAAAATAAAAAGAGAACTACTAAATACAATTAAGACAAGACAAATGAAATTTTTGGGGCATGTTAAAAGACACAACAGCCTACTAAAAGTAATATTGGAAGGAAAAATACAAGGTAAAAGAGGCAGACCAAGACTAACATGGATGAGTAACATCAAAAGATGGACAAGTCAATCTATGTCAGCCTGCACCATCAAAGCAAGAAACAGAGTAGAATGGCGATCCATGGTAGCCAAGCTTCGTTGCGGAGAAGGCACGTGATGATGATGAAGTTATGGAAAAGAATTTTTATTTTTTCATAAATTAGCATGTAGAGCGGGGTCTGGGTTGTCTAGATGTAAAACATCAGCCTCTGGGGCAGGTAGGTCTCAGGTGTAAATCCCACCATAGGTGGTGGGAAATTTCACTTGAAATCAGTGGTTTCCTCATGGCTTTACCCTCTCCTGATCTCTGAGTAGTGCAATTCAATGTCTAGCCTTTTTGGAAAACAATGAAAATCAGGTGATCTCAAGTGCACTCAGACATGTTAACAAATCTGTGGCAGTTAAAAGTAGGAAAGAGTAGGCCAAAAATGGGTGCTGTCTGGGCAAAAAATTGGTAAGCAAATCTACCCATAAGTAAAGTAAAGAGCCCCATCACGTCAAGTGGCGTTTAGGGAATATGGTATTAGTGATCATAATTTTCACAGACTTTCGGCACATGATTTTTGGGGTAATGTTATCGATACTACGCCAGTGCCACTTTACTTTCCCAGAAAAAAAGCCGTCGATTGGGATAAAACCTGACCTCTTGTTCTTTGTAGTCCAGTTCACTAACCACTGAGCTATCGCGGCTCCCAAATCTACCCAGACTGAAGACAAATGTGTTGGACCCATCAGCACAGAAATCGTGGCTTTGCTGTAAACTAGCAACACAATGAATCCACGCCCACTTAATGCATGAATACTAAGAAGAAGAGAGAGTATTGTTTAAATATATTTGTGATGCTGTTGCAAGGAGTCATACCACAAAGTTAGCAAACAATAGCTTTGCTTTTTGGGGCTTATATTTTAAGAGTTAATTCCTAACATTTAGAGCCAGAAAAATTATAAACTTATTATCCATAAATCCTCATTAACTCTCCTGAAACACTAGACTGCAACAGCAGCCTGCCTGTTTATTAAACTCATAAACACAGACGACATATCCTAGTTCTCCCATTATTAATGATTATTGGCTTAGATTTCTTTCATACTTTTCTTTTTCACATATTTATTTATTATCTCCCTTTCATGCTCTCACAAAACTTTAGCCACTACAGCTGTGCTTCAGTTATGTTATTCAACTTCTTTGTACTGTAGCTAGAAAGTACTCAATTTTTCAGATATATTAACGTCATATATTTTCTCTAACTTGTAAATTGTACACTCATTACCTAATCCATCTATTATTAAAACACAAGATAATACTATATTTATAGAAAAAATATAACTATTGAATTCGATGATTTCAAAGAATACTTACTTTGACAATTAGAGATAAGATAAGAGTGAGAAAATTAGAAAAAAGATTTGAATTACCACGAGCCTTGAGCTACATCCAGAGACAACAAGTTAATCTAAACTTAATCTGTAATTTCTTACTTGTATAACCCTCCCCTGATCTCTGGATAACAAGATCCAATGTCTACTAACCCTCTCAGATAGCAGCAATAAACAGGGGGTCCCATGTACACACTGCACATATTAAAGAACCCTTGACAGTTAAAAGTCAGAAGAGTAGGGCAAAAAAATGGTCACTGTCACAAAAAATTGTTCCACCAATCTACCGGAGACTGATGTGTTGGTCCAAAAGGTGCAGATGTTGCGGCTATGCTTTAAAATTAGCCACACAAGACAAATACATCAATGTCTACTTTACAGGTGAACTCTTAAGAAGAAATTAGAAATTAAATTTGCTTTCAGAGACAATGAGCCTGACAGAAACAGAGCTGGAAGCTGTCAATGACTTATAGCTGATGGCTTACGCCAGGATCAGTGATTCAGAACCATCCAGAGCCTACTCCACCACTTTGTAGTGCCTCTAGAAACAGACTGACTAATCTAGTGTGGCTAAGCAAGTAGGGATAAAAGAGGGAAGGAAATCCGGTACCCAAAAATGCCATCCTGAAGTCGGATGTTTTGGGTCAAAAGGCAGAAATATCACAGTTTTACTGCAACCAGAACGCAACTCATCCACACTCACCTAACTTCCTTTTTAGGACAGATGATGAAGAGGTCAATCAGTTCCTTTAGTAGTTAATCAGAAAGGAAAGATAGCAAGAAATTTTCTTTCATCCAGTTCATTTAACTTTGGCAATAGTTTTTCACTTGTTGGTCATCTATTTTTTGGTACATTGTGGAGATGGGAGCAAATCCTTATTTTGTTGTTTGTCCTAATCCTGAATTGTAGAGTACGCATTGTGACAATAAAACACACTTAATCAAGCACAGGAAATCAGAACCATAATAAATATTTAATCACATACTGTTGACTGTTGTTAGAGTTGATATCACAGCACTTCAGGCAAACTCATGAGTGTTCGGTTGCTTTTAGCAGATGGTGAATAATAGGTATGTGTCAAATACTTGGGCACAAAAATAACATCAGATGGGAGATGCAGCACAGAAATAAAAAGCAGAATAGCTCAGGCCAAAATAGCATTTCAGAAAATGAAAAACGTCTTATGCAACAAATCTATGTCAATAGAAGTGAGAAAGAGAGTTCATCGGTGCTATATAGAACCAATTCTGACCTATGGACAGTAGACAAACAAATGAAAAGACGATTAGAGGCCACAGAGATGGGATTTCTCAGAAGAATGTTGAAAGTTTCCTGGACAGCTAAAAAGACCAATGAGGAAATTCTCAAAAAGGCTAACACAAAAAGGGAGGTCCTAAAAAACATCAGAAAGAAACAATCAACATTTTTCGGACACATCATGAGAAGAGGAAAGTTGGAATACTTGATTACAAGTGGCAAAACAAAAAGAAAGAGTGATTGCGGGGATGACAAAGAGGAAAAATACTGGATAGCTTGGTGTGATGGCATAGAAAACAGTGAACAACAGAACTGATATGATGCACTATAGATAGAAGATTATGGAAGGACATGATCGCCTATGCCAACCAGTATGGCACATGATGATGATGATGATGAATAATAGGTCATGATTCTCAACATTAGTCTATTTAACTCAACCTAATTATATAGATCAGAAACATGGATGTATTAACTTGGAATACAAGGAAGCTGCAGACATTTATTAGCACATGCGGTGGATACTTTAAGTCAGATGGTCAGACACAATTAGAGATGTTGAACTGTAACAAAGAACAAATCAATCATCAGTGGAAGAAATTTTAATTAAAAGAAAGTGAAGATAAAAAAAGAGAGACATGTTTTGAAAGCCATCCACAAGCACTTCTAGACAAAACCTCATCTGGTTTATCCCAGTTTACCCACAGAGAAAGAGGGAACATAGAAGACCTAGAAATGCATGGAGATAAAATCTGAGACAAAAATAGAATAGAATAGAATAGAATAGAATAGAATAGAATAGAATAGAATAGAATAGAATATTTATCAACACTGAGTATTCTCATTTAAATATATCAGAGTTTTGTTTTTGCAGATATGAAAGTAGCCATACTGCCCCTTAAGAAAGCAGTGACTCTGGACAGGGAAACTACACGGGAACAGTGGTTGGCCATCATTCAGTTTCTGAGCTCCAGTAGCCAACAAGAACTAAGTCTACAGCTGCTAGCTTTAACTACAGTGATAGATGTTATTACTAATGCTTGTAGTATCTTACAGGAGGACAGGAAAGCTGTATCATTCTCTCTAGAGATTGAAAAATGCAGTGACTCTAACAAGGATGATGATGTTGATGTTGAAGATGATGATGATGATAATGATGACTGCAGCTTTGAAATGTCATCAAGGTCAAGAGAATCAAATTCATATGATCAATCATCAAGGGAGATGAGTCCAGAGATTTTTATACCCCAGCGCAGCTCCAGGCAATCGATACTAAAGAAAGTTTCTGATGTTGGATCGACCGTTGATCCAGAATTAAATAAAGCACTTTCTAGAAATACTCTTTCCCCACCTCAAAAGAAAAGAGTTGTTCATGTTAGTGCACTGAAGAGCTCTCCTGCTGAGGAAATCAAGGGAGACAAGCAGACTGAAGAGCACAGTAATTCATCAGACCACAAGCAACCAGTTTCCAGAGGATGTGGTGGGATACGATTTATGGATAATGACCCATATACAAGCAACCCTGAATCAGCAGATGACAGTGAGGCTGAATGAATAATCAGAAGTGTATTTATTACATTAGCATGAAGATAAATAACAAATAATAAATCATTATGTCAAGCTGTTTTTAACTGCAATGTGTAATCAATCTTGCAGAGACTGTGGTAGATTTAAGATGTGATCAAACCAGCAGTGTTATGTTGTAAACATAATGTATTTATATACACATATTTTAATCACATTTGTATTCTCGTTTCCTTTCACTTGTGGGGTATAAGTTGTTACTAGAGAAAAATTATTATTGATTGTTACTTTGACATTTTTGGTAAAATTCTGCAAGTTGTACTTTTGTTCTAACCAATCCTTCTGCCTCAAATACTTCTTCACAGTTGTTTGTCTCTGATACTTTAGTTGATTTGCTCATTTGTGTCTTTCCAGGAGGATAAAATACACATGTCTCTTCTATTATACTTTCAACGCAATTAGAAGAAAGTGTATCTTAACATTAAAAATACTTTTGTGGTTAAAAATGTAATATTTCTGCCCTTGAAACTCTCAGACTTCTATTTTTGTGATCTTTTTGTTATAGGTATTAACCGCATTAACTACTAAAATGTCATTCTTACATAAATGATTACTTTAGCTAAATATTTTACAATTTGTGGGTGGTTTCTCAATTTTAAACCACTTCAGTACAGTATTCGATTCAACATTGAAAGGAATGTTCTAGGCTCACGACATCTTTATCCATAAATGATGAAATGCTGTACTAGGCTCAAGACATCTGTATCCATAAATGATGTACTAGGCTCAAGACATCTTTATCCATAAATGATGTACTAGGTGCAAGACATCTTTATCCATAAATGATGTACTAGGCTCAAGACATCTTTATCCATAAATGATGAAATGCTGTACTAGGCTCAAGATATCTGTATCCATAAATGATGTACTAGGCTCAAGACATCTTTATCCAAAAATGATGTACTAGGCTCAAGACATCTTTATCCATAAATGATGTACTAGGCTCAAGACATCTTTATCTATAAATGATGAAATGCTGTACTAGGCTGAAGACATCTTTATCCATAAATGATGTACTAGGCTGAAGATATTTTTATCCATAAATAATAAAATGCTGTACTAGGCTGAAGACATCTTTTTCCATAAATGATGTACTAGGCTCAAGACATCTTTATTCATAAATAATGAAATGCTGTACTAGGCTGAAGACATCTTTATCCATAAATAATGAAATGCTGTACTAGGCTCAAGACATCTTTTTCCATAAATGATGTACTAGGCTCAAGACATTTTTATCCATAAATGATATACTAGGCTCAAGACATCTTTATCCATAAATGCTGAAAGATCTTCAAGATTAGAACTAAAATGTCACTTTAGTACAAAAATAAACATCCGTGATTAGTAGTCTGTGTTGCGGTGTTCATTGCACCTTTTTGTCCAATGTAATCACCTTCAGCATTTTTTTTTTTAAATTGGGACTGCTTCCTTAGCCTTTTATTTTCCCACTTCTACCTGCAATTTCTCAACCAACTCTTCATCCTCTTTAAGGACAAACCTGTGCACCAGACCCATAAAATGTCTTCTATCTATCTATCTGTTTGTCTTTCTGTCTGCCCATCTGTGTGTCTGCCTGCCTGCCTGTCTGTCTGTCTTTCGAGCTGTTGCCGGCCCATAGGGCATAGAACCAGATACTCTTTCTCTTTTACTAAATTTTCTTTCTAGCAGTCTTAATCTTTGCCAAAAACATTTATCAAATCCCGCCATGTCTCTGTTCTGTGCAAGCATCTCAATCTCATTGAGGGAGCCGATTCCTGCTGCCTTTGCCTCTCTGATCAATGTTCTTCTCAGTGTCTCTAGGTTGGCCTATTTACCTCCTGCCTATTGCTTCCCACATGAGGGCTTGCTTTGTTATTCGGTTATTATCTCTTCTCATCATGTTTAACATTTTTAAAAAAAAGCCTTACATATCAATTTTATTTGCTTCTTTTTAGTGAGGCATGATCTGTTTAGAACATCAAACTATGTCTTCTATGGCCAAAATTGTCGTAAAAAATTATAGTGAAAATTACACTTTTATTGGTTATGCGTATCCATGCATCATAGTGATTGTTTTGCTTACTTTTTGGTGAGGCACAATCCGTTCAACCACATATTAAGTCTTTTAGGTTATATTAGACCGCATTTACCATCCAAAAAAGAAAGTGAAAATCACTTTCTCATCTTTAATTATTTAGTCTTCGCAGATGACCAATGCCTAATATATGGGGATGAAAACCTGCTACAACAACATTTAACATGTCTAGATAAAAGCTGCACAAACTACAGTATGAAAATTAACACAGCAAGAACAGAGGCTATAAGAATAAGCAAATTAAGACACCAATTAAACATCAAGATCAAGGATAAAGAATTAAAACAAGTAGAGGAATTCAAGTATTTAGGCACAATGTTCACAGAAGATGGAAAACTAGACAGAGAAATTGACATGAGAATACAAAAAGCAAATGCTGTCACATACCAACTTTCACCATTGCTAAGACATCCAAACATTTCTATGCCAGCTAAACAACAAATGATAAATAGCATCTTCATACCAACTTTGTGCTATGAAAGTCAAACATGGACCCTTTCTAAATCACATTTAAGAAAGATGTGAGATGCGTTGCTTGAGAAAAGTAACAAACAACACAAGAAGAGATAGAATACCAAATGAAACCATAAGAAAAATAGTAGGAACAAAACCCTGCCAAGAATATATAGAACAACAAGAACTTAAATGGTTTGGCCACCTGGTCAGAATGAATCCTTACCAATTACCATCAAGGGCGTTCTTCTCGAGAATGCATGGAAAAAGACCAAGAGGAAGACCCAGAAGAAGATGGATAGATGCAGTGACAGAGACATGTAACAACAAAGGAAAATCACTAATTCAGACAATTCGAACAGCACAAGAACGACAAATGATATAAACCACGACACCTTTTAGGTATCAGTGAAAAGAGAAAAGGAGAAGAATTATTTAGTCACATATGAAATAGCATTGTTAATTGGCCTCAGTATTTATGGTCAATTTCAGACATATTTACAAGTTGGACATACTTACAAGTTGATGGGCTAGTATACATATAAGGAATACATCTTTTTGGGTAAAATATTAGGCGTAGATTTATTTTGTTTAAAAAAGTGTGGAAAGTTGCATAAATGATTTTCTTTCCTTACATAATAACTTGTAAGGCTTAAAAGTCTATTTTCAAGAAAATCCCTTACAAATTAAGGAAAAACTTTACAAGATGGAAGATATCCATAAGTTTTTATCAAATTTACCTTTCCTCAGAAGCTTTTAAATGTAAATTGTAAACTAGTTATGTTATTTACAGTATTGTCTTATCTATTATGTTTTAGCTTCATCTTTTTGCTTTTCTAATCTTTGTAGCTATGCCCGATTGGATTGCTTGTTTTTAATGCCATTATATTGAATTGTATTTGTGCAAACTTTTATTACCATAAATCTGTAATTATATCATTTTTTTGTCTTTTTTTATTCTCACTTTTCTAGTTTTACAGAAATGTTGCATATTTATGGCTCGCCACTTCTTCTCTCCTAGGAAAGCAGTCTAACTAGAATAATGAATCTGTCCTAATTGGTTATCATGGTTTTTTACATTTTTTACATTACCTTTCAGCTCCCTGTGGAGCATAGATCTTCAACAAACACTTTCCAAGTCATTCTGTTTCTTGCCATTCTTTTAAGTTCATTCCATGTCTTCCCCATCATCTCATTCTTTTCTGCTTCCATCTGTCTACTCCAAGAATATTTTGGTCTTCCTCTTTGTCTTTTTCCTTGGGGATTCCAGAAAAGGGCATATTGTGTAATATTCTCAGTTGGCTTCCGCAGTGTGTGTCCAATCCAGTGCCATCATCTTCGTTGTATCTCTTTATCCACTGGTTTTTGACTGGTGCATTTCCGTAATTCTATGTTAATGATTTTGTCCTGGATAGCTCAGTGGTTAGTGAACTGGAATATAAAAGACAAGAGGTCGGGTTCGATCCCAATCGACGGTTTCCAGGTTCACCCAGCCTTACATGGGTACCAAATTTTTTTCTGGGAAAGTAAAGCGCCACGGTAATACTGACCACATTATCCCAAAAATCATGTGTCATATTTTTATCGTCGAGAGATTTAACGTTTTATGTATCTTCCCACCCTCCTTTGTTTGAATTGTGCATGGGCAGCGCAAATTTTTTTTTATTTCCGTCGATTCCCGACTGTCAAAGGTTCTTTAACGTACGCAGAGTGCACACGGGACATCCTGTTTTTTTTCCCCCGTTATCCGAGAGGTCTAGACATCGGATCTCACGACCCAGAGAGCTTCCAAGTCCGGCTTGCTGCCGGAGCTACTGAGCTTAGTGCTCTGTGCACACCGTGATTTATCCGGATCGCGTTTCGATATTCCGATTGTTTACGATGTATGATGATATCGACAAAGGACAGTTTGGCTGCGTACACTTTCGGTGCGGTTACGTCTTATGTCTTGTGGCATGTGCTGTAACTGTTATGATGGGGACTGCAGCTGCCTTTCTTTGTTTGGTTCCTTCAATGTGATGAGATACTAATTCGGATGATTCCACTGGCACGAGCGGTGAGCAATTATGGCTTTTAATTCGTTTGCAGTGATACCGGGGCCTTCAACTAACAACAGCTAATTGTTTTTCTTGTCACCGCCTATAATGAGAATCGAACCTTCTTGCCCAGAGGCTGACGTTCTACCTTTAGACCGCCAAGACCCCCAATCCCCTCCCCTCGGTTTCCTCCTATGTTGATAATCATCATCAAGTACCGGGCCTGCTGGCGTAGGTGATCATGTCTCTCCACAACTTTCGATCACGACAGTTATTTATCATTTCTGTTGTTGACCTTCTGCCAAGCCATTCTCTTAAGCTGTCTGGTATATTCTCTCTTTGCTTTCCTCTATCTCTTCGTCCCTCAATTTTCCCAGTTGTTACAATATATACCAGTTGTTCTCTTCTCATTACATGGCCAAAAATGAAGATTGTTTCTTCCTAATATAGGAAATTATCTCTCTTTTGCCTTATGTCTTTTGGCGTGTGCTGAGACTGCTACTATTACAGTACGATTAGACTACGATTTGCAGTGATCCCGGGGCCTTCCATAACCAAATAACCAAATAGCTCTGTTCTTGCGTTGGCCTCTTTCAGAAAGTTTTCATTACTTTTCTTAGCTGTCCATGGTATTCTCAACATTCTTCTGTAAAACCACATTATCATGTTGATAATAGCATATACACAATATTTAAACAGGAAAACTAAACCTAGAATATTAAACTAAAATGTATTATCAAGCCTTACCTATGCACGTGACAGCTGGAGAACAACAAAAGACATTAAAAAAAGAAAACATCTAAACGCTTTCAAAGATAAATGCCAAAGACAGATACTCTGCATACAAAGGAATGAATTCAATATAGAGATAAGAGAAATAACCATGCAACCAACGATTTCATCTGCAATTAGGAAGAGAAGATGGACATTTTGTCGGGCATGTGTTGTGAAGAGATAACAAAAGAATGTCTAAACAAGCTCTTACAAGAAAAGCAGAAAAAAGAAGAAGAAGATGTCTTCTAATGTAAGTGATGTCTTTATCTCTAGTCTGCATCTAGAGAGAGTTTTGCTTTACTGTCATATCAGCTAAACCCACGTGACACGGGCTGTTGGTACCTATTATAGATTTAGAAAATATTTGCTGATTATTCATTTAATTATGAACGTGTGTGTTCCTTGTCAGCAGGCAGACAACTAAAACAAGTAGAGGAATTCAAATACCTAGGAAGTCTAATGACAAACGATAATTCTCAAACAGCAGAGAGAGAATCAAGATGCAACAAAGCTTGTCAAATCATCGGACTCTGAAGGCAAAACGAGCACTATACAATACAATCTTCATCCCAACCTTGTGCTACCAATGCAAGACCTGGACCCTAGATGCAAGGACAATAAGAAAAATAACCTCTACTGAGATTAAATGTGTTAGACGAATGACAGGAAACAGTCTGAGAGATAAGATCAGAAATGAAGAACTGAGAAAATATCCAGGAATAGTCCCCGCCATAGAATATATAAGGAAACAACAGATAAAATGGTTTGGCCACGTGACAAGGCAGAAAGAACAAAACACAACACAACGAGCCTTCAACAAACGTTGTGAGAACACCAGACCCAAGGGTCGACCACGAAAAAGATGGGTCGACGGAATATTAGAAGCACTAGAAAACATAACAGCAGCAGAGGCGAACAGAAGAGCAAAAGACCGCAAATTATATCTCCCCTCGACGCTGAAAGGCATATGAGGAAGGAAAGAAGAAGAAGAGGAAGAAGTGTTCCATGTCATGCTAGATGAGCTATATGTCCTACAAGTCGTCACTAAAGAGATAACCTCTCACAAATAAATAAGAAACTTGCTACCAAAGCCAACCATGTGTGAGATACCATGAAATGAACAAGAGAGTCTAATAGTCAAAATAGAGCAGCCTGGCAAGGAAGCTACGTCTGGTACTATGCCTGCTGGCATAGGTGATCATGTCTCTTCTTAACTATCTATACAGCTAGGGAACATGCAGATAATTGTAGTGCCCGCGGTAAAGTTTGTAGCAAAAAGCAAGTGGTGTGGTGGAACGTAGACTCATACACGGTATAGCGATAGCTTTACAAACAAACAAAAATACAACAATGTAGGCAGAAACGTCAGTATTTTACTGTCTTCTGTGTAAAGCTGTCACCATAACTTGTAGGAGTGTACGTGACACCCCACCAACCTGTTCCTATCTCTACAGCTGTTTATCAATTCCGTTGTTGACTTCCTACTAAACTATTCCCTTAAATTGTGTGTGTTATCTTTTTTTTTCTATTTTCATTCATTCTGACATCAATTTTGTTTTATTTCTCACAAAATTGTCCAGCTTGTCTCTTACCATTACATGGCAGCCAAACAAAATCATTACTGTTTCTGTCGGTTTAGCCAACAAGTTTTCTTTTTTGTTCTGCCTTTGTTTTTTTAAATCGTACTCGTTACTGCTTTTCAACTACCTATGGTATTTTCAACAATTTTCGGTAAAATCACATTTCAGTAACCTCCAGCGGTTTTTTTTCCTGTTGTCCAATCGTCAATGATTCACATCCATATGTCTAGCCTATCTCTATGCAACATTCATCATCATCGAGCCCCTTCTCCGCAACGAAGGTTGGCTACCATGGATCGCCATTCTACTCTGTTTCTTGCTTTGATGGTGCAGGCTGTCGTAGATTGACTTGTCCATCTTTTGATATTACTCGTCCATGTTAGTCTTGGTCTGCCTCTGCCACTATTACCTTGTATTTTTCCTTCCAATATTACTTTTAGTAGGCTGTTGTGTCTTTTAACATGCCCCAAACATTTCATTTGTCTTGTCTTAATTGTATTTAGTAGTTCTTTTTTTTATTTTCAGTTGTTTTAAAACTTCATCATTTGTTATCTTTTGTTTCCATCCAATTCTACCTATTCTTCTATAAATCCACATGCAACATTAACACCACTTTTTATCTCAGTTGTTGATGCTGTGGTGAAATATTAAAAAAAATAAATAAATAAAGAGCCCGTCACGCCACCTGGCGTATGGGGAATATGGTGTTTGTATCCATAATTTTAAAATAAACCTTCGGCACATTATTTTTGGAGTAATGTGGTCAGTGTTACGCCCGTGCCGATTTACTTTCCCATTAAAAAAAAAGTTGGATGCGTATTTAAGGCCTGGAAGCCGTCGATCAGGATCGAACCTGACCTCTTGTCCATAGTGGGTTCGCTGTCCACCTTGTGTTGTGGCTAGCTGACGTGTTTGTCCACCTTGTGTTGTGGCTAGCTGACGTGTTTGTCCAACTTGTGTTGTGGCTAGCTGACGTGTTTGTCCAACTTGTGTTGTGGCTAGCTGACGTGTTTGTCCAACTTGTGTTGTGGCTAGCTGACGTGTTTGTCCAACTTGTGTTGTGGCTAGCTGACGTGTTTGTCCAACTTGTGTTGTGGCTAGCTGACGTGTTTGTCCACCTTGTGTTGTGGCTAGCTGACGTGTTTGTCCAACTTGTGTTGTGGCTAGCTGACGTGTTTGTCCAACTTGTGTTGTGGCTAGCTGACGTGTTTGTCCACCTTGTGTTGTGGCTAGCTGACGTGTTTGTCCACCTTGTGTTGTGGCTAGCTGACGTGTGTGTCCAACTTGTGTTGTGGCTAGCTGACGTGTTTGTCCAACTTGTGTTATGGCTAGCTGACGTGTTTGTCCAACTTGTGTTATGGCTAGCTGACGTGTTTGTCCAACTTGTGTTGTGGCTAGCTGACGTGTTTGTCCAACTTGTGTTGTGGCTAGCTGACGTGTTTGTCCAACTTGTGTTATGGCTAGCTGACGTGTTTGTCCAATTTGTGTTATGGCTAGCTGACGTGTTTGTCCACCTTGTGTTATGGCTAGCTGACGTGTTTGTCCACCTTGTGTTATGGCTAGCTGACGTGTTTGTCCACCTTGTGTTATGGCTAGCTGACGTGTTTGTCCAACTTGTGTTATGGCTAGCTGACGTGTTTGTCCAACTTGTGTTGTGGCTAGCTGACGTGTTTGCCCACCTTGTGTTGTGGCTAGCTGACGTGTTTGTCCAACTTGTGTTGTGGCTAGCTGACGTGTTTGTCCACCTTGTGTTGTGGCTAGCTGACGTGTTTGTCCACCTTGTGTTGTGGCTAGCTGACGTGTTTGTCCAACTTGTGTTGTGGCTAGCTGACGTGTTTGTCCACCTTGTGTTGTGGCTAGCTGACGTGTGTGTCCAACTTGTGTTGTGGCTAGCTGACGTGTTTGTCCACCTTGTGTTGTGGCTAGCTGACGTGTTTGTCCACCTTGTGTTGTGGCTAGCTGACGTGTTTGTCCAACTTGTGTTGTGGCTAGCTGACGTGTTTGTCCACCTTGTGTTGTGGCTAGCTGACGTGTTTGTCCACCTTGTGTTGTGGCTAGCTGACGTGTTTGTCCAACTTGTGTTGTGGCTAGCTGACGTGTTTGTCCAACTTGTGTTGTGGCTAGCTGACGTGTTTGTCCAACTTGTGTTGTGGCTAGCTGACGTGTTTGTCCACCTTGTGTTGTGGCTAGCTGACGTGTTTGTCCACCTTGTGTTGTGGCTAGCTGACGTGTTTGTCCAACTTGTGTTGTGGCTAGCTGACGTGTTTGTCCAACTTGTGTTGTGGCTAGCTGACGTGTTTGTCCAACTTGTGTTGTGGCTAGCTGACGTGTTTGTCCAACTTGTGTTGTGGCTAGCTGACGTGTTTGTCCAACTTGTGTTGTGGCTAGCTGACGTGTTTGTCCACCTTGTGTTGTGGCTAGCTGACGTGTTTGTCCAACTTGTGTTGTGGCTAGCTGACGTGTTTGTCCAACTTGTGTTGTGGCTAGCTGACGTGTTTGTCCACCTTGTGTTGTGGCTAGCTGACGTGTTTGTCCACCTTGTGTTGTGGCTAGCTGACGTGTGTGTCCAACTTGTGTTGTGGCTAGCTGACGTGTTTGTCCAACTTGTGTTATGGCTAGCTGACGTGTTTGTCCAACTTGTGTTATGGCTAGCTGACGTGTTTGTCCAACTTGTGTTGTGGCTAGCTGACGTGTTTGTCCAACTTGTGTTGTGGCTAGCTGACGTGTTTGTCCAACTTGTGTTATGGCTAGCTGACGTGTTTGTCCAACTTGTGTTATGGCTAGCTGACGTGTTTGTCCACCTTGTGTTATGGCTAGCTGACGTGTTTGTCCACCTTGTGTTATGGCTAGCTGACGTGTTTGTCCACCTTGTGTTATGGCTAGCTGACGTGTTTGTCCAACTTGTGTTATGGCTAGCTGACGTGTTTGTCCAACTTGTGTTGTGGCTAGCTGACGTGTTTGCCCACCTTGTGTTGTGGCTAGCTGACGTGTTTGTCCAACTTGTGTTGTGGCTAGCTGACGTGTTTGTCCACCTTGTGTTGTGGCTAGCTGACGTGTTTGTCCACCTTGTGTTGTGGCTAGCTGACGTAGTTTGTCCAACTTGTGTTGTGGCTAGCTGACGTGTTTGTCCACCTTGTGTTGTGGCTAGCTGACGTGTGTGTCCAACTTGTGTTGTGGCTAGCTGACGTGTTTGTCCACCTTGTGTTGTGGCTAGCTGACGTGTTTGTCCACCTTGTGTTGTGGCTAGCTGACGTGTTTGTCCAACTTGTGTTGTGGCTAGCTGACGTGTTTGTCCACCTTGTGTTGTGGCTAGCTGACGTGTTTGTCCACCTTGTGTTGTGGCTAGCTGACGTGTTTGTCCAACTTGTGTTGTGGCTAGCTGACGTGTTTGTCCAACTTGTGTTGTGGCTAGCTGACGTGTTTGTCCAACTTGTGTTGTGGCTAGCTGACGTGTTTGTCCACCTTGTGTTGTGGCTAGCTGACGTGTTTGTCCACCTTGTGTTGTGGCTAGCTGACGTGTTTGTCCAACTTGTGTTGTGGCTAGCTGACGTGTTTGTCCAACTTGTGTTGTGGCTAGCTGACGTGTTTGTCCAACTTGTGTTGTGGCTAGCTGACGTGTTTGTCCACCTTGTGTTGTGGCTAGCTGACGTGTTTGTCCACCTTGTGTTGTGGCTAGCTGACGTGTTTGTCCAACTTGTGTTGTGGCTAGCTGACGTGTTTGTCCAACTTGTGTTGTGGCTAGCTGACGTGTTTGTCCAACTTGTGTTGTAGCTAGCTGACGTGTTTGTCCAACTTGTGTTGTGGCTACCTGACGTGTTTGTCCAACTTGTGTTGTGGCTAGCTGACGTGTTTGTCCAACTTGTGTTGTGGCTAGCTGACGTGTTTGTCCAACTTGTGTTGTGGCTAGCTGACGTGTTTGTCCAACTTGTGTTGTGGCTAGCTGACGTGTTTGTCCGACTTGTGTTGTGGCTAGCTGACGTGTTTGTCCACCTTGTGTTGTGGCTAGCTGACGTGTTTGTCCACCTTGTGTTGTGGCTAGCTGACGTGTGTGTCCAACTTGTGTTGTGGCTAGCTGACGTGTTTGTCCACCTTGTGTTGTGGCTAGCTGACGTGTTTGTCCACCTTGTGTTGTGGCTAGCTGACGTGTGTGTCCACCTTGTGTTGTGGCTAGCTGATGTGTTTGTCCAACTTGTGTTGTGGCTAGCTGACGTGTTTGTCCACCTTGTGTTGTGGCTAGCTGACGTGTATGTCCACATTGTGTTGTGGCTAGCTGACGTGTGTGTCCAACTTGTGTTGTGTCTAGCTGACGTGTTTGTCCAACAATTGTGTTGTGGCTAGCTGACGTGTTTGTCCACCTTGTGTTGTGGCTAGCTGACGTGTGTGTCCAACTTGTGTTGTGGCTAGCTGACGTGTTTGTCCAACAATTGTGTTGTGGCTAGCTGACGTGTTTGTCCACCTTGTGTTGTGGCTAGCTGACGTGTGTGTCCAACTTGTGTTGTGGCTAGCTGATGTGTTTGTCCACCTTGTGTTGTGGCTAGCTGACGTGTTTGTCCACCTTGTGTTGTGGCTAGCTGACGTGTGTGTCCAACTTGTGTTGTGGCTAGCTGACGTGTTTGTCCAACAATTGTGTTGTGGCTAGCTGACGTGTTTGTCCAACTTGTGTTGTGGGTAGATGACGTGTTTGTCCAACAATTGTGTTGTGGCTAGCTGATGTGTTTGTCCAACTTGTGTTGTGGCTAGCTGATGTGTTTGTCCAACTTGTGTTGTGGCTAGCTGACGTGTTTGTCCAACTTGTGTTGTGGCTAGCTGACGTGTTTGTCCAACTTGTGTTGTGACTAGCCGATGTGTTTGTCCAACTCGTGTTGTGGCTAGCTGACGTGTTTGTCCAACTTGTGTTGTGGCTAGCTGACGTGTTTGTCCGACTTGTGTTGTGGCTAGCTGCCGTGTTTGTCCGACTTGTGTTGTGGCTAGCTGACGTGTTTGTCCGCCTTAAGTTCGTTTATGCCGACGATTGTCAAAGAATTAACTTTACAGCCGAAGCTGTTGAAGCTCAATGGTTTCATTTAGGGGGCCTCGGTACCTAGTTAGGAAAACCACCCGACTGGGCTACGGATGTTCGGACAACCATGTTCGATTCCCGCTGGAAGCTGTGTAAATTGTTCTCGTAGTTGGAGGAAAAAAATTATCCCCGCGGTCGACCCAGCCGCTGGCAGAAATGGGAATCAGGACATAGTACTCTGGGAAGGTGAGAATGCCGCCTCGCATCGTGAGTTTCGATGCTTGAAGCGACATTATCCAGAAGTCTCTTCTGGATAGGCGGCCGAGCACATACGGGTGAAAACTTGCATGATAAGACGCTGATTCAAGTCTTGTACTTTACCTTTACTTTTAGTTTCATTTAATTGAGTTTAGTCGAAGGATTATCCTCATTGTACATCTATAAGTCTTTAAGTCCCGAGATCTCCTCCTCTGTATGTCCATCGGTGTGTGGAGACTGACGACTCCAGTTCTGTGTTGATATATTGCTAAACAGTTGAAGACAACAGATCCATCACGTGCACTTATCTGAAAGTGGCGATTCATAATAAGAAGAGTAATGAAAACGTTCTGAAAGAGGCCAAAGCAAAAAGAGAGCGAATTTCCAATATTAGGAAGAAACAATCATCATTTTTTGGCCATATAATGAGAAGAGAACTGCTAGAATATATTGTAACAACTGGGAAAATTGAGGGACGAAAAGATAAAGGAAAGCAAAGAGAAGATATACCAGACAGCTTAAGATAATGGCTTGGCAGAAGGTCAACAACAGAAATGATAAATAACTGTCGTGATCGAAAGTTGTGGAGAGACATGATCACCTACGCCGGCAGGCCCGGTACTTGATGATGATCTGAAGGTGTCAAGATATGAACACAATGAGAATCTTACTTTTCTCTCTCTCCCTGCTCTCACTTATCGCTATTCCTGTTCATCGCCCTCCCTGAAGGTAGGTATAAAGGTGTGTACGTGAGCTGTGCTGTAATACTCACAAGCTCCAATACCTGCGCCTCTGAAGCCAACACATTCGACATGATATCTTTGAGTACCGAATGACCTTCTCTCTTGATCCCTTTTCGCTTGGCTACAATGGTTAGTTCCACTCAAGGTGATGGTTCAATGAATTGACGTAACCAGTCAGCTTTGAGTCGCTGACTGTTTTAATTCCACATAATGTAACGCGGATTGAGCATGTATAATTTAACACGGTTTGGACCCAAATAATGAAAAGCGGATTAAGCCCGTATATATATATATATATATATATATATATATATATATATATATATATATATATATATATATATATATATATATATATATATATATAATCTAACACGGTTTTGATCCATATAATGTAACGCAGATTAAACCCGGATATTCTAACACGGCTTGGACCCATACAATGTAACGCCGATTAAGCCCGGATAATCAAACACGGTTTGGACCCATACAATGTAACGCGGATTAAGCCCTGATAATCTAACACGGTTTGGATCCATATAATACAATGCAGATTGAGCCCGGATAATCTAACGTAGTTTGGACCTATATAAAATGTAACGCGGTTTGGACCCATATAAAATGTAACGCGGTTTGGACCCATATAAAATGTAACGCGGTTTGGACCCATATAAAATGTAACACGGTTTGGACCCATATAAAATGTAACACGGTTTGGGCCCATATAAAATGTAACGCGGTTTGGACCCATATAAAATGTAACACGGTTTGGATCAATATAAAATGTAACACGGTTTGACCCACAAGTTTGTGTTACTCCCACCGTCTAAGCACTCCGGATCAGAATGAATACTTTGTTGGTTGCTGCAACGGGACTGAGCTGATATGGCAACAAATCAGAACTTCGGAAGTTTCCCTCTATAATAATATTCATTTATTATTTGTCTCCTGATATGGCAACACACGGCCTGCAGTGACACCATTCCGTTCTAAAGTATACATGCTCCTTTTACCGCTAAGACAAGAGACAATACGCCATATCTAATGAATTTCAAGTAATTTCTGTGTAGAAATGAAGAGAATAATCCCCGTCACTTTTTAGATAATTTGTTTCTCTTCTTTCTCTCGTTCGACGTTTTTTCTTCTACTTTTATCGATTCGTCTTTTCTAGCCAATGTCACTGTACACTGGACAACATGACAACAAAACATGTTCTACAGGATTGCCCCCAATACACAGACCTGAGAAGTACAATGTGGTCCACACCCACCTCCCTGGAAGAGAATCTATATGGGACAACCGAATCACTTAAATAGACAGCTGACTTCATGAGAGAGTCTGGAATCCTACTTTGAAAGTGTCATGATCTCAGAAGAGGAAGAAAAGATTCTTCATGTCATGTGTCTTCGCATCCGCTCTCTTCACATTCTCCTTATTCGTTCTGTAGGCAGGTTACATAGCACTATGCTCTGCATCTCACCGTTGAGTGTACTCGCCCACAACACCCATTAGTTGACTGTTACTCTGTCTATTGGCTTCCTGTACCGTCTTGTAAGTCAAGCTGTTGCTTATGATCAGTTTCGGGTAACAAGTTCATGTTATTGTAAAAGCCCTCGCCAAACTCTCCAACCTTGGAATATTTTTATTTTGCATTGATACGCTCGTCAGTCAGAGGCGGCGCAGCATTATTTTTCTTTAGAAAAAAACTGACGAATTTTCTAATGCAATTATATATAAAAAGGTATATATATATATATATATAGCATTCGGCGTCTTGACAGACGATTAGCAGCAAGCAATCATAATTAAATCCTTTATTAGGTGCTGTCTCCACATCGAAGGTTGGCTACCATGGAGCGCCACTTTACGCTGTCTCTTGTCTTGATGGCGGACGTTCACCTGTCCAACTTTTGATGCTATCAGTCCACTTTAGTTTTGGTCTGTTTTTGCCTCGTCTACCTTGTGCCTTCCCTTTCAGGATAACTTTTACAAGAGTATTATGTCTCTTAACATGTCCAAATAATTTCACTTGTCTTTTTTTCGAATTGGGTTAAGTAGTTCTTTTTTTCATGTTCAGCTGATTCAGAACTTCCTTGTTTGTCTTCTTTTCCTTCCACCCAATTCTCCCCATTTTCCTACAGATCCACATTTCAAATGCTTCAATTTTCTGTTCTGTTTTCTTATTTAATGTCCATGTTTCTGCACCATACAGGAAGTTGGAGTAAATATCTATCTATCTATCTATCTATCTATCTATCTATCTATCTATCTATCTATCTATCTATCTATCTATCTATCTATCTATCTATCTATCTATCTATCTATCTATCTATCTATCTATCTATCTATCTATCTATCTATCTATCTATCTATCTATCTATCTATCTATCTATCTATCTATCTATCTATCTATCTATCTATCTATCTGTCTTATCTATCTGTCTTTGTCTGTCTGTCTATCTGTCTTGTCTATCTGTCTTGTCTATCTGTCTGCCTGTCTATCTGTCTGTCTGTCTGCCTGCCTGCCTGCCTGTCTGTCTGTCTATATCTATCTATCTAGTGTCCTTATCGATCAACCTCCTTAGTCGCCTGTTACGACATGCCTGGAAAGTCACAGTGTTACTATTCTTTACTTCCCTCACAATGAAGCCCCGGTAACACACATGTGATATCAGTAAATATAGCATTTTACAATTCGTCATTTTAGTACTGCGTTATTTGCCTTGATGTGAGTATTGTTTTAATTTTTTTTGGGTTAAAATTGCTTTATACCGTTTATAATCGTTTGTTTATTTCTGTCTTACATTTTCCATCTTTTATTATAATTTGTCCAAGACAGCTATATTCTTGAACTCTACCTAGGTTTTTTTTCCATATGCTTCAATATCTTCTTGTACATTTCGTGGCCTTTCTCTGCTAATAAAAGTACAAAAAAAAGTAAAGTGCCGGTCACGCCAAGTGTCGTATAGGGAATATGGTGTTAGTGACCATAAATTTTACAGACCTTCGGCACATAATTTTTGGTGTAATGTGGTCGGTATTACGCCCGTGCCGCTTTACTTTCCCAGAAAAAAAATCCGGTACCTATTAAAGGCTGAGTGAACCGGTAGCCGTCTGTTGGGAACGAACCCTACCTCTTGTCCTTTGTAGTCCAGTTCACTAACCACTGAGCTATCGCGGCTCCCTTTCTCTGCTAATAATCATAGTTAATAAAAAAAAAAATTATATTTAATTCCAATTTTGTTGTATAACTTCATGACTGTCTGCCATTAGTACGGATCATCCGCATGTCTTAGATTAATGATCCATTGATGTTTAGTCCTGGCATCCACACGATGTTTTTAAAGATCTGCTCAGCGTACGAGTTTAAATAAACATGGTGATGTTGCCCTGTCTTACTCACCTTGTTACCACTAGGTGCAGAGTTCTCTTTGTTTTATTTTATCATAGCTGCTTGTTCCCAGTATAAATTATACATCAGTTTTATGTGCACTTACAAACATAACAGTCCTGAAATGTGCTAAGACCATAACAATGTTCAGAAGCCGAAGGTTAAGATGACTGAGGCACGTCCAGCGAATGGAAGAAACCCGCATTCCTAAGCAACTACTATATAGTGAACTAATACACGGAAAAAGACAAATCACCAGACCTAAACAACGATATAGAGATATATGTAAATCATCTCTGAATTACTTCTCCATCTGTGAAAATGACCGGGAACATCTGGCAAGTGATCGCACATCATGGAGAGCATGTAAAAAAATTAGCATAACATCATTTGAGGCTGTACTATGGCAAAACATGGAAGAGAAAAGACTTATTAAAAAAGATGGAAACCCTGTGGATTAGTGGGTCTGATGTGTTCATTCTGTGGCCGCGTGTGTTTGTCAAACATTGGTAAAATAAGCCACGAGAGAAGCCGTTCGACAAAAACAAAATCTCTAAAAAAAATGCACAATAGTCTCCACTAAACCGTCTGACAAGACGAAAAGGACCATACAGTCTTATGACAGCATCTTTCAGGCATGTTATTACTTGTTTATTGTGCATGTTATCAAAAGCTTTGGTGTCGTCAATAAAGCATGCATACAATGGTTTGCTCACTTTTATATATTTTTATATTAACATTCTCATGCAGAAAATGGCTTCTCATGCCCCACTGTTCATTCTAGATCCAAATTGTTGTTCTGTTAATTCCATATTGATTCTATTTTGATTTCTTCCATGTATAATTCTTCCTAAGCAAAATTTGTTATATATGGCTCATCAAGTTTATTGCTCTAAAGTCACTGCACTCCACAGCGCCGGTCTAATCATGATTAATCAGTAGTTTTGTAAACTTTTAGTGGCGTAAGCTGGCTGATGTTTTACTGAACACTATAATATAATAATTTATGCAATTATCAATACGGGTCCTGTGCGAGTTGTGATTATAACTTACGCCTGGTTCTGATTATGACCAAGTTATACTAGTTATTGGTCCTTCAAACAACAGTCACCTCCCCCTACACAAAAGTTCACCTGCGCTGAAGAAAATCAAATCCAATAAAATACGGCTGTACCGGAACTATTAAATGGTAAAAAAATGGAATGCTCTAACCCGTTTAGCAATAGTTCAGGGATGTACTTTTCTTGTTAACGAAGCACGCTCCACTGGAGATCATCTGCCCTCGTTAATGGCTCTGTTTACGCACTTGCTAGCCAGATTTCTGGTGGTTATGACCAGCTTGCGGCTGATCTTGTTGCTTTTGATTCAGAAGCATTTGAGCCTTTACTAATTTGTTAAAAATCAGATCTAAAATATTGCATTCTTGGGAAGTTTGTAGATTTCCTGTCACCAAAGTTTTTTGTGTTTTAGTTTAATCATCATCATCATCATAGATTGCAATCTCCGCAACGAAGGTTGGCTACCATGGAGCGCCATTCTGCCCTGTCTCTTGCTTTAATGGTGCAGATTGTCATAGGCTGACTTGTCCATCTTTTGATGTTACTAGTCCATGTTAGACTTGGTCTGCCTCTACCTCTTTTACCTTGTATTTTCCCCTCCAAGATTACTTTTAGTAGGCTGTTGTGTCTTTAACATGACCTAAAAATCGCATTTGTCTTGTATGAGTTGTGTTTAGTAGTTCTCTTTTCATTTTTTGTAATTTAAAGACTTCATCGTTTGTTTTCTTTTCCTTCCATCCAATTCTATCTATTCGATATATCCACATTTCAAAGGCTTCTATTTTCTGTTCAGTTTTCTTGTCTAATGCCCATGTTTCTGCACCTTATAGGAATGTTGAGAAGATAAAACATTTTGCCATTCTTAGTTTTAGCCCTGATGTTATTTGTTTTGATGTTATATTTTTCTTGACATTAAAATTACTTTTTACCATTCCTATACTTTTGTTTATTTCAGTTGTACATTTTCCATCACTAGTTATAGTATGTCCAAGGTAGTTATAGTTCTGAACTGTCTCCAGGTCTAATCCTTCAATTTTGATATCCACTTGTGGGTTTTGAGTATTTTCTTTGTTTATGATCATAGTTTTAGTATTTTAATATTCATATATAATCCATATTTTTTGCTTGTCATGTTTATTTCATTAAGTAATTGTTGTAAATCTTTAGAATTTTCTGCTAGTAGTACAGTATCATCAGCATATCGTAGGTTATTGATTATCTTTCCATTAATGTTTAGGCCTGGCATCTCTGTGATATTTTAAATGATTTTCCCTGTGTATAAATTGAACACGCTTGGTGATAGGATACATCCCTGTCTTACTCCCCCTTTTATATCAATAAGTGTAGAGTTCTCTTTGTTATATTTTATTTTTGCTGTTTGCTCTCAGTATAAATCACAGATTAGTGTATGTCCATGTCATCTAGATGTATCTCTTTTCATCATCATCAAGTACCAAGTCTGCTGGCGTAGGTGATCATGTCTCTCCACAACTTTCGATCACGACAGTTATTTATCATTTGTTGACCTTCTGCCAGGCCATTCTCTTAAGCTGTCTGGTATTTTTTCTCTTTACTTCTCTCTATCTCTTCGTCCTTCAATTTTCCCAGTTGTTATAATATATTCCAGTTGTTCTCTTCTCATTACATGGCCAAAAAATGATGATTGTTTCTTCCTAATATTGGAATTTTCTCTCTTTTTGCTTTGGCCTCTTTCAGGGCGTTTTCATTACTCTTCTTAGCTATCCATGGTATTCTCAACATTCTTCTGTAAAACCACATTTCTACAAACTCCAGTAAAATTCTTGTCTGTTGGTCTATTGTCCATGATTCACATCCATATGCTAAGACTGGCTCTACATAACATTTAAGAACTCTTTTTCTTGTTTCTATTGTCAAAAATGGATTGCATAGTATCTTCCTCATTTTTTTGGACAGCTGTTTTTGCCTGAGCCATTCTGCATCTCAGCTCCTTTGTACATCTTTCGTCTGAGGTTAACAAAGTTCCAGAATATTTAAATTCATTTACCTATTTTAATATTATTTAATTTGTCTTTATTTTGCACTGAGGGTATGTCTTTTTCTTTGTTGTTACAATTACTTCTGTCTTTTTGCTATTAAGGCCGAGTCCTTTAAATGTGCTTTCTTTCACTATAATGTCTAATATTTCTAGTAACTCATTTTCACTCATAGCGATTAATACTGTATTATCGGCATACCTTACATTATTTATATTGTGACCTCCAATTGTTATTCCATGTATGCCCCTTATGGATCTTAAAATAATCTCACTATACATATTAAACAAATCTGGTGAGAGCAACACCTTGCCTGACACCTTGTTTTATTTGTTGAAACATTCCCAATTGGTTTCCAGTTCTTATGGCCGCTGTTTGTTGCCTAGTACATGTTCTTTATTATTCTTAGACCTTTGCTGCCTACGTTTATGCTTTCTAAATTTGTTATTATTTCAAGATGCTTTACTTTGTCAAATGATTTGGTGTAATCTATGAAACATAGGTATATCTGTTTTCAGTATCTCTTTTAGGCATTCTATAAGTTGTTTGTGATGTATTCTATCAAAAGCTTTGATGTAGTCTATGAAACAGGCATATATTGGTTTGTTTTTGTTTAAATCAAAAGAAAATGGCAAATATAATTTTGTAAATTCACCAAGCCACTGTCTGAGAATGGTACCGGATATTTTTTATGAGAAAGAAGGACGGACTGGCGTGATACTGACCACATCAACCATAACACGTGCTATTGATCATTGAAAGAAATATTGGCACTAACACCATATTCCCCATACGCTGTAATGAAGTGAAGAGACCATTATTTATTTCCTTCGATAAGAGTAGGCAGTCGATCTCGTTTACTGTAAGATCATTAATCACTAGAGGTGGGTAGCTTAATCACTTTACGTTGGTTTAGAACAGGATAGTTAGAGTCGTGAAGCAACTACCGTCCCCCTAGCGACTAGCTTCACGCCGAGGCAGTGTTTGGAGCAGATATGTGGGTTCCATAACTTCAGCTGTAGGTAAACTTCCAATGTAGCACGCATGGAACTGTCAAGTGCCAAATTTAAAACTTGGCATAGAATGCGATACAGCAAGCAATATCATCTTGTGCGGTGCTTTGTAACTCAATGCCTGTCACAACATATCATTACTTTCTCTGGCTTATTGCCCCAATCATTGTCACTGTCAAATTATCTCCCATATTCATCGTCTCTGCATTTCTCTGTTCTATAGCACTCACCCTTTCTTTCTTATATTTGCTACGCTTTTTATTCATAAAAGGCAAATATTTTCTTTCAACGGTCACAACATAAACAATTTGCGATATGTGGATGACACAGTCTTAATTACAGAGACAGAGAATATGAACTACAAGAAATGATAGACATGATAGTAAAAGGAAGCAACAAGAAAGGTTTCAGTCTGAGTAGTAAGAAAACAGAAGTAATGGTTATATCAAAGAAACAATCACCACCACGAAGCAGCATAAAAATAAACAGGACAAATCTGGAACAATTGCAACGCGTCAAATACTTGGGCACAATAATAACATCAGATGGAAGATGCACCACAGAAATAAAAAACAGAATAGCTCAGGTTAGTATAGAATTTCAGAAAATGAAAAACGTATTATGCAACAAAAATATGTCAATAGAAGTGAGAAAGAGAGTTCATATGTGCTATATAGAGCCAATTCTGACTTATGGAAGCGAATTATAGACAGTAGACAAAGAAATGAAAAGACGATTAGATGCCACAGAGATGGGATTTCTCAGTAGAATGTTGAAACTTCCCTGGACAGCTAAAAAGACCAATGAGGAAATTCTCAAAGAGGCCAACACAAAAAAGGAGACTCTAAGGAACATCAGAAAGAAACAATCAATATTTCGGGCACATCATGAGATGAGGAAAGTTAAAATACTTGGTTACAACTAGCAAAATACAGGAAAAGAGAGATCGCGAACGACCGAGAGAAAACACTGGATAGCTTTGTGTCATGGCATGGAAAACAGTCAACAACAGAATTGATACGATGCACTGTGGATAGAAGTTTGTGGTAGGACATTATCACCTACACCAACCGGTATGGCACATGATGATGATAGACTTTCAGTTTTATAAACTTTCGACTTTCTAGTTTTTTTTTTTTTTAAACCTATAAACTTTTTATTTAAAATAAGGTATAGATTTTCTATTTAAAAAAACAATCAATAAACACTTTATATTTTATTTAAATAAACGGTATAGACGATATATATATAATTCGCTGTAGAGCAGTGGTTTGTGAACTTGTCTCTGAGGAGAAGAAGGTCGGGTTGGATCTTTACGGACAGCTCCTAGGCTCACCCAGCCTAAATCGCGGACCGGAATTTTTCTGATAAAAAAATAAGAACATCGGCATAATTTTTGCTTCATTCCCCGGAAAAACGTATCAATGTCCATAACAATTCAGACTTCAAGACATTATTACGTAGATACTATTTTATTTTCTTCTTTTTTTATATATATAAAAGCACACAAAATTGTCTTGATTTCTTCCACTTTTGAGGACCTGTCGAGGGTTTCTATGACGCGACTGGAGAATAAAAGTCGCGTGATGTATATGTTTGAGCTTTTACTTCGCTGTTGATAGAAATAACCAAAGAATGTTGATTTATCCACAAATAAAACACACACAACCACCTGGCTAGAAAACGAACACCAGATTCACTTAGCCATCAAATCTCTCAATATTTATTTTTGTTGTTACCCTGCTCCATGTTTAACAGCCCTTTGAGGATAAGATGATAATAAATAACAATTCTTCAATAATTTCTGTTCTTTGCTGTCTCTTCTAAGTCTTCCTCACGCGTAATTTATCTTTATGATGTCTATCGCAACGTTCGCCTTCAGAAGTTTCTATTGTGTCCATGTTTTCTTTTTCCTGGTGGATTCCAGGAGAGAACCTTTCTAGCAATTAACCACTATTAAAAATGGACAACAGCCTGCTTTTAACCGTTTGTAAAGACCGTATAAACACAGACAGTACATCCACTCGTTGACGTTGTGGACTCAATGTCATGATAATTAAATTCGTTCTATGATGCAAACAGTCATGGTCGACTGCCCGTTGTTTTCTTCATTAAAAGGCATTTCCTGAGTAAAGATTTATACCAAGCGATCGGAACATGGAGCCTGCACTGTATGACGTCTCCAGATGTGATGCTCCACTGGTCGTCCTCTGTCAGTCTAGCTGAGAAGCGGAAGTCGCACTTAATATTGTTCTTGGATTAGGCTATAATGTAAATACGTCTTTTCAGTGGAGCCTGCTCTCAATGAATTGAAATTAGACAATATTTATGCAGTAGCTCCAGGCTAGTGAATGCGTCACTTCCTGTTGTCCAATCTGGTTTATTTCTAGTTGGTGAATGTTCCAACATTGTGTTTCTAGGATTGCTACGCCTGATTCATTCATTCCTTGATGTATTCCTGCATTCACTCATTCACAAATCTCTTTCCGTGCGCGGAGACGCCCGAACGTAAAAACACCGTACGGCTACAATCTGTGGCCTTATATTTTATTATTATTTTTTGGGTTAACTTTTATTTACGCTTTTCACGCTTTTCTATGCATCACTTGATTTATTTACCTCCGATATTGTAGCTGTGTCAGAGCGACGCTTGTCTTGTTTGTGTGCCCTCTTAAACCAATACCGTTGCCAAAAATTCAATTTATACACGAAGCCAGGGAAAGAGAAAGCCAGAAAGGCACATAATTACTTTGAGAACAGAAGTTACGGAAACGTTCAAGAACATTGGCCTAGACTGGTGAGATGTACAGAAAATGTTCAAGAATAGAATACGCTTGGATGAAGCGACCTTGGGCTATGCTCTAATAAAGGGTCTAACGGGCTTTGATTGATGAGAGTAACTTATGTCTTATGGATATTCTTTGTTGTTGTGTCTTACTCCATCTACAAACACCATAAGCGACAAGCGGTATTACAAAATATCTTTGGAATTTACTCGTAGTATCAGTAGCACAATAGTTAGTTTGCTATTTGGATCAGTAGCACAGATATCTATTTGGAATTTGATCAGTAGCACAGATATCTATTTGGTATTTGGATCAGCGGTACAGATAGTTTGGTATTTTTATCAGCAGCACAGATAGTATGGTATTTGGATCAGCAGCACAGATAGTATGGTATTTGGATCAGCAGTACAAATAGTTTGATATTTGGATCAGCAGCACATAGTTACTTTCTTATTTGGATCAGCAGCACTGATATATAGTTTAGTATTTAGTATCAGCAACACAGATGAGTATTTAATATTAGCAGCACATACAGTTATGGATGGTATTCAGTATCAGCAACACAGACAGTTACTTTGGTATTCAGTATCAGCAACACAGACAGTTACTTTGGTATTCAGTATCAGCAACACAGACAGTTACTTTGGTATTCAGTATCAGCAACACTGACAGTTACTTTGGTATTCAGTATCACCAACACAGACAGTTACTTTGGTATTCAGTATCACCAACACAGACAGTTACTTTGGTATTCAGTATCACCAACACAGACAGTTACTTTGGTATTCAGTATCAGCAACACTGACAGTTACTTTAGTATTCAGTATCACCAACACTGTCAGTTACTTTGGTATTCAGTATCACCAACACAGGCAGTCACTTTGGTATTCAGTATCACCAACACAGACAGTTACTTTGGTATTCAGTATCAGCAACACAGACAGTTACTTTGGTATTCAGTATCAGCAATATAGACAGTTACTTTGTATTCAGTATCACCAACACATACAGTTACTTTGGTATTCAGTATCAGCAATACAGACAGTTACTTTGGTATTCAGTATCACCAACACAGAAAGTTACTTTGGTATTCAGTATCACCAACACAGAAAGTTACTTTGGTATTCAGTATCACCAACACAGACAGTTACTTTGGTATTCAGTATCACCAACACAGACAGTTACTTTGGTATTCAGTATCACCAACACAGACAGTCACTTTGGTATTCAGTATCACCAACACAGACAGTCACTTTGGTATTCAGTATCAGCAATACAGACAGTTACTTTGGTATTCAGTATCACCAACACAGACAGTCACTTTTGTATTCAGTATCACCAACACAGACAGTCACTTTGGTATTCAGTATCACCAACACAGACAGTTACTTTGGTATTCAGTATCACCAACACAGACAGTTACTTTGGTATTCAGTATCACCAACACAGACAGTCACTTTGGTATTCAGTATCACCAACACAGACAGTTACTTTGGTATTCAGTATCAGCAATTCAGACAGTTACTTTGGTATTCAGTATCACCAACACAGACAGTTACTTTGGTATTCAGTATCACCAACACAGACAGTCACTTTGGTATTCAGTATCAGCAATACAGACAGTTACTTTGGTATTCAGTATCACCAACACAGACAGTCACTTTGGTATTCAGTATCACCGACACAGACAGTCACTTTGGTATTCAGTATCACCAACACAGACAGTCACTTTGGTATTCAGTATCAGCAACACGGAAAGTTAGTCAGGGCCACTGGTTGATTTCCTTGATATTATCCGTCCTTAAGTTGATCTTCGATACCCTAATTCAGATAATCAGCTGTTATTGACACCTGACGTCATCTGATTAGTCTTTAATTTTAATAAATAATTCTTATGTGTTTGTTGTGCCAGAATTTATTGGTAACAATTGTTCTAAAGTCTCATAGTTATTCTTTCCCCATGAAAATTTCACAAAGGCCGCAATTGTGACCTTTAATTTTTGTGTCATAAAACGATGAACGTTATGTCTATGAATGGGATCAGCAAGGTAACCAAAATAAAGTAGTTGCTGGTTGTCGTTTTCTGATGTTTGAGACAATGTACACTGTAAATCGCATGTTTACACAGTCATATACTTATTCTTGTTAGCACATTTTATGACAGATATAATGACTTTCGAAGACGCTTTCTTCCTTTCTTTCTTTCTTTCTTTCTTTCTTTCTTTCTTTCTTTCTTTCTTTCATTCTTTTTTTTTCTTTCTTTCTTTCTTTCTTTCTTTCTTTCTTTCTTTCTTTCTTTCATTTCTTTCTTTCTTTCTTTCTCTCTGTATTTATAAAGGGTTCCCTTCATCCGTAAAGGCGTATGCGACGCTCGTATTTTTCATTAATCCACGACATATTTTAAAGGTGACATGGTCGGTATCACACCAGGTCTCTCTAATTTCTGGAGAAAAAAATATAAGGTACCCATTTTCAAATGATGAATGAACCCCGAAACCATGTCGGTCCCCGAAAAAATAATAAAAATAATAATAATAATAATAATAATAATAATAATAATAATCAAAAATAAAAAATCGCCTCGTCTGGAAATTGAATCAGATTCCTTGTGAGCAGTAGAGATCGCGCTACCCAACATTTACCGCACTGTATTATTATATATCTAATCAAATTTGGTCTTTTCGTAATTAAATTACGATTTTTTTTTTATTTACAGTTCTTTTAAGACAGATTTGTTGGCTCTTTTGTTTACCCAGTATATTTGGAGCATTCACCTGTTGTATGGCATCTCAAATGAAGACATTTTCTTATTAGCTTCTTGGGGTAGGATCCGTGTTTCGCACTTGTTGATGCAACTAAAAAATACTTTCTATAAGTATCCTCATTTAACAAGTAATACCCTCCATATATCTGCTTGTCTGTCTGTCTGTCTGTATGTCTGTCTGCCTTCCTGTCCGTCTATTTATCTGCCTGCTTTCTTGTCTCTTTGTCTACAAAAACACGCGTCGGCGTGCGCGCGCGCACACACACACACACAAACACACACAGTGAGTCTAAAGAAGAAATTCGTTACACTTCAAAACATCGCGATTAAGATATATCAATATTTTTGCAGAGAGACTAAATGGTGTAATCTTTATCGTAGAATATCAAACTTTGAGAAGAGAACAAAGCACATTTTGGGTGTAAGTCGACGGTCATGTTATCACTCTGGGTCCAATAAAGATGATGTTCACGTTCACGGAAGACAAGAATGCAAGGAGGAAAGAAATGAATAATTTTAACAGAGAACATATACGAGGAGAAGCTTTTCTAAAATTTGCATTGAAAGAAACAGTTACACTATAACATACAAAAGATGGGTACTCTGATGAGAATGAACAACGGCGTTGAAGAAATGCCTGTCTCACAGCTGTTTGCCTTAATCTCAGAGTAGTATTTTACATGTAATTATAAACATGTATTTACATGCATTGAAGCCGCGATAGCTCAGTGATTAGTGAACGGGACTACAAAGGTCAAGAGGTAGGGTTCGATCCCAGTCGACGGCTTCCGTGTTCACCAAGCCTTAAATGGGTACCGGATTTTTTTTGGGAAAGTAAAGCGGCACGGGCGTAATACCGACCACATTACCCCAAAAATCATGTGATGAAGGTCTGTAAAATTTATGGTCACTAACACCATATTCCCTATACGCCACTTGGCGTGAAGGAGGCTCTTAACTTTACTTTTATTTATTTACATGTATGAATGGACTTGTCCAATAGAAACTACATTCCAATTTTACTTGATATTGAAGCGTTATTGGAGTGGTTCACAGTTTTGCTCAGAAATATGAATATTCTAGAAGAGTTATTTGTTATTTAAAAAAAAAAGTAAAGTAAGAAGCTCCGTCACGCCAAGTGCCGTATAGGAAATATTGTATTAGTGACCATAATTTTTACAGACTTTCGAAACATGGTGTTTTGGGGGTAATGTGGTCGGCATTACGCCCATGCCGCTTTACATTCCCAGAAAAAATCCAGTACCCACTAAAGGCCGGGTGAACCTGGAAGCCGTCGGTCAGAATCGAACCCGACCTCTTGTCCTTTGTAGTCCCGTTCACTAACCACTGAGCTATCGCGGCTCCTTGTTATTTGTTATGTTATTTTTTTTTTTTTAATAAGAAGAGTAATGAAAACGTTCTGAAAGAGGCCATAACAATAAGAGAGCTAATTTCCAATATTAGGAAGAAACAATCATCATTTTTTGGCCATGTAATGGGAAGAGAACAACTGGAATATATTGTAACAACCGGAAAAATTGAGTGACGAAAATAGAAGGATGCAAAGAGAAAAGATACCAGACAGTTTAAGAGAATGGCTCGGCAGAAGGTCAACAACAGAAATGATAAATAACTGTCATGATTGAAGTTGTGGAGAGACATGATCACCTACGCCAGCAGGCTTGGTACTTGATGATTATTTGTTTTTTAGTCAAAAAGTATCGATGAGAATAAATTATGGAGAACTTTGAGCAACTTCCTGTACTGGTAGGCCTTATTTGATAACGATGATGATCATAATATTCTTGTGTTATTTGTTATTCTCCCATTGTTTTCTTCCTTAGTTCGCAGTCACCTTTATAACAAATTGTTACTATCATGTTTTGACATTGCCCCTTGGTAAATATCAGGATTATAAAACTAGAACATGTCACGTTTGCCACTTGAACAAATAAAAACGAAAAGAATGTAGCACATGTTTGCTGACTACTGCATTTTATCGGGTATAATTAATGTTTAAAAATACAGTTGATTAAAAACCTGTTCATAAATAGCCAAATAGTTTAACTTGCATTCAGAAAGATGTGTTACACGTAAGCGGATTTGTGAATTATGTCTAAGCAAACACAAATACCTGAGATAACAAAGGCGTGATTTCCATAGAAACGCTGCGAGCCCCATGGACACGTTAAATGCTTTAATAACGATGGGGCTAGAGAAGACAATCAAAAGAGTGGATTATAGGAGAAATTAAAGGGAAGCTATCACGGGGCGTTTGACGTGTTATGAAAAGACTTGTGCTCAGACATAATTTGACATGAAAGATTGAAAGAGTAGCAAGGCAGAAGTTCTATGGCAGCTTAACATAATTATATGCTGGGTTGATGCCATTAAAATTCGTGTGCAAATCCAACGTCACTTCCTGCTTATAATGTTTATTACAACTGCTGTTCATTTATTTTCTTAAAAAAATTAATAATTTTAAAAAAATTGATAACTTATTAGTTATCTCTTTCTCTCCCCCCCCCATTCCAACCTATTTTTTTCACACAGTATCTTCCTAGTATTCATTATTTTTTCCTATGGTTTATTTTCTTAGTAGAGCTTTTTATTATTCTGTCCTTTATTTCTTTTTCACGATCTCTCTCTCTGCCGTTTACTCAAGTGATATTTATTTCACATTTCTTCAAATTCCACACTATGCACCAGTTTTTTCATTACAAAATGTCTTTTCACTTATTTTACCATTCTTCTCTCTATTTCTATTTCTCGTTAACATCATTCATCATCATCATTGAGTGCCGTCTCCGCATCGAAGGTTGGCTACCATGGAGCGCCATTCCACTCTGTTACTTGTTTTGATGGTGCAGATTGTCATACGCTGACTTGTCCATCTTTTGATGTTACTCGTCCATGTTAGTCTTGGTCTGCCTCTTTTACCTTGTATTTTCCCTTCCAATATTACTTTTATTAGGCTGTTGTGTCTTTTAACATGACCCAAAAATTTCATTTGTCTTGCTCTAATTGTGTTTGTAGTTCTCTTTTCATTTTTAATTTTTTAAAACTTCCTCGTTTGTTCTCTTTTCTTTCCATCCAATTCTACCTATTCTTCTATAAATCCACATTTCAAAGGCTTCAATTTTCTGTTCTGTTTTCTGGTCTAATGTCCATGTTTCTGCACAATATAGGAATATTGAGAAGATGTAACATTTTGCTATTCTTAGTTTTAGCGCTGGTGTTATTTGTTTTGATGTTAGTATATTTTTCATGACATTGAAATTACTTTTGCCATACCTATTCTTTTATTTATCACATCATTACTTTCTCTTTTTCTCATTTCAAATACAATTTGTGTGATCATTTCTAATTTGTAGTGTGCTTTAACTTTACATTACATTCTAAGAATTTTTCTTGGTAGAAACTGTATGGTTGTTTTCATTATTATTGTTTCTTTTTTTCTTGTGAAATGCGTTAACATTTGCAACAAACCACTTATTGAGTCTGATTTATTCTACGATATTCACTCTGTCTTTGGTTGTAATTAACGTTACTGGCTCTATCAGGGTCACAACTGCGAGGTTTCTTAACAAACTATAAATCATTTATTTATTGCCGGATTGTCATGTCGAACTGTGAATTGGGGGTACTACCGGTAGGTGTCACATCCTGCGGTATGACGCAACTAGGACAGCGTGGGTAATTCTTTTTCCCTTAATAAGCTTGTTTATGTTAGAGGCTGTATTGATATCACGTGATCCGATACGCTTGATTACCCTAGCGATCTTTTGTTTGGCTTCAGGAAATGGTAGCCGGAAACAGGAAGTGAAAACAACAAGTCTATTTATAAAGTTCAAAGATGGAGGTCGGTGTATGTGTGTGTGGGGGTGGTGGTGGTCTTTTTTTTTTTTGGGGGGGGGGTGTAGTCACTTGAAAAACAGTAAAAGAACTTTTCTCCAAACAAAAGGTGAGAGCGGATGAAGGCAAATAACAGTACAGATAGTAGGATACCCGGGGATCACTGACGCATAAATTAGGCCTCTTTTTCAACTGTCAACAAGACAAGCAGCGTCTTCTACATTTGTTTACGCTCACTTGTCGGATGTCGTCATCATTCCCGTTTCTCATTTTTAAAAATATCAATCGCAATATACACTCTTGCGTATTTCCGATTCTGTTTTCTTTTTTTTTTTTCTTTAACCCCTTAAACTCATCATCATCATGCCCAGGTGCTATTGCAGGCAAGTGTAGCGGACAGAGGCGTTACATTTCTTTGGGGGAGGCGGGGGCGGCTTATGGGCATGGTTTGCTTCAGGCACAATATTCATAGGAGCGCGCAATTTCAGTAGAAAAAATGAGGTAACTATAATAGGTTACAAATCAAGTTCTTCTTCTACCTTTTCAGCTCCCTGTGGAGCATAGGTCTTCAACAAACATTTTCCAAGTCGTTCTGTTTCTTGCCATTATTTTACGATCATTCCATGGTTTCCCCATCATCTCCATCTTTGCTTCCATCTGTCTTCTACAAGAATATTTTTGTCTCTCTCTTTGTCTTTTTCCCTGAGGGTTCCAAAAAAGGGCCTGTTGTGTAATACTCTCAGTTGGCATCCGCAGTGTGTGTCCTATCCAGCGCCATCATCTTCGCTGTTTCTCTTTATCCACTGGTATTTGACTGGTACATTTCCATAATTCTATGTTAGTGATTTTGTCCTGCCATTTCCATCCTTTTATCCTGCTTAAGCATCCATTAATGAAGGTCTGTATCTTCATGATTGTAATGTTTGTTGTTCTCCATGTTTTACAGCCATATAATAATACTGACTTAACATTGGAGTTAAAAATTTTAATTTTTGTATTTAACTTAATTTCTTTGGACTTCCATGTTTCCCAGTGCAACGAATGATCCTTTTGCTTTTTATATCCTTATTTTGGTATCATTCACTGTTCCTCCTTCTTTGTCTATATTACTACCCAGATTTATGTAAGATTGTACGTCTAGTAGAGGCATTTCTCCTATTATTACTTGGTTATTGGTAGCTGCATTAATTCTCATAATTTTGGTCCTATCTCTATTTATTTTCAGTCCCAGTTGTTGTGATCTCTCATCAAGTATGCTTATTTTATCTGACATCTCGGTACGTCACTGGTTGAAGATCATGCCGCTCCCACAGCTGTCTGCCATAATCTCCAAGTAGTATTTTAAATTTAATTATAAACATGTATTTACATGTATGAATGAACTTGTCCTTTAATGACTACATTTCACTTCTCCTTGCTATTGAAATGTTATAGGGGTGGTTCAGTTTAGTTTTTTGTTCAGAAATATGAATATTCTAGAAGTGCTATTTGTTATGCTATTTGTTTTTTTTTCTTTTCAGTCCAACAGCATTGATGAGAATAAGAATTTTCAAAATTGGACAAATTTGACATATTCTGATATAGAGGAATCATATTTTAACCACAAATATTCGTGCTGAAGTCGGATGTGTTGGGCCGAAAGGCGCAAATATAACAGTTATACTGCAAACCACAGCACAATGCCGACACGTCCACTACGTCCTTGAAAGGGCGGATGATGAAGAGGAATATTCTAGTCTACCACGAAACTCTAGAATACTGTATTCATCGGGCGAACGCAACCAACCAACCACAATTATTGTAATAATTTAAGTTATAATGTCCCTTATGATAATTTTTTTAATGTACCATAGCAGAATTATAATCAAGTCATATTTCAGAGCAAAATAAGATTAGCAAGACTTTTAAAATATCAATAGGAAACAGCTGTTCTTCAGGGAAGGATTGTTCTGTAAGCTAAATAAGCTACAACTTAGGGCCACACAATCAAAAGGGCATGAAAACATTTTCAGAAATTGTTTCCGGACAACACATTTTTTGTTTTACCGATGTATTATTTCGAGATTTGTGAAACCTTCTAGTATTAGTTTCTGAGGGAGGTTGGGGGAGGGTATGGGTTCAAAGCTTCATTTACTTTAGGACCTGACCAAGTTTGAATGTGGCACCATACCTCTCCACATAGCCATGTTAGCAGTACATTTGATTACTTCCACTGATGATTCATCTCCATTCTAGGTTCTTAAACGCTGGGAAGAGAAGAGACGACAAGAGGATAGAAGACAAGAGAAGACAAGAGACGACGAGAGAAGACACGAGAAGACATGAGAAGACAAGAAACGACGAGAGAAGACATAAGAAGAGAAGACAAGAGAAGAGAAACAAGAAAAGAGAATTGGTCATCTATCAGCATGGGATCAGTCAGTTCAACAGAAAATATTTTTCCTTTTGGCGCGGGGCGCCATCATTCTTCGCAGGTTGTTCCAAGTCTAACAAACGCTATTGTTCTTGAACAATTGTCATCCATCAGATTCTCTTGTCCCTATTGTGTGTGTGTGTGTGTGTGTGTGCGTGCGTGCGTGCATGCGCGCGCGTGTGTGTGTGCCTTCTTTGATCCAGAATCCACTCCATGACAATCTCTGAATGTTTCAGGATCGTATCTGAGCGTTCTTGCACCCCAGAATCCCACGTTGGCAGGTTTGACATGTGTAAAATGTGCAAGAATATAAACTATTGGTGGTACTGGCTAACACGCACGAAATCAACAGCGCATATACTGACTGATGTCAATCAACAGCCTATAGCTGATTGATAACATTCAACAACCCATAGCTGACTGATAATAATCAACAATCAATAACTGACTGATAATAATCAACAACCAATAGCTGGCTGATAAAATTCAACAACCAATAGCTGACTGATAATAATCAACAACCCATAGCTGACTGATAATAATCAACAACCCATAGCTGACTAATAACAATTAACAACGTATGCACTGACTGATAAAATAAACAATGCATACACTGACTGATAACAATCAATAACTCATAGCTGACTGCTAGAGTCCGAGTTAGAGAAACGAAACGAACAACGAGACAGTACAACACCCATATTATGATACTGAGAACAGATAACTTTACCTAACCATGTTAATCCAAGAAGAGAAATAAAAACAGTTGTTAAAATACGCAGATGGAAGTAATGTAGTTAAGAACGCAAATATCGCAACTTTCTGTAAACTGCTTCACAAAGCAAAGAACGCCCTTGTCACAACAACAAAAAACAAGTAAGGACAAGAAGGTAATTTGTAAAGACACAATCTATTTTACAAGCTAATAATTGTACTGTATATAGAATTAATATATGGCAATTCAGACAGTAAAAATATTCTTAGTCGGGACGTTTGAACCACCTGCGAAGAATAAAAATAACCAAAGACAGTGGGGACCAAGACACCTGTCCAGCAACAGAGCTGAATGCGGTCCAGCAATTGAGCTGAGTGCGGGCCAGCAACTGAGCTGAGTGCGGTCCAGCATCTGAGCTGAGTGTGGTCCAGCAACTGAGCTGAGTGCGGTCCAGCAACTGAGCTGAGTGCAGTCCAGCAACTGAGCTGAGTGTGGTCCAGCAACTGAGCTGAGTGCGGTCCAGCAACTGAGCTGAGTGTGGTCCAGCAACTGTGCTGAGTGCGGTCCAGGAACTGAGCTGAGTGTGGTCCAGCAACTGAGCTGAGTGCGGTCCAGCAACTGAGCTGAGTGCGGTCCAGCAATTGAGCTGAGTGCGGTCCAGCAATTGAGCTGAGTGTGGTCCAGCAACTGAGCTGAGTGCGGTCCAGCAACTGAGCTGAGTGTGGTCCAGCAACTGTGCTGAGTGCGGCCCAGGAACTGAGCTGAGTGTGGTTCAGCAACTGAGCTGAGTGCGGTCCAGCAACTGAGCTGAGTGTGGTCCAGCAACTGTGCTGAGTGCGGTCCAGGAACTGAGCTGAGTGCGGTCAATGACCCACAGTTGACTGCATGCGTCGGAAACAGACTGTCCAATCTGACCAAGCTAGTAGGGATTGAAGAGGGAAGGCAACCCTGTACTAAAAAATGCCTTTCTGAATTCGGATATGTTGAGTCAAAAGGCGCAGACAAACCACAACACAACTACGCCCAATTAACGTCCTTTTTAGGGCAGCTTGCGAAGGAGATTATTAATATCATTAGTAGTCATCGGGTGAAGAAAAGAGCAAAAGTCAACACAAAGTCGGGAATCAGCCTGGAACAAAATCGAATTTATATTCTACGCCCGCATGGATATGATATCTCCTTCGGGCTTTAATCAATCAAACTTCATTCTTTAATTCTGTGCACAGCATCTCCGCTCCAGCTGTTTCTCTGCAGTATATCCATGAAAACCATACTTTTAACACCTGAATATTTATTTCATTTTTTTCTCTGTAAAAATGTATGCTTCCTTTTACCTCCCAGTGAAGGAATTTGGCTTCATCGCCAAAACCGTCATGTTTTGTTATTTACACCATCAAGTTGTAACAAACAGGGCTTTAAGTCTTTGATACAATTTCCTACTCGGTGGCTTGTTAACTATAGTAGCTCGTTATTCAGGTAGGTAACACGTTACTGACAGGTAGGCGTACCACAAGTGACTGTATGGAACTTTTCGTCTTGTCAGACGGTCTAGTAGAGGCTATTGTGTATTTTTTTTTTGAGGTTTTGTTTTTGTCGATCTGCTTCTCTCGTAGCTAATTCTAATGTTTGACAAACACACACGGCCACAGAATAAACAAGTTAGGCCCACAGGTCCACAGGGTTTTCCGTCCTTTTTCATGAGTCTTTTCTCTTCTAAGTTTTGCCTTAGCACAGTCTAAAATGATGTTATACCGTTCCTTATACATGCTCTCCATGATGTACGATCACTTGCCAGATGTTCCCAGTCATATTCACATATGGAAAAGTCATTCATAGATGATTTACAGATATCTCGTAGTTTAGGTCTGCCGATTTGTCTTTTTCCGTGTGTTAGTTCGCCATATAGTATCTGCTTGGGGATGCTGTAACTAGAGCCACTGTTAACTGTTATACACGTCGTAAGAGGCGACTAAGAAGATTGGGTTCAAGATCTTCACTGGTGTTACTGAGTTTGTGTATCCGAGCTGAAGTACTTCCGATAGTGTGTCGCGGGACCTGGAGTGCTTCATACCTGGGAACGCGTTGAAGAAAGGCTATGAGAACTGTAGAGTTGTCCGTTGTGTAATGAAGATGATCTGTATACTACCAAGGGAGCAAAGACATCAAAATCCATAGCAATACAAAGCTGCTGATAAAAATTACATTTTTTTTTTAATGAAAAGAAAAATTGTCTGGTACAGGTAAGAGACACAAAGTAATAGTAAAATAAAGGTTCCCTTCATATTTTTCCACTCGTATGAGGATTATGCTGTTAAAAAAAATAAAGTAAAGTACCCCCGTCACGCCAAATGGCGTATAGGGAATATGGTGTTGGTGACCATACATTTTACAGACATTCGGCACATGAATTTTGGGCTATTGTGGTCGGTATTACGCCCGTGCCGATTTACTTTCCAAGAAATAAATCCGGTACCCATTAAAGGCTGGGTGAACCGGAAGCCGTCGGTTGGGATCTAACCCTACCTCTTGTCCTTTGTAGTCCAGTTCACTAACCACTGAGCTATCGCGGCTCCCTGAAATGCTGTTAGAAACCATATTTTTCCATGACCCTGGTAATTTTTGGTCGATATTGTCAGTAGAACGCCTGGCTACTTGTTTTCCCCAGAAAAATCTCTGGTATACAATTTTAGAGGCTGGGCGACCCCAGAGCCTTATTAGTCCGCAAAAAATTCGCTTCGCTAACTCTGAGAATTCAACCCGGACCATTCCGATTAGGAAGCGAGCACACTAAGCGGAAGATAAGATAGAAGATAACAGTGGGCGTCTGTGGGTTTATACAAGATGGAGGTCTGGAGGCTGGAGGTACGTAAGGAGACGATCAGATCAAGAAAGGTGACCGACGAAGTAGAGATATGTGATGTAATCTTGATGGATTTACGAAAAATGCCAACGTGTAGAGAAAACTCTACACAAAGCTCGGGCAGATGGTGCTCGTAAACCCGGAAGGGCTGACCATCTAAGGGCATAATCCATCTACACGAAATATAATCTGCTGCCTTGCAGGAAGATTGGGGACAATCAAAGGCTAAGAAAGCAAATCCGAATAAAATTATAGCGGAAATCGGATGCACTGGGTCATTGGCGCAGAACATAGTACAACGTTCTAACATGTAAATCAGAGTGGATCTAAGGGACTCTAGTTATGATGCTCTGTCTGTGGAGTCCCCCAGGTAGGAGGAATGCCGGACCCCATGCCTCGAAGGGGACCACCCCAAGCTACTGGTGGTCATCCTGACCCATTTTGGAGAGCCAGGAGATTGGACCAGAGGGAAACTACCACTGGTCGAAACAGCCTTAAGACACATATGAAAAAAATGTACTGGAATGCCGAGGGCATATACCACAAAAAACCTAATGTACTGTCCTAACGATAGATTGCTCAAGCTGGAGTCAATGGAAATAACACCATCGCAGTGTCTGGTTGTAGGAGACTTTAACAGCCACTCTTAAAGATGGCTATATAAGGAATCCAACGTTTGAGGTGAAGAAGTGGAAGAATAGGAAGTAGACAACAACCTTTTCCTCATAAATTCTAGAGAGGATCCCCCAACCTTCTACTCAAGAAGATGAAAAACAACATCAACTCCCCACCTAGTATTCGCAACAGGAGACATATCCAGCAAAATAGCCAGAATAGAAACTGAACCAACTTGGAGACAGAGTCAAACACACAGACTAGTCAAACTTTCAGTGGATCTTGCTCACAAACAGGAGAAGCAAATACCACTCTCCCGCTGGAACTACAAGAGAACCGACCGGGAAAAGTTTGCCAAGCTCACAGATGTCGACACTGAACCCATCAACACCCATGAAAAGAACGTCAATAATATGATAGAGGAGTTAACAAATGCAATTCCGAGAGCGGCTAAAGAATCAACTCCTAGAGGAGCAAGAAGAAACTGCAAGGCGTACTGGAGCAAGGAAATACAAAGACTAGAGGAGGAACTGGACTCTGCTAGAGAACTAGCTGAACCATCACAAAGCACAGAGAACAACGTAGCCTATAAAGCAGCCTCTGTCAAATACAGAAGAGAGGTCAAGATATCAGCAAGACGGAGTTGGACAGACAAAATAGAGAGCATCAATCTAGATAAGAAAGGACACAAACTGTGGAAACTTGCGACAGCTCTGGGTGATGAAAACAATAGTCGACCTACATAAAATTAGCACACAATCAGAACATCAACATAGGCAAAAGGGCGGCAAACATGCTGATAGAAACTTACAAAAACATCAGGATAATAAATATTCCAAAATACCATAAAGCACAGAGAACAAAATAGCCTAATGAACATATATAAATATATATTTGAAATGGCTTGGTCAAGTGATAATACAGAAAAATTCTAACCACGACCATACAGCTGTCAACAAGTGCTATGAGAACAAGAGACCACTCCACACGTCCTGGAAAAAAAATAATAAGATGGATAGAGGGAGATCGAAAAAACTAACGATTCGAATCATCAAGTCTCGTGAACTTGAAGAAAAGACGTGAGATTCGAAAACGCGCTTTTTTTTAACCATCGGACCTCTGAAATTTTAAATTAAAAAAAAAAAAAATTAAATTTGAAGGGATAAGTTTTAACTTCGTTGATATCCAACAAAAATGAAATGCTCCCTGTACATAGAAACCACATTTGTTGTAATTTCTTTCTCCCAGAATCTTGCTAGTAATCAAACTATCCTGACCTCGCACTGTCTCTAAATTTCTCGAAACTAACTCGATCAAAAACACTGGAAAACCTTACAGTAGAAGAATGTCAATCATAAAGCAAAAGACAACAAGGAACCTGAAATACTACGGCTGAAAGGTAAATCAGAAAGGTATGAAGGAGAAATAGATTCTTCATTGTATTGCGTCTATAATTTATCCATGCTTCTTACCCGTCACAATATTCTCGTGCACTCCGTTCTAATCTCTTTATAATCTCAATGAGATTAGATATATAAGCCACACACAAGCCATCTTTAATCGAAAAAAATCTCTAAAAATTATATGAATTTATTTACCTGTACATATTCTTTCCTGCAGTTATCATTCTTCACAACAATGTTTGTCCCGCTCATCTCCCCTCATAAATAACACAGAGGACATTATCGCATTCTAGGATAATTTATCAATTCATCTCGTTCCCACATTGTACACATTCCTCACATGTCATGACAACCCTTATACCTTCTGTACTGTATCTATTCTCCCCATGTCATACAACTCTTACACCACCTGCACTGTACATATTCCCCACATGTCATGACAACCCTTATACCTTCTGTACTGTATCTATTCTCCCCATGTCATACAACTCTTACACCACCTGCACTGTACATATTCCCCACATGTCATGACAACCCTTATACCTTCTGTACTGTATCTATTCTCCCCATGTCATACAACTCTTACACCACCTGCACTGTACATATTCCCCACATGTCATGACAACCCTTATACCTTCTGTACTGTATCTATTCTCCCCATGTCATACAACTCTTACACCACCTGCACTGTACATATTCCCCACCCCTCCCCCTCCTTGACAACAATTATACCACCTCATAAATGTACACATTCACCTCGTCTTATGATATCCCTTACACCTTTTACACTATACATATCACCTCTCATTGCAAACCTCATCTCATGACAACCTTTATAGCTCCTGAATGTACACATTCACAACATGTCGTGACAAACACTTGGACCCCCTCCCCCACCTACATTGTACATATTCACCTACTCTCCCATGTCATTACAACCCTTACAACCACGCCATCACATGACAACCCTTACAACTCCTACACTGCACGCATCCACCTCATCTCATAACAACCCTTACAGATTCTACACCGTACACATCCACCTCATCTTATGACAACCCTTACAGATTCTACACCGTACACATCCACCTCATCTTATGACAACCCTTACAGATTCTACACCGTACACATCCACCTCATCTTATGACAACCCTTACAGATTCTACACCGTTCACATCCACCTCATCTTATGATAACCCTTACAGCTCATACACTGTACATATTCCAGCCATTTCATGGCAATCCTTACACCCCCTACACTGTACATATTCAACCAATGTAATGACAACCCTTACACCTCCATCAATACATATGCCACCCATGTCATTACAACCCTTACACCTCCATCAGTACATATTCCACCCATGTCATTACAACCCTTACACCTCCATCAGTAGATATTCCACCCATGTCATTACAACCCTTACACCTCCATCAGTAGATATTCCACCCATGCCATGACAACCCTTACACCTCCAACACTGCATATATATCATCCCCCCCCCAACAATGTTATGACAACCCTTACAGCTCCCTCACCATACACATCCTCCCCATATCATGACAACCCTTATACCTCCTACACTGTACACATTGCTAAATCCTGTCAATTCCTTACCTCCTGTAGGGTATAAAACACCACCCCCTGAGTCATGGAAATTTACTTACATTCTGTGCTGTACACATAACCCCATACCATGGTAATACACCTGCCTCTCGCCGTGCGTCGCCTGGAAGAAGGCAAAAACAAACACAAAAACTCAACGTCAGCTTTTCGCATAAAACACACAAAATTCAACAAAACTATCTTGATCACATTTTAACTGTTGTATGTAGATCACATGGCTGAGCAGATAGAGTTAATCATTTGCAAAGTTAACCATCGTCGATTCGAGTATCGATTTTGTAGACAATATTTTATTTTCAAATGATTGAGGATAAAATTGGTTATAACAGTCGGAGGATTTCTTTGACAACAACCCTTGACATGCAACCTTTACCCTCTGACCCAGTAAAACGCACCGCAGAACCCAGTAGTAGAATATAAAAAAAAAAGATGTCCGCAGTCAACATTTATTATGTACAATATAGGTACTACGGGGTGTCCAGCATCAATCAAATCTCTGATAACTCGTCAATTATGCCATGCGCTGTAAATTATAAAATATAATTCCTTCTCCTCATTCCTTCCTCCATTCCACTCCCTAACACCCCCCCCCCCCCCCCCCCATTTCCACCTCTTTATCCTACAAGTCTATGGCAATTCACAGGAAACATAAAGAAATTGCTCTTCCTATTTTTTGTTTCCCATTGTTGCCACATTTCACAAGTCTTTCAATATGGAGACCTTACTTTCTGATTGCAGTAAGAAGGGAAGTGTCCCCCCTGAAAAAAGAAAGAGAAAAAAATGCACTCTAACACAAGGACCCCTCGCGTTGTCATCGGATTTTACAAGCACAATGTTCTAAATAATTGTATTGAGATAAACATACGCCGCTTCCTGACACCAGTTTATAATTGTTACTCTCCTCTGGAATCAGTGCACAAACATGCAGATTATGCCATCGTAACCTACATTAACCAAGCTATATTCTTAACCACATTATACCTGCAGGTTGAATGCCAACAGAGCAGAACGAGTAAGCCCATTCATTGTGTTTTTTTTGGTTCGTCGGATGTCACCCGTGTCGCGTTGCTCTTTCAACGGCGGAAGGATATTAAGATACGCACGGGAGAGAAAAAAGAACATCCGAAATTATTGTAAACACAAACCAAAGGTCACGAAGCTCTTTCTCTGTCAAGCATGACAACACCCACTGACAGGCCGTTGATAACTTGGGAACACTTTCTTGAGGTTCCTTACCAACTTAGTGATGATGTTTCCTTTAGATACAGCCAAGAATATAATCATGTGAACGGATTCTTTTGGTCTGATATATATTTGTCTTATTTCGCCTTGACGATTAATTTCACTGTGGTTACATAAAACGACACGATGACTATATGAAGATGATTATGGGGGGTGGGGGGGGGGGACATAGTACCAGGTAGACATGAGAACGGGTACGACCAAGTAGAGAGTGGGAATGAAATCACAGATGAGTTTGGAATAAGTGCTGCAGACAAAGGATATCTAACGCAGGACAGAGATAACATAAAAACAGCTATCATGGGAGACAGTTTCAATAGGGACAAGCTAGATGTTGAAGATGGCGATAATAATAAATTTTGAAACACAAACTTCTACCTTCCTACCTACCTACCTACCTACCTACCTACCTACCTACCTACCTACCTACCTACCTACCTACCTAAATAGCCACTTGCCTTCCCGTCTATCTTCCTGCCTACCTAGCTACTTACTTACCTGTCTGACTACTTACTTACCTATATACTTCTTTTATGTCTATATGTCTACTTACATTCTCATATACCTGCCTGCTTGCCTGTCTATCTACCTACCTACCTTCCTGCCTACCTATCTATCTTGTTACCTGTGTTCTTGTCTGACTACCTACCTACCTGCTTGCCTATCTGCTTGTCTATCTGCTTGCCTATCTACTTGTCTACATGTCTATATGCTTGAATACCTTTCTGTCTATCTATTCAACCACCTACATACCTACCTACCTACCTACCGACCTACCTACCTACCTACCTACCTACCTACCTACCTACCTACCTACCTACCTACCTACCTACCTACCTACCTAACTACCTACATAGATACCTGCCTGCTTGCCTGTCCACCTACATGTCTGCCTAATAATCTACCTAGCTATTTACTTGTCTGACTACCTGCTTACCTAACTGCCTATTTCGTTGTCCTCTTGTTTATATGTCTAACTACCTACTTACCTAACTGCCTATTTCGTTGTCCTCTTGTTTATATGTCTGACTACCTGCTTACCTAACTGCCTATTTCGTTGTCCTTTTGTTTATATGTCTGACTACCTGCTTACCTAACTGCCTATTTCGTTGTCCTCTTGTTTATATGTCTGACTACCTGCTTACCTAACTGCCTATTTGGTTGTCCTCTTGTTTATATGTTTGACTACATGCTTACCTAACTGCCTATTTCGTTGTCCTCTTGTTTATATGTCTGACTAACTACTTACCTAACTGCCTATTTGGTTATCCTCTTGTTTATATGTCTGACTACCTACTTACCTAACTGCCTATTTGGTTGTCCTCTTGTTTATATGTTTGACTACATGCTTACCTAACTGCCTATTTCGTTGTCCTCTTGTTTATATGTCTGACTACCTGCTTACCTAACTACCTATTTCGTTGTCCTCTTGTTTATATGTCTGACTACCTACTTACCTAACTGCCTATTTCGTTGTCCTCTTGTTTATATGTCTGACTACCTACTTACCTAACTGCCTATTTGGTTATCCTCTTGTTTATATGTCTGACTACCTACTTACCTAACTGCCTATTTGGTTGTCCTCTTGTTTATATGTCTGACTACCTGCTTACCTAACTGCCTATTTCGTTGTCCTCTTGTTTATATGTCTGACTACCTACTTACCTAATTGCCTATTTCGTTGTCCTCTTGTTTATATGTCAGACTACCTACTTACCTAACTGCCTATTTGGTTGTCCTCTTGTTTATATGTCTGACTACCTACTTACCTAACTGCCTATTTGGTTGTCCTCTTGTTTATATGTCTGACTTCCTACTTACCTAACTGCCTATTTGGTTGTCCTCTTGTTTATATGTCTGACTTCCTACTTACCTAACTGCCTATTTACGTGTCTGACTACCTACTTACCTAACTGCATATTTACTTGTCTGACTACCTATTTACCTAACTGCCTATTTACGTGTCTGACTACCTACTTGTCCACCGATCTAGCTACGTATTTATCTACCTACCCATTTAATTAACTTTCAGTCTCTCCAGTCGGTTTGTCTGTCTATCCAGCATATCAATAGTGTTTACACAATAAAGTAAAGTATCCCCGTCACGCCAAGTGGCGTATAGGGAATATGGTGTTAGTGACCATACATTTTACAGACCTCAATCACATGCTTTTTGAGGTAATGTGGTCGGTATTACGCCCGTGCTGCTTTACTTTCCAAGAAATAAATCCGGTACCCATTTAAGGCTGGGTGAACCCGGAAGCCGTCGGTTGGGATCGAACTCTACCTCTTGTCCTTTGTAGTCCAGTTCACTAATCACTAAGCTATCGCAGCTAAAAGTAAAGAGCCCCCGTCATGCCAAGTGGCGTATAGGGAATATGGTGTTAGTGACCATAAATTTTACAGACCTTCATTACATGATTTTTTAGGTAATGTGGTCGGTATTACGCCCGTGCCGCTTTACTTTTTTAGAAAAAAAACCCGGTACCCATTTAAGGCTGGGTGAACCCGGAAGCCGTCGGTTGGGATCGAACTCTAGCTCTTGTCCTTTGTAATCCAGTTCACTAACCACTAAGCTATTGTGGCTCAGTTTTCACCATTGATTTCCCAATATATTTTTTAATCGTCACATTTAAAACCCGTGAAATGTGTTTTTTTCTAGAAGAGTAAGCAGAACTGAATGGACAGAGAAGAAAACAAATAATTAAGTTTTGAAACAGGTAAAAAAAAATGGACGAACTGTTTAAAACACAATTCGAACAAGACAAGTGCAAAATTTATGACACATACAGCGACACAATAAACTACCGAAAGTCATTAAGTAAGAGAACAACATAAAAAAAGAAGATAGAGGCAGACAAAGACTTATGTTGACTGACAGCATTGAAAGATAAACAGGAGAACTACGATAGCGTTTACCAACGAGGCAAGAAACTGAACTAACGCCCACTGAAAGTCAGTTGTTGATGTGAGACGAGACAAAGTGATCATGATGATTCTCTACGTCATAATCAAAAGGATTTGTTTTCATTTTTCTCATAATACATTAATAATATGCCATTGTTGGGCACTCGATAATCATCACAACAAGGAAAATCAATATTTAGAGATCAACCTAGCGTTCGTTTTTCTGTTCTAAGGAGACACTGATTAAGTCTTGATTAACTTTCAAAAGTGTATTAGTTCAGATCTCTTGCTACACGCCATCGACTGACTGGGTCTCTCTTTACCGCAAATAAAAGTATCTCGTTACACAGAAAAAAAAATTACGGCTGTATTGATTCTTTAAAACTTCACTATCGTTGACACGATTATAGTGTCTTGGCAACTGCCTATGTTCTGAAAGTCTCCAGACTCTCTGAGGAAATTAACACAACCCCTTTCGGCTACTACAGTAAATCTTCTTTAAAATCAAGGGAGTTGGCTTTAACTGTAGTGACTTCTACTTGTCCACAACTATCTTAGGTATGTTATTTATACTTTTGAAATTATGAAAAATTGTAAAAATACTTTAGTGTAATTTCTTTATCTCTTCTGTTTGCTTGTCAGATTATATTTCTCGGTCGTTTCTTGCAGTATGGCTGGGCTTTCTTACCAATTCACCTGAACTCAGAAATTTCTTTCAGTCCATGTAAAATACAATTTTTCTTAAAGTGAAATCTCAACTCGCATAGAATATTATCTTTATAAAATAAAACGTACATTCGCATAAAATATTATCTTTATAAAATAAAACGTAAATTCTTAAAACTTAAGTTTCAAAATACAAGTACCAATCTCTTATGTGAAAACTACATCTCAAATTCAAAGTACCCTTGAATCTTTTAGTTTCAGTCCCCTACCACACCTCTTCCCCCAGATTTCTCTCTCCTTTTAAATGAACTAGAACTGATTGAAACCGTGCTCAACATCCCTGTGGTGGCTAACATGGTAACCAGTCTTGATAAGTAAAGTAAGGAGCTCTGTCACGCCACGTGGCGTATAGTGAATATGGTGTTAGTGGCCATAATCTGTATAGACCTTCGGCACATGATCTTTTGAGGCAATGTAGTCGGCTGTGCGGCTTTACGGCTTTACTTTCCCGGAAAAATTCCTGCACCTATTTAAGACTGGGTGTACCCGAAGCCGCCGATCGGGGTCGAACTTGACCTCTTGTCCTTTGTAGTCCAGTTCACTACTACCCACTGAGCTATCGCGGCTCCGTTGACAAATAAGGAGGGATAAAATAGTTTGGCTTTTGGTGTCTTGACAGACAGTTGGGCGGAAAAAATCAAGATTTGTCAGTACTGTCTTATGTTGTTTTACTGAGCAGCTTTTCTCGTGACTAAATCTGTCAATATTGGATAGCACAGACGTATCCGACCGCAGAACAAGGATTTGTGCCACCTGCCTTAATTTCCTTTCTCCTAGATCTTTTCTCTTCTTATTTTAACATCATCTCTTCCTCAAATGTTGCTGGGTTGTATTTGTCTTCTATTTTTGTTATTGTGTACGACAACAACGACACCGTGTAGATGAAGATACCCAGACCTGCCAGAATAGGGTGTAGTTCTTCTCCTTGACTGAACTACAATCCGCCTGCCTTGTTTTCTGAAAGCCTTCGATGGCAATCCCACAACCAACTTTAGAAAGGGTCTGTGTACAACCCTACTAACGTGACGTCACCTGTTAAACTTCACCTTTTCCAGCTATAATGAGATTATGAGATTGCATGTCCTTTAGAAAACGTAGTACTCACCAGAGGTTGTCTGAAAGAATTTCTTTATCTAGCCAGATCTTCCATTTCTTCTGCCGACGTCTTTATGATCTCTTTGATGTCTTGAAATAACCTTTTTCTTGGTCAGTCACTGATACGTCAGTCCTGGAGCCATGTTTTATGTTATTGTTCTTTCTAGATCGAAGTTTTTTGTATACATGTCCATAGTATTTTAATTTTTTCCATGGAATGGTATTTATTAGCCAGACTTGTTTGTTCCATATCGATAAGGGCTGTGTATCAACCTGTAGTCACTGCCAGCTCCATATCGATAAGGGCTGTGTATCAACCTGTAGTCACTGCCAGCTCCATATCGGTAAGGGCTGTGTATCAACATGTAGTCACTGCCAGCTCCATATCGATGAGGGCTGCTTATCAACATGTAGTCACTGCCAGCTCCATATCGATAAGGGCTGTGTATTAACCTGTAGTCACTGCCAGCTCCATATCGATAAGGGTCTGTGTATCAACCTGTAGTCACTGCCAGCTCCATATCGGTAAGGGCTGTGTATCAACCTGTAGTCACTGCCAGCTCCATATCGGTAAGGACTGTGTATCAACCTGTAGCCACCACTGCCAGTTCCATGTTGATAATGGCTGTGTATCAACCTGTAGCCACCACTACCAGCTCCATATCGATAAGGACTGTGTATCAACATGTAGTCACTGCCAGCTCCATATCGATAAGGGCTGTGTATCAGCCTGTAGTCACTGCCAGTACCATGTTGATAATGGCTATGTATCAACCTGTAGCCACCACTACCAGCTCCATATCGATAAGGACTGTGTATCAACCTGTAGTCACTGATAGCTTCATGTCGATAAGGGCTGTGTATCAACCTGTAGTCACTGCCAGCTTCATGTCGATAAGGGCTGTGTATCAACCTGTAGTGACTGATAGCTTCATGTCGATAAGGGCTGTGTATCAACCTGTAGTCACTGATAGCTTCATGTCGATAAGGGCTGTGTATCAACCTGTAGTCACTGCCAGCTTCATGTCGATAAGGGCTGTGTATCAACCTGTAGTCACTGATAGCTTCATGTCGATAAGGGCTGTGTATCAACCTGTAGTCACTGATAGCTTCATGTCGATAAGGGATGTGTATCAACCTGTAGTCACTGCCAGCTTCATGTCGATAAGGACTGTGTATCAACCTGTAGTCACTGCCAGCTCCATGTCGATAATGGGCTGTGTAATAACCTGTAGTCACTGCCAGCTTCATGCTGATAAGGACTGTGTATCAACCTGTAGTCACTGCCAGCTCCATGTCGATAAGGGCTGTGTATCAACCTGTAGTCACTGCCAGCTCCATGTCGATAAGGGCTGTGTATCAACCTGTAGTCACTGCCAGGTCCATATCGATAAGGACTGTGTATCAACCTGTAGTCACTGCCAGCTCCATATCGATAAGGACTGTGTATCAACCTGTAGTCACTGCCAGCTCCATATCGGTAAGGACTGTGTATCAACCTGTAGTCACTGCCAGCTCCATATCGATAAGGGCTATGTATCAACCTGTAGTCACTGCCAGCTCCATATCGATAAGGGCTGTGTATCAACCTGTAGTCACTGCCAGCTCCATATCGATAACGGCTGTGTATTAACCTGTAGTCACTGACAGCTTCATGTTGATAAGGGCTGTGTATCAACCTGTAGTCACTGCCAGCTCCATATCGATAAGGGCTGTGTATCAACCTGTAGTCACTGCCAGTTCCATATCGATAAGGGCTGTGTATTAACCTTTAGTCACTGCCAGCTCCATATCGGTAAGGACTGTGTATTAACCTGTAGTCACTGCCAGCTCCATATCGATAAGGGCTGTGTATCAATCTGTAGTCACTGCCAGTTCCATGTTGATAATGGCTATGTATCAACCTGTAGTCACTGTCAGCTCCGTATCGATAAGGGCTGTGTATCAACCTGTAGTCACTGCCAGTTCCATGTTGAAAATGGCTATGTATCAACCTGTAGCAACCACTACCAGCTCCATGTTGATAATGGCTATGTATCAACCTGTAGTCACTGCCAGCTCATTATCGATAAGGGCTGTGTATCAACCTGTAGCAACCACTACCAGCTCCATGTTGATAATGGCTATGTATCAACCTGTAGTCACTGCCAGCTCCATATCGTTAAGGGCTGTGTATCAACCTGTAGTCACTGCCAGCTCCATATCGATAAGGGCTGTGTATCAACATGTAGTCACTGCCAGCTCCATATCGATAAGGGCTGTGCATTAACCTGTAGTCACTGCCAGCTCCATATCGATAAGGGCTGTGTATTAACCTGTAGTCACTGCCAGCTCCATATCGATAAGGGCTGTGTATCAACCTGTAGTCACTGCCAGCTCCATATCGATAAGGGCTGTGTATCAACATGTAGTCACTGCCAGCTCCATATCGATAAGGGCTGTGTATCAACCTGTAGTCACTGCCAGCTCCATATCGATAAGGGCTGTGCATAAACATGTAGTCACTACCAGCTCCATGTCGATAAGGGCTGTCCATCAACATGTAGTCACTGCCAGCTCCATGTCGATAAGGGCTGTGCATCAACCTGTAGTCACTACCAGCTCCATATCGATAAGGGCTATGCATCAACATGTAGTCACTGCCAGCTCTATGTTGATAAGTGCTATGTATTAACCTGTAGTCACTACCAGCTCCATATCGATAAGGGCTATGTATCAACCTGTAGTCACTGCCAGCTCCATGTCGATAAGGGCTGTGTATCAACCTGTAGTCACTGCCAGCTCCATGTCGATAAGGGCTGTGCATCAACATGTAGTCACTACCAGCTCCATGTCGATAAGGGCTATGTATCAACCTGTAGTCACTGATAGCTTCATGTCGATAAGGGCTGTCCATCAACATGTAGTCACTGCCAGCTCCATGTCGATAAGGGCTGTGCATCAACCTGTAGTCACTACCAGCTCCATATCGATAAGGGCTATGCATCAACATGTAGTCACTGCCAGCTCTATGTTGATAAGGGCTATGTATTAACCTGTAGTCACTGCCAGCTCCATGTCGATAAGGGCTATGCATCAACATGTAGTCACTGCCAGCTCTATGTTGATAAGGGTTATGCATCAACATGTAGTCACTGCCAACTCCATGTTGATAAGGGCTATGCATCAACATGTAGTCACTGCCAGCTCTATGTTGATAAGGGCTATGCATCAACATGTAGTCACTGCCAACTCAATGTCGATAAGGGCTATGCATCAACATGTAGTCACTGCCAGCTCTATGTTGATAAGGCTATGCATTAACCTGTAGTCACTGCCAGCTCCATGTCGATACGGGCTATGCATTAACATGTAGTCACTGTCAGCTCCATGTTGATAAGGGCTATGCATCAACATGTAGTCACTGCCAGCTCTATGTTGATAAGGGCTATGCATCAACATGTAGTCACTGCCAACTCAATGTCGATAAGGGCTATGGATCAACATGTAGTCACTGCCAGCTCTATGTTGATAAGGCTATGCATTAACCTGTAGTCACTGCCAGCTCCATGTCGATACGGGCTATGCATTAACATGTAGTCACTGTCAGCTCCATGTTGATAAGGGCTATTTATTAACCTGTAGTCACTGCCAGCTCTATGTTGATAAGGGCTATGCATCAACATGTAGTCACTGCCAGCTCTATGTTGATAAGGCTATGCATTAACCTGTAGTCACTGTCAGCTCCATGTTGATAAGGGCTATTTATTAACCTGTAGTAACTGCTAGCTCCATGTCGATAAGGGCTATGCATCAACATGTAGTCACTGTCAGCTCTATGTTGATAAGGGCTATGCATCAACATGTAGTCACTGCCAGCTCTATGTTGATAAGGGCTATGCATCAACATGTAGTCACTGCCAGCTCCATGTTGATAAGGGCTATTTATTAACCTGTAGTAACTGCCAGCTCCATGTCGATAAGGGCTATGCATCAACATGTAGTCACTGCCAGCTCTATGTTGATAAGGGCTATGCATCAACATGTAGTTACTGCCAGCTCCATGTTGATAAGGGCTATGTATTAACCTGTAGTCACTGCCAGCTCCATGTCGATAAGGGCTATGCATCAACATGTAGTCACTGCCAGCTCCATGTTGATAAGGGCTATGTATTAACCTGTAGTCACTGCCAGCTCCATGTCGATAAGGACTATGCATCAACATGTAGTCACTGCCAGCTCCATGTTGATAAGGGCTATGTATTAACCTGTAGTCACTGCCAGCTCCATGTCGATAAGGACTATGCATCAACATGTAGTCACTGCCAGCTCCATGTTGATAAGGGCTATGCATCAACATGTAGTCACTGCTAGCTCTATGTTGATAAGGGATGTGTATCAACATGTAGTCACTGCCAACTAGATGTCCATGAGAGCCGTTTATTTTATTTTATTTTTTTGTTATCGCCTGATTGAAGAGGAACGAGGAACCTGTTGCCTTAAAAACGTCACTCAGAAGTCGAATATGTTGAGATATTCATCTTGCTGAAAAGCACAAGACAACGTATGTACGTCATTTAGCGTTCTTCTAGCAGTGGACAGCGAACAAGTTGAGTGAACTCAGCATAAGAAGAAGAAGAAGAAGAAGAAGAGGAAAAAGAAGAAACAAAATAATAACATTCATCAGACATCTAATGATTTATAGAGACATTAAAAGCTAGAAAATGCACACAGGGTCTGATTAATTTCGGATCTTCATTGCACTTTTCTGCGTTAAAGTCAAAATGATGATATGCTTGATACATCTGTGTCGCTAAAGCGAGGTCGTAGACCGACAACAGTCTGTTTTTGACGAATCAAGTGTTGTGAGTGAGATCTTCCACCGTCTAGACTTGATCTGCGCTTTACGTCACATTGGTGCTGTTCATGACAATTGTTGAGATTCTTTGACGCAAGTTATTTCCATGTTACACATTAATGTAAACTACTTCGTCAGCCGCAGTTTTGTCTCTTTGGGGAATTTGCTTCGTGTTTTATTCGTCGTAGGCTGCTTACACTAGAGTAATCAGACATAAATCTAAAGGTATCGAGATTATTTGTTCGGCGACATTGGTGTGTGCTACGTCATCGTATTGGTTCCCTAAACCGGCCGTGCGCAAATCTTACGGTCTGCTGTTTGATGTGCGACGGGGAAAATTTGACGACTGACTGTGTGTCTCTATGTTCGGAATTGGAGTCATCAACGATGGCCTAACATCATCAGGTGCTACGACGATCATCATTTTCAAGAGGAAGTGACTTACCGGTATATGGGGATAGGCGGCGGGAACAGTTGGAGGCTGTGCATGAAAAGTGTTCCAAGTTGCAGTTTCCTCATATTACAAGTCGCATGTCTGTGTTAGTCACCTCTAGAGACTCGGGCAGATGGTGCTCGTAAACGTGGGAAGGCCGACCATCTAAGGGCAGAATCCCCCTACAGAAAAGATCATCTGCTGCCTTGCAAGAAGACTGGGGACAATCAAAAGCTAAGGAAAACAAACCTGAACAAAATGCTGGCTGAAATCGGATGCACTGGGCCAATGGCGCAGAACACAGTGCAACGTTTTAACAGGTATTCAATCGGAGTGGATCTAACAGTCTTAAACAGCTGTCTTCGTGCGAGAGCCTGGAGTCCTACTCTGATTGAGTCCTGATCGCAGAGAGAGAGAGAGAGAGAGAGAGAGAGAGAGAAAAGCTAGTGACAGCAGAGAAAAATCGAAGGCAGAAGAAAACAAGAATGGTATAGAGATAAAGAATAGAGACATAGTGACATGTGGAAACAAATGTGAGAGGCATGTAATGTTCACATTTTTGTTCGTTGTGGTTATAAATGATTGATGGTCTGCGAGACTTGACACACGATGATGATAATAGCATCTCAATCTTCAGACTCGTTCATCTTTGTCAGGCTTTACAGATAAAGTTATCCTAAATGAACTTAACAGAAATTCACGATCTCCAGTGCTTCAACTTCTCAGCTACATACGCTCTGTTGATACCTATCTCGCATATCTCTTATATATGTATATATATATATATAAGACAGATGCGAGATAGAGAGAATTAATCGTAGGGTCTTTCCTTTAATACAGAGCACCTGGGTTCGAAACGTGTCCACGTGGATCCTGATGACATACACATATAAAACCTTGATAAGGGAGGTCGTAATACCCAAGGAGAAAGAAGCACTGGGCCGTGTTTCGACAAAAGATCTGTGCGAATCAAGTAGAATCCCTTTAATAACAATCGGTAATTCTGTGGAAATCATTATAATTAGCATTACACACACACACTCTCATATATACATGTACACACACACATATATATATATATATATATACACATACACCATACAAACACACACACACACATATATATATATATATATATACATATATACATACACCATACAAACACATACCCACACATATGTACATACACCATACAAACACACACACACACACACACACACACACACACACACACACACACACACACACACACACACACACACACACACACACACACACACACACACACACACACACACACACATATATACAACAACTTCATGAAATGAAAATGACAAGCAAACAATATGGATTAGATATGAATATATACAAAAACTAAAACTATGATCATAAACAAAGAAGATACTCAAAACCTACATGTGGATATCAAAATAGAAGGAATAGACCTGGAGACAGTTCAGAACTACAGCTACCTTGGACATACTATAACCAGTGATGGAAAATGTAAATCTGAAATAAACAAAAGTATGGGAATGGCAAAAAGTAATTTTAATGTCATGAAAAATAGACTGATATCAAAACAAATAACACCAAGGCAAATACTAAGAACATCAAAATGTTACATCTTCTCAACATTCCTGTATTCTGCAGAAAGATGGACATTAGGCAAGAAGGCAGTACAGAAAATTGAAGCCTTTGAAATGTGGATTAATAGAAGTTTAGGAAGAAATGGATGGAATGAAAAGAAAACATACGATGAAGTCTTAAAATAACTAAAACTTAAAAGAGAACTATTAAACACAATTCAAACAAGACAAATGAGATTTTTGGGCCATGTTAAAAAGACACAGCAGCAGCCAACTAATTATGATCTTAGAAGGAAAGTAAACGGCAAATGATGCAAAGACAGGCCAAGACTAACACGAACGATTAACGTCAAAAGATGGACAAGTCAGCCTATGACGACTTGCACTATCAAAACAAGAGACAGAGCAGAATGACGCTCCATGATATCCAACCTTCGATGCAGAGACGGTACTCAATGATGATGATCATATATATTCTATTCTATTCTATTCTAAAGGTAAAGTACGAGACTTGAACCGACGTCTTAGCACGCGAGTTGTCCACCCATATGTGCTCGGCCGCCTATCCAGAAATGTTCGGATATTTCTGTATAGTGTCGCCTCAAGCATCGAAACTCAGATGCGAAGCAACATTCCTCACCTTCCCAGGGTAATAACCTGGTACCCATTTCTGCCAACGGATGGGTCGACCGTGGGGGTATTTTAAAAAAAAAAATAATTTTTTTCTAACCACGAGTACAATTCACACTGCTCCCAGCGGGAATCGAACACGGATTGTCTGAACGTCGGTAGCCCAGTCGGGTTTTCCCAACTGGGCTACCGAGGCCCCTCTATCCTATCCTATCCTATCCTATCCTATCCTATCCTATCCTATCCTATCCTATCCTATCCTATCCTATCCGATTCTTTTCTTTTCTATTCTATTCTATTCTATTCTATTCTATTCTATTCTATTCTATTCTATTCTATCCTATCCTATCCTATCCTATCCTATCCAACCTAACCCTACCCTACACTACCCTATCCTATCATATCCTATCCTCTCCTATCCCATCCTATTCTATTCTATTCTATTCTATTCTATTCTATTCTATTCTATTCTATTCTATCCTATCCTATCCTATCCTATCCTATCCTATTCTATCCTATCCTATCCTATTATATCCTATCCTATCCTATTCTATATTACCTATTATATCCTATCATATCCTATTCTATCCTATCCTATCCTATTCTATTATATCCTATCCTATCCTATCCTATCCTATCCTATCCTATCCTATCCTATCCTATCCTATTCTATTCACGGAACCAGTTTCACAGTAATTAGTAATTCTCCACATCCTCAACATCACCTTGTCACAGCACTTCCCACAATGCATCGGTAAATTCCGTTATCAAGGTCGCTCCGTTCACATCATATCTATTACACAGGCGACGATGCGAAATCTCCTTAGCCGCCTTTTACGACATGCGTGTCAGTTAACAGTGACTCCATTCTTTTCTCCCCTCAGCATACATGCATACACACATAGACATACATACAATTCCTTAGTAAGCCATATTAACAGTAACTCTATAACTACACATATAATATGTGTATATAAGAAGATGACTGAGAAATTCTTCACCTTTGCAATGAGTTTCATTATGTTCTGTAGATTACATAGATGAGTTAACCGCACGTTTTTGTCGTTGCCAGTTTGACGTTATAACGTATGACCTATAGATTGCATGCCAATTGTCTCTCTTAGTTGGTCCCAGATTTCTGTTCTTTGGTCTGTGTATATCACACATTTCTGCACGATCATTCCAGCCTTAAAATCATCTGATACAGCTGGGACAAATATACAAAGCTGGTCTATTCTTTCTGTCAGGTCGCTTTTTTCATTTTTTATTGATAGGATATTTCTGTGCCCATAGTGATGCTGCTGCGCCATAATAGGTGGTAATGTGCAGATGTTCCACAGAAGGTGACATCAATATTGAAGTTTCTTTGTGACATCTTTTGGTATTTTCATTGTTTTGTCTATCCTCTTACTGAGTTCGCCGTACAACAGCCGTTTCGGTTATCTTTCATCAGGCACGAGTGAAACTTACCTAGTTTATCTTGTTCTCATTGTTTGCAGCAGTGTGTAGACAGATGCAAACAGCTGTGCCTTTAAAGACCTTTTCCTGGTCTGGTATGTATTCTGAAAGATCTCAACAAACAGCTGGTGCCATCTTTTTCTTTCTTTCTTCGCTTCCTTTTATTATACCCTTTCGGGTATCAAGGGAGATACAAAGTTCTGATTCCCGCCCTTCTGAAAGCTTCAGCCATTGCCAATTGTTATTGCTGTAATGTTTCTTTGATGTTGTCTGTCCGTCTTACTATGAACCTTTAAAATAAAAATAAAATTATATTCAGCAGCTAAACTTGTAGAGAGACGACACAAGCTTCGACGTTTCGGCAAAAGCCTTAGTCAGGTTCACATGAACAGATATACAAAGACAAACATGAAAGGCAAGTACTAATCTAAGGTGACCAGACGTACAAATTTTTCCTGGACCGTCTCGATTTTTTACTGTTTTTTTCCAACCTTTGTCCCGGATTTGTTACTGTCCCGATTTTGTCCTATTTTTTAGCTTTTGTCCCGGATTTGCTAAAATATATTAGGGACACAAACTCAACATATATTTCCATACAGACAGACTCCTCCAACCACAAGGAAATCAAGATTTTTCCTTTGTTTGTCAGATACTTTGATCACAATAAGGGGCTGGAAGTTAAAATATTAGAATTGAAGTCATTGCCAGGAGAAACATCTGATATTGTCAGTAGTTTTATTAATGACTGTCTAACGGAAAAAGGTTTAGAAAGGAAAGTAGTTGCATTATGTGCAGACAACAGAAATTCTAATTTTGGGGGCTGCTGAAAGGAAAGAACAATGTTTTCATAAAGCTGAAAGAAACCTTGGACATGGTTTGATAGGTGTTGGTTGTGCTTGCCATATTTTCCACAACACTGTTCAAGCAGGTGCAGATGTATTACCTATTGATGTTGAGATGATTATTGCTAACATTTATCTGCACTTCAAATCATACACAGTTAGAGCTGAAAGTCTCAATGAGTTTTGCCAGTTTGTGGACACAGACTTCCAGATGATTTTAGGTTATGCACAGACTAGGTGACTTGCACTGCTGCCTACTGTTGAAAGGGTCCATTAACATGTTCCTGACTTTAAAATCCTATTTTCAGTCTCAAGAAAGATGCCCAGTCTTTACACATATATTCTTTGAAAACTCCCTGTCTGAAGCATGGCTTATTTTTGTTCACAGTCAGGCATCCTCTTTCCACGAAGCAGTGCAAAAGTAGAGGGACAGGTGGTCACTGTTTTTTGAAATAATCGACAACATCAATTATTGATAATTATCTTTGAGTAAAACTGGAAGATGGTTTTTTGCCATCAATAGTTAAGCTAATTCTTGACAAGCAGGAAATGGAAGGATTTCCACAGTATAATGTGAACAAGTTTAAAGCCAGTGTTTCTTCATTCTATGAAACAGCTTTAAGTTATTTGAAGAAATGGGCTGCAAATAATTTTCAAAACGTTGAGGCCCACAGTTGGGTAATGTTGAACAGACCACCAACTTGGGAAGATATTCAGAAATCTTCATCATTAGTGAGTCAAACAGTACCTTCAGCCGACTTTCCAGAAAATGAAATGTATGACGAATATGTTTACATGAAGCAGTTTGTTACTTCTCAGAAATTAATGAGTGGAGTATTAATAAAACATTACCAGGGCAACGTTGGATTGAAATGGCTTCCCACTTCAAAAACGGACATGTGCCAATTTCACATATTCTGAAGCTGGCAGAGCTCTTTTTGTGTCTACCGGAACAAATGCTGCAACGGAAAGATTGTTTTAACTGATGAACAGCTTGTGGACAAATGATAAAACACATCTAAGTGTGGACACTTTAAAGGCCATGTTGATCACAAAAGTGAACAATGAGCAAACATGTGTTGAGTTATTTAAGATGCTCCAAACAAAGAAAGATCTTTTTAAAAAAAATCCGCTCATCAGAAATGTACAGCAATTCTGCTTCACCTTCCACTTAAGTAAGTATCACCGTTTTTTTTTGTTATCTCCTGACAACGTTTTGTAAGCCTATATTGTTGGGTGTTTTAATTAGTTTTAAAATATATGTATTATTCACTTGAAAAAGACGGAAGAAATGTCATTTTATTGATGGAGAATTTATGTCAAATTAATCCGTCCCGGATTAGGGTTTCAAAATATGGTTACCTTAACTAATCTCATATCACAAAATGGTGGAAGAAGAACAATGACCAGGGCTTATGTGTATGTAATACTCTGGGCCTGCCTCTTGCTCTTCTCTCTTCTCCTTTTTAAATATATGCTTAGTAAGGTAAGGAATGGCGTGGCATTCTTTCTCGTCGGATATACCATTTTACTTGTTGCTTCTGTATGTGCTTTAGTGTTGGCTTAATGCCTGATTTTTCTCTAATGATCGTGTTTGCGATTCTGCCTCTGTTGGTCATCCCAGCCATTTTTCTTAGGCATCTCATCTCTGTGTTGACAAGCTTTCTTTTATGTTTAGTCGTCAACGTTTTTTGGTGTATGCTCACCCTAATCTAACGTATACCCATTCAGCCACTCACTCACTCACTCACTCACTCACTAATCCACTCATTACCCATTCACTCACTCAGTAACTGACTGATTGACTGACTGACTGACTGACTGATTGACTGACTGACTGACTGACTGACTGACTGACTGACTGACTGACTGACTGACTGACTGACTCACTCACTCACTCACTCACTCACTCACTCACTCACTCACTCACTCACTCACTCACTCACTCACTCACTCACTCACTCACTCACTCACTCACTCACTCACTCACTCTTTCACTCACTAACTCACTAACTCACTCACTCCTTCACTCATTCATTCACTAACCCACTTACTTATTCACTCACTAACCCACTCACTCACATACTCACTTCCTTATTCATCAAACACACCAGTACCCCCCCCCCCCACCCCCCTGTAGCAGAATCGAACCAAGCTTATCAAACATTCATCAGTACAACGACAAATCATGCCTTCAACGACAGGTCTGATCGACAACACTCTTTCCATCATGTGTGGGCGTATACTCCAACAGCTCAGTTCTCTGCTGTGTGATATCTTCCCACAGTTCGTGTCACAGACGGAGCTATATTTGCTGTTTATGTTCATCTCATGTCTCCCTCAATGTGTATGTGGTGTTTTTAAACAAATTTGTTTTAATTCGGCGCTCGTTCATTCGTTCTAAAAACATACCCATCGATCTCATAACGGCTCGTGTGAAAGGAAGTTTCAATATAAGCAGAACATTCTATTCTACCAGCGGAGAGGATGGATTTCAGCTTCCGCTTCACTTGGATACATCGTTTGATAAGGGGTCTGGTCAAGTGGTCTCTCTTTCCCTCACTTCCTATCTCTCTCACGGCCTCTCGCTCACTCCATCTTTCTCTGTCTCCCATCCTTCTTAGCTCTTTCACATGCTCTCTTTCACTCTCTCCCTTTCTGCATCTTCTCCCTTGTCTCTTAACCTCTCACCATTTCCCTCCCATCTTCACTCTCTCGCCCTTCCTCCATCTCTCTTCCTCTCTCCCTCTCTTCCCTCCCTCAATCTCTCTACCCTTATATATCACTCCTATATTTCTCACTCCCTATCTTCTTCGTCACTCTTCCCCTTCCTTGACACTGACGATGTTAATACCATGGGGTAGAAGCGAGCCGCTGGCTCTTAGACTCTGAATCATGTTGTTGTGGTTTATTTTGGCATTCTTAATTTCCTCTTTTTAGCAGGAGAATTTGAATCTTGCCAATCCTAGATGTTCTGCAAAACTAAGTCTTCTATATCAAGTAACCCCACTACTGTCAGAAAAAGTAGGGAGATGCCTCATTAATTAGTCTGATTTCATCCCATCTGTGATCAGGAAGCCCATTTGAGTGACGATATAAGGTCTTGACCAGCTTTGGATTGTTGAACTTGCACCCCCAAAAAAGAAAATATGAGCAAGAAGAGATATGTAACAGCCATATCCACACACAAAAAACAAACAAAGATTCGTTCATACATTTACATGGTCAAAGTTCTTTTTTTTCCAATCTTTTGGTTGATTTTCTCTATAAGGCTCCTCATACCAATTCAAGGTAATCTAAACTTGCCACACGTCCATATTTACTATCTCACCTATCACATCTGTTATCTAAACATGTTGCTACCAGTTGTCCTCCTTATCTATCAAATAATCCGCATTCTGGTAGATGCAGCATGAGCTATATTCAACATCATTAACGCACCATTATCTGCATGCACAGTCTCTTTTCTTATGTTGAATGCCCACATTCTTACATATAACTCCCGCACATAGCGGGAGAATACCTGTAAACATATCACGGCTGTCTGTTCTTTAAACCCATCTCTCACTGATTCTACCCCCGCAGTTTTTTTTTGAAGCTTTCCAGGTTTGTGTTAGCGTAAATGTCAGCATCAATGTGTAAGTTCTATATGCGTGAAGGCTCTTCTTCGTGTCTTTCTCTCTACACCTGGAATTGCGAAATCTGTGGCTTTCTTCCAAAACAGTTCTGGGTTCTGCCGCTGATTCCAGGTATTTGAGGCGAGTTCCAGGTGTGCTGGGCCGCGTGTCAACGTAAATTTGTGAGGGGAATTCAGCACAACTCACAAGACAATCTCTCTCAGGTAGTTGTCCTATTTCTTACCATGATGTCTTCATCTGTCTGAGCTCATAATTTACGTGTCAATATTTACATACAAACATATGTTTATAGTTTGCTGATTCGGGTTCATTCTACTCGCGCGTGGGTGTGTCAAGCAAGCGTCAGCCTCGTCCGCACTGATACGGCCCATTTCTATTACGTCACAGATGTTTGTTACTGATATATTAGTTGCACCTAACAGCAATCGAGCTTAAAGTGATCAGCGACTTGTAGGTAAATTCTTGCGCGCTAATGGTGAACCATAACTAAGAAAGATATTACTCCATCTGAACGTGTTGGAATTAAAACCACATACATCTGATGAAGTGAGTAGAAAAGGAAGAGGGAAGGCAATACATTTCCCCAAATGCCATACTCAAATTGCATGTATTGGGGTGAAAATTGCATATATCATATTTTGTTGCAAATTGCATCACAATGTATCTAAGTCCCATTAACTAAAGTACGGACAATCGACGCAACTGAGTGGTTTAGTGGCAAGACGTCAAACTCTAGAAAGGGAAGTCCAGGGTTCAAATCTCACCATAAGCAATAAGAGCTTTCACGTTGAATCGTTTTTTTTTTGTGGTCCTACCTTTCCTTTGTCTATGGGTAGTGGAGATCCGATGTCTAACCCTCTCTTGGTAGTGGAGATCCGATGTCTAACCCACTCTGGGTAGTGGAGATCCGATGTCTAGCCCTCTCTGGGTAGTGGAGATCCGATGTCTAGCCCTCTCTGGGTAGTGGAGATCAGATGTCTAGCCCTCTCTGGGTAGTGGAGATCCGATGTCTAGCCCTCTCTGGGTAGTGGAGATATGATGTCTAACCCTCTCTTGGTAGTGGAGATCCGAGTTCTAACCCTCTCTGGGTAGTGGAGATATGATGTCTAACCCTCTCTGGGTAGTGGAGATCCGATGTCTAGCCCTCTCTGGGTAGTGGAGATCAGATGTCTAGCCCTCTCTGGGTAGTGGAGATCCGATGTCTAACCCTCTCTTGGTAGTGGAGATCCGATGTCTAACCCACTCTGGGTAGTGGAGATCCGATGTCTAGCCCTCTCTGGGTAGTGGAGATCCGATGTCTAGCCCTCTCTGGGTAGTGGAGATCAGATGTCTAGCCCTCTCTGGGTAGTGGAGATCCGATGTCTAGCCCTCTCTGGGTAGTGGAGATATGATGTCTAGCCCTCTCTTGGTAGTGGAGATCCGAGTTCTAACCCTCTCTGGGTAGTGGAGATATGATGTCTAACCCTCTCTGGGTAGTGGAGATCCGATGTCTAGCCCTCTCTGGGTAGTGGAGATCAGATGTCTAGCCTCTCTGGGTAGTGGAGATCCGATGTCTAGCCCTCTCTGGGTAGTGGAGATATGATGTCTAGCCCTCTCTTGGTAGTGGAGATCCGAGTTCTAACCCTCTCTGGGTAGTGGAGATATGATGTCTAGCCCTCTCTGGGTAGTGGAGATATGATGTCTAACCCTCTCTGAGTAGTGATATCCGATGTCTAACTCTCTCTGAGTAGTCAGTTCCGATGTCTAACAATCTCTGGGTAGTAAGATTCGATGTCTAACCCTCTCTAAGAAGTGAGATCCGTTGTCTAACCCCCTCTGAGTAATTAGATCCGATGTCTAACCCTCTCTGGGTAGTGAGATCCGATGTCTAACCCCCTCTAAGTAGTGAGATCCGATATGTAACCCTCTCTGGGTAGTGAGATCCGATGTCTAACCCCCTCTAAGTAGCGAGATCCGATGTCTAACCCTCTCTGGGTAGTGAGATCCGATGTCTAACCCTCTCTGGGTAGTGAGATCCGATGTCTAACCCCCTCTAGGTAGTGAGATCCGATGTCTAACCCTCTCTGGGTAGTGAGATCCGATGTCTAACCCTCTCTGGGTAGTGAGATACGATGTCTAACCCTCTCTAAGTAGTGAGATTCGATGTCTAACCCTCACTGAGTAGTGAGATCCGATGTCTAACCCTTACGGACAACAGCGAAAAACAGAAGACTGCGGGTGCCCTCGCGCAATTTAAAGAACTTTAGGCATTCGAAATAAGTAGGCAGTTGAACATAACCGTTGATACTGCAAAAATGACAGTTGATATGGCAAAATCGCTTAGCAAAATTCAGCTATGTTGGAGACGGGTGTGTCGAACAGAAAGACGCAGACCTTGTCGTAAACTAGCGACACAACGCATCTCCGCCCACTCAACGAGTGACGTAACAGGGAGAGAAAAAGCATAGTTTACTAAACGTAACGAGAAGTTCAATCTTCTAGGGTACACTCAAGATGATTACAACAAGTCTCTGAATACATTTTGATAACATTTGTGGTTTATTCTTCTTCAACTTTCAGATATAATCCTGCAGTCTTGCAACAAGGGAGGTATAATTTATGATTAAACAGAAAAAAATCTTACCTTTCCTTCTTTCTTTCTTTCTTTCTTTCTTTTCTTTCTTTCTTTCTTTCTTTCTTCTTTCTTTCTTTCTTTCTTTCTTTCTTTCTTTCTTTTCTTTCTTTCTTTCTTTCTTTTTCTTTCTTTCTTTTTTTCTTTTTTCTTTTTCTTTTTCTTTCTTTCTTTCTTTTCTTTCCTTTCTTTCTTTCTTTCATCATTGAATCATGCATCGTGTCGGGTGTCGAGTGAGATACACATTTTTAGTTTTCCTCCTTCTGGTGACTTCAATCATTGACAATTGATGTTGTAGAATTTCTTTATTGTCTGTCCATCTTACTCTGGGTCTGCCCATTGGTATTCTCCCCTCTATTTCTTTTAATATATGCTTTATATAGTAAAGAATCATACGGCATTCTTTCTAGATGTACTTACCAGTTTATTTGTTGTTTCTCTATGCTGCTTAGAATTGGTTCAATGTCAACTTCATCTCTTATAATGTCATTTATGATTCTGTCTTTTCTTGTCACATCAAGCGCTTTACTCAGACATTTCATCTCTGTGGTGACAAGCTTTGTTTTCTGCTTAGTCGTAAATGACCATGTTTTGGCATTGGTAGCACAATGTTGGAATGAATATACTCTGTATAAGATGTTTCTTGGTGATGATAGTTACTGTCTTGTGTTGAATTATAGAGGCTAGCTTTCCAATATTTGGTTTGCCTTGTTACATCGATTGCCTACTGTCTTGTGTTGAATTATAGGAGCTAGTTTATCCAATACATGTATTTGGTTTGCCTTGTTACATCGGATGTCTACTGTCTTGTGTTGAATTATATAGACTAGCTTTCCAAATATTTGGTTTGCCTTGTTACATCGGATGTCTACTGTCTTGTGTTGAATTATAGAGGCTAGCTTTCCAAATATTTGGTTTGCCTTGTTACATCGGATGTCTACTGTCTTGTGTTGAATTATAGAGGCTAGCTTTCCAAATATTTGGTTTGCCTTTTCACATCGGATGTCTACTGTCTTGTGTTGAATTATAGGAGCTAGCTTTCCCAATATTTGGTTTGCCTTGTTACATCGATTGCCTACTGTCTTGTGTTGAATTATAGGAGCTAGTTTTCCCAATATTTGGTTTGCCTTGTTACATCGGATGTCTACTGTCTTGTGTTGAATTATAGAGGCTAGCTTTCCAAATATTTGGTTTGCCTTGTTACATCGGATGTCTACTGTCTTGTGTTGAATTATAGAGGCTAGCTTTCCAAATATTTGGTTTGCCTTGTTACATCGGATGTCTACTGTCTTGTGTTGAATTATAGAGGCTAGCTTTCCAAATATTTGGTTTGCCTTTTCACATCGGATGTCTACTGTCTTGTGTTGAATTATAGAGCTAGCTTTCCCAATATTTGGTTTGCCTTGTTACATCGATTGTCTACTGTCTTGTGTTGAATTATAGGAGCTAGTTTTTCCCAATATTTGTTTGACTTGTCACATCGATTGCCTACTGTCTTGTGTTGAATTATAGGAGCTAGTTTTCCCAATATTTGGTTTGCCTTGTCACATCGATTGCCTACTGTCTTGTGTTGAATTGTAGGAGCTAGTTTTCCCAATATTTGGTTTGCCTTGTTACATCGGATGTCTACTGTCTTGTGTTGAATTATAGGAGCTAGTTTTCCCAATATTTGGTTTGCCTTGTTACATCGGATGTCTACTGTCTTGTGTTGAATTATAGGAGCTAGTTTTCCCAATATTTGGTTTGCCTTGTCACATCGGATGTCTACTGTCTTGTGTTGAATTATAGGAGCTAGTTTTCCCAATATTTGGTTTGCCTTGTCACATCGATTGCCTACTGTCTTGTGTTGATTATAGGAGCTAGTTTTCCCAATATTTGGTTTGCCTTGTCACATCGATTGCCTACTGTCTTGTGTTGAATTATAGGAGCTAGTTTTTCCCAATATTTGGTTTGCCTTGTTACATCGGATGTCTACTGTCTTGTGTTGAATTATAGGAGCTAGCTTTCCAAATATTTGGTTTGCCTTGTTACATCGAATGTCTACTGTCTTGTGTTGATATCGAAACCAGACATTTATGTTGACCAAAATGCTAACTTCAGGGGGCTGTTCCTAGTACAGACAAACCAAAGTAGCAACTGATGAACGTGTAAAGGCGTGGACCTAAATTTTCCTGCAATTTTGGCAAAACCAGCTCAACTTTACAATCTGATGTACAACCGCGGGGCGTGGTGTAGCCCTCAAAGATTATATGGAAACATTCTGTTTGCATGTTTCACGTCTATTTCCAAATTCAGTGAATCCTACCTGAGATCAGCAAACCCTCTCCCCTCCCTGTCGCCGAAGCTTAGGACGCCCACAGCAATACATGTGATATGAGGGGTAACTAAATATCTGCGGGAGTTCAAAATAGGTCCCAACAGTCAATGGCAGCAGCGGCTCTCCATCACCAAGGTTTAGGGCCCGTAGAAAGACCAGAATGTGATTTTTTGGATGGTATATATCGCCAACAAAAAGGGAGCTCTTAAAAAACCATCAGAAAGAAACAATCAACATTTTTCGGGCACATCATGAGAAGAGAAAAGTTGGAATACTTAGTTACAACTGGCAAAATAAAAGGAAAGTATCGCAGACGACAAAGAGAGAAAATACTGGATAGCTTGGTGTCATGGCATGGAAAACAGTCAACAACAGAACTGATACGAAGCGCTGTAGATAGAAGATTGTGGAGGGACATGATCGCCTACGCCAACCAGTATGGCACATGATGATGATATATCGCCAACATGCCGCGAGCAGACGCTGGGGATCCTCTCTGACTATACCGACCAGTAACGTGACGCTCATGAATTCAAAGGATCCCGTCCTGCACGTTTACTAGCACAAATAGGGGCGCCCAAGAGTGGAGAACTATCTTCCTCGATGAATCAGAAGCGTTCACTCAAGCTGGCGTCGAGAGGCTGAATAACTTCCTAGCAAACCGCCCTTTCACTTACTAAGTCTCGCAGCATATGCACCTCACATTTCCTGATTGATTCATCCAGGTCCTGCGACTCGACAGCTTCTTATTTCTGGCGAACTATTTGATTACCTAGTTCTGAAAGTTTTGTGAGGTTGTTTATATGCTCCCATCTGATTGTCAGCGTTGTCTTGTCAAGACTCCGAACTCCTTGCAGTTTAAGTTGTACCTGTCGGTCAAGGCAGTTTAAGTTGTACCTGTCGGTCAAGGCAGTTTAAGTTGTACATGTCGGTCAAGGCAGTTTAAGTTGTACCTGTCGGTCAAGGCAGTTTAAGTTGTACCTGTCGGTCAAGGCAGTTTAAGTTGTACCTGTCGGTCAAGGCAGTTTAAGTTGTACCTGTCGGTCAAGGCAGTTTAAGTTGTACCTGTCGGTCAAGGCAGTTTAAGTTGTACCTGTCGGTCAAGGCAGTTTAAGTTGTACCTGTCGGTCAAGGCAGTTTAAATTGTACCTGTCGGTCAAGGCAGTTTAAGTTTTACCTGTCGGTCAGGCAGTTTTAAGTTGTACCTGTCGGTCAAGGCAGTTTAAGTTGTACCTGTCGGCCAAGGAAGTTTAAGTTGTACCTGTCGGTCAAGGCAGTTTAAGTTTTACCTGTCGGCCAAGGCAGTTTAAGTTGTACCTGTCGGCCAAGGCAGTTTAAGTTGTACCTGTCGGCCAAGGCAGTTTTAGTTTTACCTGTCGATCAAGGCAGTTTCGAGTTGTTCATCACTGGAAAAGTGCCCTACAGTGTTGCTGACGCCTTTTGTGTTATTTGGTAGAGTCTCCACATGGTTGATTCCGTATGCGTCTCCACATAGAAGAGTCTCCACATAGAAGAGTCTCCACATGGTTGATTCCGTATGCGTCTCCACATAGAAGAGTCTCCACATAGATGATTCCGTATGCGTCTCCACATAGAAGCATCTCCACAGTAGATGATTCCGTATGCATAGCCACATCTATCAGATTTTCATTTGCGACTAATGCTCGGTCGCACCCCCCCCCCCCCCCTAATTCCACCCAAGACTTGGCACTTTTCTGTAGCCCCGAGATCAATAGCTAGGTCCAACCCGTACTTGCTCTGGATTATTGTAGCAGGTCCAACCCGTATTTGCTCTGGATTATTGTAGCAGGTCCAACCCGTATTTGCTCTGGATTATTGTACCAGGTCCAACCCGTATTTGCTCTGGATTATTGTAGCAGGTCCAACCCGTATTTGCTCTGGATTATTGTACCAGGTCCAACCCGTATTTGCTCTGGATTATTGTAGCAGGTCCAATCTTCCAGACTGTTTTTCCTATGCTTGCCTCAGCAATACCTCTTACCTCCTAACCCAAAGTTACCATGGGTTGTAACTCGGAACTCAAGATCCGCGTGTAATCCATATTACGGTACCTCTTTTGCCTAGGTATTAATTAACCAGTGTACTCTTAGCCTCGGGTGTACTATGTACCCCGAGAGGGTTGTCCTGTGCCCAAGAAGAGTTTGTGACACGACTGTATTTAGTTGTCAGTGACAACCACGGCTGTCTCCTCTATAGGGTAGGTGGGCCTGGTTTCTTCATCTGGGACCTTATCCGAATACGAACCCCCAAAAGTATCCAACTCGAATCCTCCTTCAGCCATTAGATCGCATGTATTAGATATCACTTTTGTGGTATTTATGTTTAGATCGTGTCTCAGTTCGGATGCAAACTAAACACACACCGCAGAGCACGAGAACCTGTGGGGGTGAAAGGCGCGCGGCAAAGTGTTGTCGTCACAAACAACCCAGTACAATGGACCAAAACCAGCAGATTCCCTAACCTTGGTGCTCACGATTTGATTGTCTCTGCAACGGTATGGTTCCCTCCTTTACCTTGGTGCTCACGATTTGATTGTCTCTGCAACGGTATGGTTCCCTCCTTTACCTTGGTGCTCACGATTTGATTGTCCCTGCAACGGTATGGTTCCCTCCTTTACCTTGGTGCTCACGATTTGATTGTCTCTGCAACGGTATGGTTCCCTCCTTTACCTTGGTGCTCACGATTTGATTGTCTCTGCAACGGTATGGTTCCCTCCTTTACCTTGGTGCTCACGATTTGATTGTCTCTGCAACGGTATGGTTCCCTCCTTTACCTTGGTGCTCACGATTTGATTGTCCCTGCAACGGTATCGTTCCCTCCTTTACCTTGGTGCTCACGATTTGATTGTCCCTGCAATGGTATGGTTCCCTCCTTTACATTGGTGCTCACGATTTGATTGTCCCTGCAACGGCATGGTTCCCTAACCTTGGTGCTCACGATTTGATTGTCTCTGCAACGGTATGGTTCCCTCCTTTACCTTGGTGCTCACGATTTGATTGTCCCTGCAACGGTATGGTTCCCTAACCTTGGTGCTCACGATTTGATTGTCTCTGCAACGGTATGGTTCCCTCCTTTACCTTGGTGCTCACGATTTGATTGTCTCTGCAACGGTATGGTGCCCTCCTTTACCGTAGCGTTCACGATTTGAATGTCTCTGCAACGGTATGGCTCCCTCTCTTACCGTGGCGCTCACGATGTGATTACCCCTGCAACGGTATGGTTCCCTCCCTTACCGTGGCGATCACGACGTGATTACCCCTGCAACGGTACGGTTAGCCTTCCAGATCACTCACAATTCAACGGACAGAAATATGACCCTTGTCCATAATACAGGGCACTTTGTGGGAAATTGTGTTCTTGATCATTTCTATCCCTGACCACAGCGCATTGTTCAGTGGTGTGATCGGTATCACGCCAAGCCGCCGAAAAACCCTGGTACTCATTTTTGGAGGCTAGATGAGCCCCTGAGCCTTGTCGATCAGCCACTTCAGGAAATCAAATCACGAGGCTTCTGATCAGGAAGCGAGCAAACTAACAACTCAGCCACTGAGGCTCCAAACTATTATTATCATCTGTGATATAAATAGCACCCGCGACTACAACAATTCACTGCTCTTTGTTCGTTAGTAAGTAGATGATCATGGCACGCGTTATATGGCATCTGGCGTCATGACAGACGGTTGATTTACTATTTGTGTTATTAGATGCTCATGGCACGCATTACTATTTGTGTTGTTAGATGATCATGGCACGCGTTACTATTTATATTATTAGATGATCATGGCACGCATTACTATTTGTGTTATTAGATGATCATGGCACGCGTTACTATTTATATTATTAGATAATCATGGCACGCGTTACTATTTATATTATTAGATGATCATGGCACGCGTTACTATTTATATTATTAGATGATCATGGCACGCGTTACTATTTGTGTTATTAGATGATCATGGCACGCGTTATATGGCATCTGGCGTCATGACAGACGGTTGGTAGCAAGCAATTTTTTGCTTTACTATTTATATTATTAGATGATCATGGCACGCGTTACTATTTGTGTTATTAGATGATCATGGCACGCGTTATATGGCATCTGGCGTCATGACAGACGGTTGGTAGCAAGCAATTATTTGCTTTACTATTTGTGTTGTTAGATAATCAAGCCACGCGTTACTATTTGTATTATCTACTGAGAATCTGAGATACGAAATGCTGATAATAGCTTTTTTCTATATGGGTGTAAACTCGCGTGCCAAGACGCCGGTTCAAGTCTCGTACTTTACCTTTACCCTTAGTTAGTTTCCTATTACAGGCGTTTCTTTCTGAGAACATTAATTGGCCAACTTCTACTATACGTGGTTTTGTGTTCGGAAAAATGGTAATCAGGTAAGTGTAGTCAAGTGAGCCTAGTGAGTATTGGTAGCATAGGGAAAGCAACCCTTGTCAACAAATGCCTCGACGAAGTTATGTACCCACCGAACGCGAAATCATTTCAATACAACACGACAGACGAACTTACCTGGATAAATATCGTAACGTGTTAGCACATAATCATTTATATTATCATGTCTTCAATTTTCCTTTTTACTCTTGCCCACACATTTCTTTATATGATATTCCTTCCAACAAGACACGTTCCAACTCTAAGAATTCTCTGACTGATAATTTACTGTTCAACTGCTCTTTCAGAATACTTGCATTTTTAAATTACATATATTTTATTGTATTTTATTTTCAAATTTCATGCATTTTCATATTGTGTGAACATTTAGAAGATATACATTTCTCTTTCTACATCGCTTTCTTTTTTTATGCTTTAATCTTTGTACGAAAGCATCAATGACATAGTCATAGCTCACTGTAAAGGTAAAGTACGAGACTTGAATCGGAGTCTTAACACGCGAGTTTTCACTTATATGTACTCGGCCGCCTATCCAGAAGTGTTCGGAGACTTCTGGACAATGTCGCTTCAAGTATCGTAACACACGATGCGAGGCGGTATTCCACACCTTCCCAGAGTAATACCCAGGTACCCATTTCTGCCAGCGGCTGCGTTTACCGCGATGGTATTTCTTTTCCAACCACGAGTACAACTCATACTGCTTCCAACGGGAATCGAACATGGGTTGTCCGAACGTTGGTAGCCCATTCGGATGGTTTTCCCAACTAGGCTATATAAGCTATAAGCCCCCCCCCCCCCCCCCCCCATAGCTCACTGGCTAGGGTGTAAAGTTAATTTTGGTTCAAACACAGCCTGTCGTTCTTCATTACACCCAGCTAGAAAAAATAAACATGTACCTGACTCATTTAATTGTGCGAAAGCAATGATAGAGAGAAAGAGCACTATTACTTTCACCTCTGTGACATTTTATAATTACCTCCCCTGTGACATGGATATGTCACGGCAGTTACTTACCTGTTAAATCTTTTTTCACTTCTGGTTTTTTTTACAAGACCTTAATATAAAAAAAAATGGAACGTATATTTCCTGGACAATTAAAAGGGTACGACCTAAAAGATGATGGACTTTAGACATTAAAGAAGGAGAGTCATGATAATCTAAAGGTAAGACGTTCGTTTTTGGTTAGGAAGATCCGGGGCTGGACTGCCGTTAAAGATAGTAGCAATTAAGAGTAGGCCAATCGGTCGCGTCCCGGGCAAAAATTGTAATTGGAAAAACAAATTCTTCCCAAAACATCAGACTCTCGACAAAGGATATCTGCTAGCATAACAAAGGATGCCTGCTTGTATAAGAAAGGATACCTGCTTGTATAACAAAGGATACATGCTTGTATAACAAAAGATATTTGCTTGTATAACAAACGATACCTGCTTGTATAACAAAGGATATCTGCTTGTATAACAAAGGATATCTGCTAGCATAACAAAGGATATCTGCTATTATAACAAAGGATATATGTTATTATAACAAAGGATATCTGCTATTATAACAAAGGATATATGTTATTATAACAAAGGATATCTGCTATTATAACAAAGGATATCTGCTAGCATAACAAAGGATATCTGCTTGTATAACAAAAGATATCTGCTTGTATAACAAAGGATATCTGCTTGTATAACATAGGATATCTGCTAGCATAACAAAGGATGCCTGCTTGTATAACAAAGGATATCTGCTTGTATAACAAAGGATATCTGCTAGCATAACAAAGGATGCCTGCTTGTATAACAAAGGATACCTGCTTGTGTAACAAAGGATATCTGATAGCATAACAAAGGATGCCTGCTTGTATAACAAAGGATACCTGCTTGTGTAACAAAAGATACCTGCTTGTGTAACAAAGGATATCTGCTAGCATAACAAAGGATGCCTGCTTGTATAACAAAGGATACCTGCTTGTGTAACAAAGGATACCTGCTTGTATAACAAAGGATACCTGCTAGCATAACAAAGGATACCTGCTTGTATAACAAAGGATACCTGCTTGTGTAACAAAGGATATCTGCTAGCATAACAAAGGATACCTGCTTGTGTAACAAAGGATATCTGCTAGCATTACAAAGGATACCTGCTTGTATAACAAAGGATACCTGCTTGTGTAACAAAGGATACCTGCTTGTATAACAAAGGATACTTGCTTGTGTAACAAGGATATCTGCTAGCATAACAAAGGATACCTGCTTGTGTAACAAAGGATATCTGCCAGCATAACAAAGGATACTGCTTGTGTAACAAAGGATATCTGCTAGCATTACAAAGGATACCTGCTTGTATAACAAAGGATATCAGCTTGTATTACGAAGGAGACCTGCTTGTGTAACAAATTATATTTGTTCACTGAGAAGACTGAGTTTTGGGAAACTCGCCTATACTGGGAACAAAACAGGTATTCGTGCAAAAGTCAGTCCTTAATTAAAAAAAAACAAAACATATATCAACAAAGCTTCGTAGGATGTTAAAAGCTGATGATAGAGAAAAGTTTAGAGACAGCAAATAAGTCTTGATGTCCACATCATCATCATGTGCAATACCGGTTGGCGTAGGTGATCATGTCCCTCCACAATCTTCTATCTACAGTGCATCGTATCAGTTCTGTTGACTGTTTTCCATGCCATGACACCAAGCTATCCAGTATTTTCTCTCTTTGTCGCCCACGATCTCTCTTTCCTTTTATTTTGCCAGTTGTAACAAAGTATTCCAACTTTCCTCTTCTCATGATGTGCCCGAAAAATGTTGATTGCTTCTTTCTGATGTTTTTTAAGAGCTGCCTTTTTGTGTTGGCCTCTTTGTGATGTCCACATCACAACTTAGAAAACTGAAAGCATTCGGAGTTTCAGCTAACTCGTCCTGGACTGAAAGAGCTACCTCATGATGATGACACACACTCTGCATTTGACTGATTTAACTCAGGATACATGACTAACTGGACTTTGACCAGTCTATAACGTGGAAACGGGTTCTGGGCCGTGCGACTGAGTGAGTGCACATGAGTCTAGACCATCCACAGCCGTCACTTTCAGCGACAAAGTTAGCTGCGCTGTTGTTAAGGACGGTCAAACAATGGATGGTGCTGACGACATTAACGCCCTTCTAGATGTGGGAAGAACACAGGACTTCGACAACCATGAGTCCAAGTCACTCCTTTGAATGATAGAGATGGGAGTTAAGATGGGCACAGCCAGAAACGAGAAACTTAGTGGGCGTATAAGAAGACTTATCAACTAACACAGAACTGGAGTCGTCAGTCGCTGGACGGGACTTGCTGTGGAGGGGATCTGAGCACCTAAGGACATGTACAGAGTGCAATGATGATGATGACCCGCAAATAACTCAATAACTCTGCTTTTGAAGTGCTCATTCGCGTATAGTTGTGTACACTATTGTCGCTCTTTCGCGCTCTAGTCATATAAAATGTATCATCATCATCATCGAGTGCCATCTCCACAACGAAGGTTGGCTACCATGGAGCGTCATTCTGCTCTGTCTCTTGCTTTGATGGTGCAGGTTGTCATAGGCTGATTTGTCCATCTTTTGATGTTATTCGTCCATGTTAGTCTTGGTCTGTCTTTGCCTCTTTTACCTTGTATTTTCCCCTCCAAGATTGAGGGTAGGTTGAGGTTGGCTAACGCAAGAAAGAAGAAGAAAGAAAAAAACTCAAGAAACCCCACATCAGCATCATCATGTGCCATACCGGTTGGCGTAGGCGATCATGTCCTTCCACAATCTTCTATCTACAGTGCATTGTATCATGAAACCCCACAGAACGTCGAGAAAACTATAAATAAAAAAATACAACTCAAGGAAAGTAGGCAAAGTAATGTTTATAATGTCCCAATTTTACCGTGGTCATCAGCAAAACTTACGGATGACATCATGTCTATTTAAGTGGCTTGAAGAACCATCACCATCTGTATAAGTAAGCCGTAGGGCTGAAAGGGTACCATAGAAATCTCTTACTAGAGTGACGTTTTCAACAACAGGAGCCAAGACGGATGACGCCATTATACTAACAACCTGCCCTACTCGCAAAACTAAAACTGTCACGCTGGCTGGTGCTTTCTTCAAGGTTTCACTTTCAGCCCTGGGGCTTACTTCTATAGATCACGATGAATGAATCTTAAATCTGTGTTGTTTAGAATACAATTAGTTGGGAGTCCCGTTTGGATATCAAGGTCCTGATCGCGTCGATGGGGGAAAACCTGAAGAAAGTCGTTGTCACCTGACACGCATGACGTAATAGGAGACTAAGGAGGTTCGAGGCAAGGTCATCATCGGTGCTTTGGAGTACGTGGATCAGTGGTGAAGCCATCTTCAGTGCTTTCGCTTGTGTGTGGCAGGCAAGTTTCATGCTGGGGAACGTATTGGAGAAGGAATCTGAGCACTATGTGGTTGGCAGTTTTGCATTTAAAATGATGTGTCTACTAAACTAAACTAAACTAAACTAAACTAAACTAAACTAAACTAAACTAAACTAAACTAAACTAAACTAAACTAAACTAAACTAAACTAACTAATTAACTATTTAATTTGGAATTGAACACCAGCTATTTGGTCAAACAAAAAATGCGCAAAGTACTTTAAGATTGTTTTTTTTTTATGTGAGCCAAAATATGTACAATATCAACTCAATACATGAGCCAACATATGTACAATATCTATTCAATATTTGAACCAAAATATGCACAATATCAACTCAATATGTGAGCCAATATATGTACTATATCAACTCAATAGGTGAACCAAAATATATACAATGTCAAATTAATATGTGAGCCAAAACATATACAATATCTACTCAATATGTGAGCCAAATATTACAATGTCAACTCAAAATGTGAGCCTAAATGTGTACAATATCAACTCAATATGTGAGCCAAAATAAAATAAAAATTTTCAACTCCAGTGTTAAGTCAGTCCTATTATATGGCTGTGAAACATGGAGAACAACAAAATTGACGATCATGAAGATACAGACTTTCATTAATGGATGCTTACGCAGAATAAAAGGATGGAAATTGCAGGACAAAATCACTAACATAGAATTGTGGAAATGTACCAGTCAAATACCAGTGGATAAAGAGATACAGCGAAGACGATGGCGCTGGATAGGACACACACTGCGGAAGCCAACTGAGAGTATTACACAACAGGCTCCTTTTTTGGAATCCATAGGGGAAAGACAAAGAGGAAGACCAAATAATTCTTGGAGAAGACAGATAGAAGCAGAGATAAAGATGATAGGGAAGACATGGAATGATCTTAAAAGAATGGCAAGAAACAGAATGTGAGCCAAAATATGTACAATCTTCACTCAAGATATGAACCAAAATATGTACAATCTTCACTCATGATATGAACCAAAATATGTACAATCTTCACTCAAGGTATGAGCAAATTTATTTACAACATTTAAAAGCTACACTTTAGATACGATCCAGTTTGTTCAAAACATTTTCAACGTTCACGCGGACTGTGACCCAACACGCGTTAATAAACGCTTTTCGCTTTCTCTCGGACGGTGACCCAACACGAGTTTAAAAAAAAAAAAAAAAAAAAAAAAAAAAACTTTCAACTTTCACTTGGACTGTGATCCAATAGACGTTAAAAAAACACTTCCAACTACCACTTGGACTGTGACCCAACACGCGTTAAAAAACACTTTCAACTTTCACTAGGCCTGTGACTCGCGTTAAAAAAAAATAATAAAAAATTTTCACGTGGACTGTGATTCAACACGCATTAAAAAACACTTTCAAATTTCACTTTGACTGTGACTCAACACGCGTTAAAAACACTTCCAACTTTCACTTGGACTGTCACCCAACAGGCGTTTTAAAAAACACTTCCAACTTTCACTTGGGCTGTGACCCAACACGCGTTAAAAAACACGTTCAACTTTCACTCGCACTGTGACTCGCGTTAAAAAATACTTAACAATTTTCACGTTGACTGTGACCCAACACTCGTTAACAAACACTCTCAACTTTCACTCGCACTGTGACCCGCGTAAAAAAAAATACTTCAAACTTTCATTCGGACTTTGATTCGCGGAAAAAAAAATACTTCAAACTTTCACTCATGATTTTACCTGAAATGTGTACAACAACATTTGAAACTGCTTAACTACAAAATCTGTTGCACAACGTGTAACACGCAAAAAAAAAAAAAAAAACCCGATTCAAAACGTGTCCCGCAAGATACAAAACAGTCAGGGGGGGGGGGGAGCAACTCAAAACACGTTAGACTATGTAAAACATTGTAAAGCCCAGCTTATAATATGAACCCAAACATGTATAATACTGAACACTCCCAACCTCCCAGCTTAGCATGCCTGCTCAAAAGATGCACTCCTGTGAACGTACCTTGTACAAAGAACACACCACCCAATGTAATCTATACAGGTAAACTCAACCCCAGGTACATTGTACAAGGTAGCCCCCACTTAGTATTTGTAAACAACAACAACAGTAAATAAACACCTGTATGTATGACGATGAATGTACAGAAAACAGTTTTATTTATGAACGGACCACTTTGAAGTGTTTTATGCTTTCTAGAACACCATTAATAGATGTTAATTTAGTTCATCCTCAATTACTTTGTCAGCCAAGGTGCTAACTAGCCCTTGTAGATGTGAGTTCTCACTATTTTTTTCCCTTAACCACACCCCCCCCCCCTCCCTCCGCCTCCAATACGAAAACCTTGGCGAAACTGACTAGTGTTGAGTTCTAAGAATAGTCTTCCCACGAGCAACCGAAGTGTTGTGTTTATCATAGATTCCTGCCAGGAATGTGCCTCTATACTGAGACCTGAGCACTTTCCGCAATCGAAAACGAGGTTACATATTTTGCGATCTTTTTATATTTCAGAGTTTCTTGCTAGAACACTTGTTTGCATGAGGGATTGTGTGATTATTTGTTTCACAGTTGATTGACTAATTGTTTGTGTGCACAGCAAGGCTGTTTGCTTGTATCACAAAGTAGCATTTTAGCGAAAAAAATGATAGATCGTGTAGCACATTTAAGTAAAGATATCATGAACAAGGTACACTCTACTCATTCTAAATAGAAATGCTATTACCAGGATGCGGTTGCAACTTGTAAAATTCCCACAAAAATGTGAATTACTTTTGCTTGCAATGATGTTTTAATAAATTAATCAGGAGAACGCGGGTTCAAAGCACATGTGTTGATATGTTTTCTTTTCTTCATCAGAGGTGAAATCAAATCTCAGACAAAAACACATCGAGGCGATTGCGCTGTGCTTATTCTCCCGTCTTATAAGTCCCCCCGACTACGCCAACTATATCTATAGCCTGTTCCCCAATGGACGATTTGAGATCAAGGAGGTGTTTACATGTGTATCACGGAATATTGTTTACGCCACATAAAAAAATCAACATTACCAGATGACGTATATATGTGAGTCTGGAAGGCGTCTAGGGTGAAGATCTAGTTACCATACCACTTTTTTCCTTTTTACAAAAACTGTTCATTATTACCATCAGCTTTACAGCAGCTTCCCATATCTGTGCATCTTGATGCCTTTACCCATTATATGGATGGTCAGCGATCAGAAAATAAAATAGAAAAACACTCCATTTAGCGTTTTCAGCTTTCCAAACAAGGGTGGTTGTGGGTAGAGTGACGCCAGCCATCTACAACTCCTATTAGAGATAAAGGCATCAAGATGCACCAAGATGCGTAGAGATGCGAAGCTGAGAGAGACGTCGACTTTTGTTTCGTCCATTACCACGTAAAGCTGTCATCATACCACTTTTTTCTTCCTTTTTTAGTATCGCCTACAACTCCTATTGCTGAGAATGTCATGCTAGCTGGGGTGACCTAATTTTGTCCTACCTGTGAGCCATCTATAAAGTTGGCTGTGTTCTGACTGACCCCAGAAATGGGGGAATGCTGTAAAGGTATCTGTTTTGCTAATTCTTGGGAAAGTGTGTTTGTTAAAAATGAATTGATATTATACACACAACAGTTTTATTTATGAACGGACCACTTTGAAGTGTTTTATGCTTTCTGGAACAACATTAATAGATGTTAATTTAGTTCATCCTCAATTACTTTGTCAGCCAAGGTGCTAACTAGCCCTTGTAAATGTGAGTTCTCACTATTTTATTCCCTTAACCACACCCCCCCCCCCCCCGCCTCCAATACGAAAACCTTGGCGAAACTGACTAGTGTTGAGTTCTAAGAATAGTCTTCCCACGAGCAACCGAAGTATTGTGTTTATCATAGATTCCTGCCAGGAATGTGCCTCTATACTGAGACCTGAGCACTTTCCGCAATCGAAAACGAGGTTACATATTTTGCGATCTTTTTATATTTCAGAGTTTCTTGCTAGAACACTTGATTGCATGAGGGATTGTGTGATTATTTGTTTCACAGTTGATTGACTAATTGTTTGTGTGCACAGCAAGGCTGTTTGCTTGTATCACAAAGTAGCATTTTAGCGAAAAAAATGATAGATCGTGTAGCACATTTAAGTAAAGATATCATGAACAAGATACACTCTACTCATTCTAAATAGAAATGCTATTACCTGGATGCGGTTGCAACTTGTAAAATTCCCACAAAAATGTGAATTACTTTTGCTTGCAATGATGTTTTAATAAATTAATCAGGAGAACGCGGGTTCAAAGCACATGTGTTGAGATGTTTTCTTTTCTTCATCAGAGGTGAAATCAAATCTCAGACAAAAACACATCGAGGCGATTGCGCTGTGCTTATTCTCCCGTCTTATAAGTCCCCCCGACTACGCCAACTATATCTATAGCCTGTTCCCCAATGGACGATTTGAGATCAAGGAGGTGTTTACATGTGTATCACGGAATATTGTTTACGCCACATAAAAAAATCAACATTACCAGATGACGTATATATGTGAGTCTGGAAGGCGTCTAGGGTGAAGATCTAGTTACCATACCACTTTTTTCCTTTTTACAAAATCTGTTCATTATTACCATCAGCTTTACAGCAGCTTCCCATATCTGTGCATCTTGATGCCTTTACCCATTATATGGATGGTCAGCGACCAGAAAATAAAATAGAAAAACACTCCATTTAGCGTTTTCAGCTTTCCAAAGAGGGGTGGTTGTGGGTAGAGTGACGCCAGCCATCTACAACTCCTATTAGAGATAAAGGCATCAAGATGCACCAAGATGCGTAGAGATGCGAAGCTGAGAGAGACGTCGACTTTTGTTTCGTCCATTACCACGTAAAGCTGTCATCATACCACTTTTTTCTTCCTTTTTTAGTATCGCCTACAACTCCTATTGCTGAGAATGTCATGCTAGCTGGGGTGACCTAATTTTGTCCTACCTGTGAGCCATCTATAAAGTTGGCTGTGTTCTGACTGACCCCAGAAATGGGGGAATGCTGTAAAGGTATCTGTTTTGCTAATTCTTGGGAAAGTGTGTTTGTTAAAAATGAACTGATATTATACATACAGAAACAAAATATTCAGCTTTTTTTCAGAAATATATTAGACTTGAAAGCTATTAAACCTTTTCATCTTGATTTCAATATCAATGTAACCTATAAGAATCACTTGCAGGCTGTATTTCTAAAACGAACAAATCAGAAAGACTACTAAAGTGAGAAAATCACCGGAGTCTGTATAAATGTGGTTTAACAGAAGAATTTTGAGAATACCATGGACAACTAAGAAGAGTAATGAAAACGTTCTGAAAAAGGCCAAAGCAAAACGAGAGTTAATTTCTAATATTAGGAATAAACAATAATAATTTTTTTGGCCATGTTGTGAGAAGAGAACTTCTAGAATATATTGTAACAACTGGGAAAATTGTGGGACGAAGAGATAGAGAGAAGCAAAGAGAAAAAATAACCAGACAGCTTAAAAGAATGGCTTGGCAGAAGGTCAACAACAGAAATGATAAATAACTGTCGAGATCGAAAGTTGTGGAGAGACATGATCACCTACACCAGCAGGCCCGGTACTTGATGATGATGACTAAAGTACAATTGAAGAACGGTTGCATGGTTTGTTCCGTAGCTATCTCTTTTTAGGTTGGCATGTTCTTGCATAAGTTTTATTTTTACTATCCGTAAAAAATTTGCCGTTTCTAACGAGCTGTACAAAAGATTAAAGCCATCTATTGTCTGTATCACATTGTCTAGACCCCGCTAGTGCTGGAAATAAACTAGTGTGTCCGTTTCTTGTTTTGTGTGTGTGATCGCTTCCTCAGGTAGAATTATATGTGAGCTCTTACAATCGTTTAACTTTGTATATTCGGCAAGTCATCTTCATTACCTAACAGACAGCACCTCGGTGCTGTATAACACAGGTCATGTCAAACAGTAACGAAAGCACAGAAGATGGCTCCAACTCAGATGGATGCACGAACTCAGCGGCAACGTCGAAGACCTTGACCCTAAACTCCTTTGTCGCCTCTTACGTCATTCGTGGCAGGGGACAGTGCCTATATCCAACCCACTCATTTCCTCCCCCCCCCCCCCCGCTCGCGAGTTACAGGCGTGAAGCTCTTTTTAAAACTATTTTGACTATAGCTATTTGACAATGAGGGAGCCGCGATAGCTCAGTGGATAGTGAACTGGACTACAAAGAACAAAAGGTAGGGTTCGATCCCAACCAAGGGTTTCGTTTCACCCGGCCTTTAATGGGTACCGGATTTTTTTTCTGGGAAAGTAAAGCGGCACGGGCGTAATATCGACCACATTACCCAAAAATCATCTGCCGAAGGTCTGTAAAATTTATGGTCACTAACACCATATTCCCTATACGCCACTTGGCGTGACGGGGGTACTTTACTTTTTTTTAAATTTGACCAAGTGGTCAGGTTTTACTATCGACCGACGTGCCCTAGACACGTATATAATTATTTATATAATTTTATTTATATATTTATTTTTTAATTGGGTGGAAGACGGCACTGGTGTAATACTGACTACAGACTAAAAATATACGGCGATGGTTAAAAAAAAAATATGGTCACATTTTCTATATCTTCTAAACGCCACGGGCGTAAATACTTTAAAAAAATATATTTTACCCTCTTTAATTATATTATATATTGTTCAAATAATTCTGTAATGTTACTCTCTCTCTCTCTCTCTCTCTCTCTCTCTCTCTCTCTCTCTCTCTCCTGTGCTACAAATCCTTTGTGGCACATATACTCGCAGCACTGGCCTCTGTTGAATTTCTAAATGTGCAGATTTTTTTCCCTTTTGATTAACACATACGGACTCTGAAAATTTGAACCAGTTATTGAAAATAGAGCGACCTGGCGTGATACTGACCACTCCATCCAAAAATATGTGTCGATGGTCACGTCATTATTTCTCATTAACAGACGGTATGACCAAAGAAATAATAAGGAACTCACCAATAAGTGTAAAAAAATACAAATAAATGCGAATAGCGAATATAGTGTTATTGTTATTGGACACAATATGATGATAGGAAACATCAGGTTTAATCAACATCCAATACGTCTGCGGACATGGAAAGCCCAGGAGACAACGCACGTAATCAAATTGATTACATAATTATAAGCAATAGATTTAGAAACAGTCTGGTGTGTGTGACAACTAGACCAGGGGCAAATTGCAATAGAGATCATGTACAAGTTGTGGGAAAGCTTAGAGTATAATTAAAAACAACACAACGTGCCTCAATTAACATCAAGTTAAATTTAGATTTACTAAAATCAGACAAGAAGCTGCAAGACAAATATAAAATCACAATTCAGAACCGGTACAATGCAATAGAGAAGATACACAGCATTGATGAACAGTGGGAAATGCTAAAAGAATCAATGCAACAAACATCAAAAGAGTTCAAACCACCAGTGAGGACAAATTCAAGAAAGAAATGGATGACAGATGGCATTTTGCAGCTAATGGATACTACAAGAAGAAGAAATAAAGAAAATAAGGATGAGTATAAGAGATTAAATAAAGAAATTGTAATAAAATGCAATGAAGCAAAAGAAACATGGCTAAAAGAGAGATGCAAAGAGATTGAGATGCAACAAAAAGGAGATGCTAAAGCTATATACAAACAAATTGAAGAATTAACAGGAAGAAAAACGCAATCAAAAACTGGATGTTTAAGATCAAATGAAGGAGAACTGTTGATTGAACAAGAAAGCATAAGGGAACGATGGACAGAAAACATTAAAGATCTTTATAATGATGAACGAACGGAAGTAAATATTAAGGATAATGGAGAAGGACCAGAAATACTCAGAGAAGAAGTGGAAGACGCATTGTGCAATATGAAAGCAGGAAAAGCTCCTGGACCAGATAATATAACTAAAGAAGAGATTGAAGCCATGGGTGATTTTGGAATAGAAATAATAACAAAAATATTGAATGATATCTACAACAGCGGATATATACCAGACGACATGCTCAAATCAATATTTATAGCCCTACCAAAGAAATGTAGTGCATTGAATGCGATGATTATTGCACAATAAGCCTTATGAGTCACATGACTAAGATATTACTATAAGAGTGCGAAACAAAATCAGTCCAGAAATTAGCGATGAACAGTGTGGTTTTGTTGGAGGTAAAGGAATGAGCAATGCCATATAAATCATAAGATCTTTAGTAGAAAGAGCCATAGAGGTGAAAAAAGATTTATGCCTATGTTTCATAGATTATACTAAAGCATTTGACAAAGTAAAGCACCAAGAAATAATTACAATTTTAGAAGGCATAAACGCAGACAGCAGAGATCTAAGAATATTACAGAACATGTAATGGCAACAAACAGCGGCCATAAGAACTGGAAACCAATTGGGGATGTTTCAAGAAATAAAACAGGGTGTTAGACAAGGTTGTGTGCTGTCACCAGATTTGTTTAATATTTATATTGAGATTATATTAAGATTCATAAAGGACATACCTGGAATAACAATTGGAGGTCATAATATAAATAATCTAAGGTATGCTGATGATACAGTATTAATCGCTATGAGTGAAAATGAGTTACAAGAAATGTTGGACATTATAGTGAAAGAAAGTAAAAATAAAGGACTCAGCCTTAATAGCAAAAAAGACAGAAGTAATGGTTACAACAAAGAAAAAGACATCGCTTCAGTGCAGAATAAAGACAAGTGGAACAATATAAAAACAGGTAAATGAATTTAAATATTTATAAACTTTATTAACCTCAGACGGAAGATGTACAAAAGAGGTGAGATGCAGAATGGCTCAGGCAAAAGCAGCTTTCCAGAAAATGAGGAAGATACTATGCAATCCATTTTTGACAATAGAAACAAGAAAAAGAGTTCTTAAATATTATGTAGAGCCAGTCTTAACATATGGATGTGAATCATGGACAAAAGGACAACAGACAAGAAAATCACTGGAGTCTGTAGAAATGTGGTTTTACAGATGAATGTTGATAATATCATGGCCAGCTAAGAAGAGTAATGGAAATGTTCTGAAAGAGGTTAAAGCAAAAAGAGAGCTAGTTTCCAATATTCTTCTTCTTCTACCTTTTAGCTCCCAGTGGAGCATAGGTCTTCAACAAACACTTTCCAAGTCGTTCTGTTTTTTGCAATTCTTTTAAGATCATTCCATGTCTTCCCCATCATCTTCATCTCTGCTTCAATCTGTCTTCTCCAAGAATTCCTTGGTCTTCCTCTTTGTCTTTTCCCCTGGGGATTCCAAAAAAGGGCCTGTTGTGTAATACTCTCAGTTGGTTTCCGTAGTGTGTGTCCTATCCATCGCCATCGTCTTCGCTGTATTTCTTTATCCACTGGTATTTGACCGGTACATTTCCATAATTCCACGTTTGTGACTTTGTCCTGCCATTTCCATCCCTTTATTCTGCGCAAGCATCCATTAATGAAAGTCTGTACCTTCGTGATTGTCAATTTTGTTATTCTCCATGTTTCACAGCCATATAATAGAACCGACTTAACATTGGAGTTGAAAATTTGTATTTTTGTATTTAGCCTAGTTTCCAATATTAGGAAGAAACAATCATCATTTTTTGGCCATGTCAAGATCGAAAGTTGTGGAAAGACATGATCCCCTACGACCATAGCCATGGTACTTGATGATGATGATGATGATAGTTATTGGAAACCAATTGCTGTTGAGAGGAAATTGTTGATGGAAAGGTGGTTGACGAAGAAGACTAATCATTTTTTTTGTACTAGGGTGAACACGAGAAAGAAAGAAAGAAATTAAGGGAAAGAAAGATAAAAAGCAAAAAGAAAGAAAAGAAAAACAGAAATAGAAAGAAAGAAATAAAAGGAAGAAATTAAGAAAAATAAAGATAAAAAGCAAAAAGAAAAAAAAAGACAAATCGAAAGAAAGAAAGAAAGAAAGAAAGAAAGAAAGAAAGAAATGACTTACAGCATAAAGAGTTCGTCTATTATCCCCTACTGCTAAAATGAAATTAGTTCTTGGACATTTGCTATGCCATAACTATTTCTGTGAACTAGGCTCGCCATCCGTACCGTTTTGAACAAGTTCATGGGTTTTTTCCCCAACCTTCCTGTTCTTTTAATTAATATATCATTTTGGAGGATGTCATTTTGACGCCGGTCTCGAGACAGAGAGGTTGTGAGTTCAAATCCCAGCTGCACCAGTTGGGATTTTTATTTTATGATTTCTCTCTGCCGCAAACACCCCTGGTCTCAGCAGCGAGGCTCGACTTGAAATGTCAATTACTCATCGACGGAAAAGAAAATGAGTACTTCCGATGACAGAGTTGTCTGCCTGTGCTGCGAGGGACCCCTGTGCACACGGCTGCCAAAACGGATTACCACACAAAATTCAGTCCCTAATCTCTAGGTACTTCGTCAGAGGTGAAGATGGCGAATGTAAATAAAAAAAAAATGTTAATGTCATTTTTGTCCAGTTTTTTAATGAGAATGTAAATTTTATTTCGTTTATAGTAAAAATGTCAATTTTGTCCAGTTTTCTTAATGTAAATTTTATTCCGTTTATAGTAAAAATGTCAATTTTGTCCAGTTTTTTAATGAGAATGTAAATTTTATTTTGTTTTTAGTGAAAATGTCATTTTTGTCAAGTTTTCTTAATGTAAATTTTATTCCGTTTATAGTAAAAATGTCAATTTTGTCCAGTTTTTTAATGAGAATGTAAATTTTATTCCGTTTATAGTAAAAATGTCAATTTTGTCAAGTTTTCTTAATGTAAATTTTATTCCGTTTATAGTAAAAATGTCAATTTTGTCCAGTTTTTTAATGAGAATGTAAATTTTATTCCGTTTATAGTAAAAATGTCAATTTTGTCCAGTTTTCTTAATGTAAATTTTATTCCGTTTATAGTAAAAATGTCAATTTTGTCCAGTTTTTTAATGAGAATGTAAATTTTATTTTGATTTTAGTAAAAATGTCAATTTTGTCAAGTTTTCTTAATGTAAATTTTATTCCGTTTATAGTAAAAATGTCAATTTTGTCCAGTTTTTTAATGAGAATGTAAATTTTATTTTGTTTTTAGTAAAAATGTCAACTTTGTCCAGTTTTCTTAATGTAAATTTTATTCCGTTTATAGTAAAAATGTCAATTTTGTCCAGTTTTTTAATGAGAATGTAAATTTTATTTTGTTTTTAGTAAAAATGTCAATTTTGTCCAGTTTTCTTAATGTAAATTTTATTCCGTTTATAGTAAAAATGTCAATTTTGTCCAGTTTTTTAATGAGAATGTAAATTTTTTTTTGTTTTTAGTAAAAATGTCATTTTTGTCCAGTTTTCTTAATGTAAATTTTATTCCGTTTATAGTAAAAATGTCAATTTTGTCCAGTTTTTTAATGAGAATGTAAATTTTATTTTGTTTTTAGTAAAAATGTCAATTTTGTCCAGTTTTCTTAATGTAAATTTTATTCCGTTTATAGTAAAAATGTCAATTTTGTCCAGTTTTTTAATGAAAATGTAAATTTTATTTTGTTTTTAGTAAAAATGTCAATTTTGTCCAGTTTTCTTAATGTAAATTTTATTCCGTTTATAGTAAAAATGTCAATTTTGTCAAGTTTTTTAATGAGAATGTAAATTTTATTTTGTTTTTAGTGAAAATGTCATTTTTGTCAAGTTTTCTTAATGTAAATTTTATTCCGTTTATAGTAAAAATGTCAATTTTGTCCAGTTTTTTAATGAGAATGTAAATTTTATTTTGTTTTTAGTAAAAATGTCAATTTTGTCCAGTTTTTTAATGAGAATGTAAATTTTATTCCGTTTATAGTAAAAATGTCAATTTTGTCCAGTTTTTTAATGAGAATGTAAATTTTATTTTGTTTTTAGTAAAAATGTCAATTTTATCCAGTTTTTTAATGAGAATGTAAATTTTATTTCGTTTATAGTAAAAATGTCAATTTTGTCAAGTTTTCTTAATGTAAATTTTATTCCGTTTATAGTAAAAATGTCAATTGTGTCCAGTTTTTTAATGAGAATGTAAATTTTATTTTGTTTTTAGTAAAAATGTCAATTTTGTCAAGTTTTCTTAATGTAAATTTTATTCCGTTTATAGTAAAAATGTCAATTTTGTCCAGTTTTTTAATGAGAATGTAAATTTTATTTTGTTTTTAGTAAAAATGTCAATTTTGTCCAGTTTTCTTAGTGTAAATTTTATTCCGTTTATAGTAAAAATGTCAATTTTATCCAGTTTTTTAATGAGAATGTAAATTTTATTCCGTTTTTTTTGTAAAAATGTCTTTTTTGTCCAGTTTTTTAATGAGAATGTAAATTTTATTTTGTTTTTAGTAAAAATGTCAATTTTGTCCAGTTTTCTTAATGTAAATTTTATTCCGTTTATAGTAAAAATGTCAATTTTGTCCAGTTTTTTAATGAGAATGTAAATTTTATTTTGTTTTTAGTAAAAATGTCAATTTTGTCCAGTTTTCTTAGTGTAAATTTTATTCCGTTTATAGTAAAAATGTCAATTTTATCCAGTTTTTTAATGAGAATGTAAATTTTATTCCGTTTTTTTTGTAAAAATGTCTTTTTTGTCCAGTTTTTTAATGAGAATGTAAATTTTATTTTGTTTTTAGTAAAAATGTCAATTTTGTCCAGTTTTCTTAATGTAAATTTTATTCCGTTTATAGTAAAAATGTTAATTTTGTCCAGTTTTCTTAATGTAAATTTTATTCCATTTTTAGTGAAAATATCAATTTTATCCCATTTTTAGTGAGAATGTAAATTTTATCCCTTTTTAGTTAAAATATATCAATTTTGTCCCGTTTTTAATGAGAATGTCAATCTTATCCCATTTTTAGTGAAAATGTCAATTTTTTTCGTTTCTTTTTATAAAAATGATAAAAATACTTTAATTTTGGTCAGTTATAAATCGTAAACCTATAATTTGAAATCCACATAATGAACACCAGTAATTTGTTTAATCATGGAGTCACATTCCTGGTGACTGATTTCTTTGCTATGTACATTCCACTTCTACATATAAAGATAGTTATCTATCGACTGCTGTTTGATAAATAACATGCTACTGACTTACTGTACTTAGCGTGAGCTTCTTAAAGTGGAATAGCCAGATATCTTCCTCGTTACTTTTTCTCAACCGAGAATTCTCTGGTTCCCATTTAGAGAGGCTGGGTGGACCTTGGGAGCATTTTAGATCACAAATAAAGTTTGTCTTAACTGAGATTTTAAACCCGAACAATCACCCCTACACCGTTACGTCATCCTATAATTCTGCATGGGCTCTGTCACTGAAGAATAATGTCAAATAGCCATCTCCTAAAGCCTGTGCGCTTTGAGGGAAATCCCGGAATCACCCAAAGTTTATGACGTCTTCAGCTATGACAATTAAAGACGGATGAATGCCTTTTACCCACCAACACTCCTGCTAGCAAATCTGAAAATGTTTTTGTCATCACATAGTCCAGTTTTTGTCATCACATAGTACAGTTTTTGTCATCACATAGTACATGTTTTGTCATCACATAGACCAGTTTTTGTCATCACATAGTCAAGTTTTTGTCTTCACAATATCCAGTTTTTGTAATCACATAGTCCAGTTTGTGTAATCACATAGTCCTTTTTTGTTATCACATAGTCCAGTTTTTGCCATCACATAATCCAGGTTTTGTCATCACATACACCAGATTTTGTCATCACATCGTCCAGTTTTTGTCATCACATAGTCCAGTTGTTGTCATCACATAGTCCGGATTTTGTCATTCCATAGTCCAGTTTTTGGTCTTCACATAGTCCAGTTTTTGTCATCACATAGTCCAGTTTTTGTCTTCACATGGTCCAGTTTTTGTCATAACATAGTACAGTTTTTGTCCTGACATTGTCCAGTTTTTGTCATTACATAGTCCAGTTTTTGGTCTTCACATAGTCCAGTTTTTGTCATAACATAGTACAGTTTTTGCCATCACATTGTCCAGTTTTTGTCATTACATAGTCCAGTTTTTGTCATGACATCGTCCAGTTTTTGTCATCACCTAATCAGGTTTTTGACATCACATAGTCAATTTTTTTGTCATCACATTGTACAATTTTTGTCATCGCATAGTCCAGTTTTTGTCATGTCATCGTCCAGTTTTTGTCATCACATAGTCCGATTTCTATCATCACATAGTAAAGTTTTTGTCTTCACATAGACCAGGTTTTGCCATCACATAGTCCAGTTTTTGTCATCACATCGTCCAGTTTTTGTCATCACATAGTCCAGTTTTTGTGATCACATCGTCCAGTTTTTGTCATCACATAGTCCAGTTTTTGTCATGACATAGTCCAGTTTTTGTCATCACATAGTCCAGATTTTGTCATCACATAGTCCAGTTTTTGACATCACATAGTCCCGTTTTTGTCATGACATATCCCCGTTTTTATTTTACTGAAATGTGGCTAGTTTTTGTTGAACGCTAGGTGAATAAAAATAGGCTTACAATTAGTATGTGTCTACACTATACTTTTTATGTCCATGGAAAGTACAGTTTATGGATAAGATAATCGCAGTCAGAACTTTTCATCATCATTATCGTGTGCCTTCTCCGCAGCGAAGGTTGGCTACCATGGATCGCCATTCTATTCTGTTTCTTGCTTTGGTGGTGTAGGCTGTCATAGATTGACTTGTCCATCTTTTGATGTTACTCGTCCATGTTAGTCTTGGTCTGCCTCTGCCTTTTTTACCTTGTATTTTTCCTTCCAATATTACTTTTAGTAGGCTGTTTTGTCTTTTTACATGCCCCAAAAATTTCATTTGTCTTGTCTTAATTGTATTTAGTAGTTCTCTTTTTATTTTCAGTTGTTTTAAAACTTTATCGATCGTTATCTTTTGTTTCCATCCATTTCTACCTATTCTTCTATAAATCCACATTTCAAAGGCTTCAATTTTCTGTTCTGTTTTCTTGTCTAATGTCCATGTTTCTGCTCCATACTGGAATATTGAGAAGATGTAACATTTTGCCATTCTTAGTTTCAGCCCTGCTGATATTTGTTTTGTTGTTAGTATATTTTTCATGGCATTAAAATTACTTTTTGCCATGCCTTTTCTTTTGTTTATTTCAGTTTTGCATTTTCCATCATTGGTTATAGTATGTCCCAGGTAGTTGTAGCTCTGGACTGTCTCCAGATGTATTCCATCAACTGTGATATTTAATTGTAGGTCTTGAGAATTTTCTTTGTTTATGATCATAGTTTTAGTCTTTTTTATATTCATTTCTAGTCCATATTTTTTTGCTTGTTATGTCAGAACTTTTGGATAAGATAATCTATCACAAATTTTGGATAAGCTAATGTATCACAATTTATAGATAAGATCATCTGTCATAACAACTGGATAAGGTAATTTGTCACAACTTTTGAATAAGATAATCTGTCACAAGTTTTGAATAAGATAATCTGTCACAACTTTTCTATAACATAATCGGTCACAATTTGTGGATACGATAATCTGTCTCAACAACTGGATAAGATCATCTGTCACGACGTTTGGGCGTTTGGATAAGATAATCTGTCACAACAGTTGGATAAGATAATCTTTCACAATTTTGGAATAAAATAATAAGTCACAAGATGTGGATAAGATAATCTGTCACACAAATTGGATAAGAGAATCTGTCACAACGTTTGGATAAGATAATCTGTCACAACTTTTGGATAAGATAATCTGTCACAACTTTTGGATAAGATATTCGGTCACCACGTTTGGATAAGATAATCTGTCACATGTTTTGGATAAGATAATCTGTCACAAGTTTTAGATAAGATAATCTGTTAAATCTTTTGGATAAGATAATCTGTCACCACTTTTGGATAATATAATGTGTCACAACTTTTGAATACATAATCTGTCACAAATTTTGGATAAGATAATGTCACAACTTTTGGATAAGATAATCTGTCACAACTTTTTGAAAAGATAAACTGTCACAACTTTTTATATAAGATAATATGTCACAACAACTGGATAAATTAATCTGTCACAACTTTTAGAATGCACAATAAGTTTTAGTTTATTTTCCCCTAACATTATCTGTTATCATTGTTTCAAAGACTATATTCTACTGTAAGACTTCTTAAAATGCAATGACAACGTCATCAGTGTTTATCTGTTGTCCACAACTCACATCCATAAAGAACAATCAGTTCTAAAATGATTGTTCTCAATTTGAAAACTGAACTGAATCGTAGATTTTTGTTTTCTTTTTAGTTCTCTGAAAGCTTGATTCAGCCTAAGAGATCTTGCATTTTGTTTATTCAGACTAAATGGTCCTGCTTGTTGTTTATGTATTTTATCTTCCGTGTTCTGTTTTGGTCACTAAGTATAAAACTGTGCATACACAGAAGTCACAGCATTCCAAACGCATGTCTATCAACATAGTCAAGAAGAGGTGTTTTTTTTTTTTAACGTAGCCCCGTGAGAATACAGTAAACAAGTTGGAATACATATGAGGGTAGACACATTTCAAACTGAATTTAACTCATTAACTCCGTGCTAAATAACGGGGCTAATCGTAAGTGTTATCCCCAAACTATAATATACCTCGTTAACGATATGCCTGTTTTCATGTATTACAATATCCTCTATGAGCATTTTCAAGGAGGTGCGCGTGGCCGTGCGGCTAAAACCACTGTTCCGCTGGCTGAAAAGCCGGCATACGGTGTTCGATGCCCGCGATAGAAAGAAAGGATTTTTTCTATCGGGGGTGCAATAAAAATCCTGAGTCTCACACGTCGTGGCGACTGCTTGACCAAGCGGCCTTTATCCCTCGGGTTCTATCGTTGCCCCCCCCCCCCCCCCCCGACATACACCAGCAATGGTACTATGTGTTGTAAATATATATTTTTTCTATGTGTTTTAATGTATTACAACATTCTCTATGTGTTTTCAGTCTGCAAGTTTTTTTAATTTTGTGTGTGTGTGAGTGCGTGAAAAATGACAATACTGAATTTGATCCATTATGTAATGCATATCATCATTTGTTGGCCATGCAATGAGAAGAGAACAACTGGAATATATTGTAACAACTGGGAAAATTGAGGGACGAAGAGATAGAAGGAAGCAAAGAGAAAAGATACCAGACAGCTTAATAGAATGGCTTGACAGAAGGTCAACAACAGGAATGTTGTGGAGAGACATGATCACCTACGCAAGTATGCCCGGTACTTGATGATGATGATGATGAGGTAATGCATAATCTTAAAACAGATACGGAACACAAGATAGATAATTCTCTCTAAATCAAGAGATTAATTCTGGAGTCAATGAGTTAGAAAACACTTATACCGTCCAAAAAAGATAAATAGGCGATAACAGTCACAAAAACGTTAACATTCCTTGGCAGTGATACTAGATGAGGGAACTGGCGAGGAAGTCTACAAAATGATGAACAAAGACAGCACAACCTTCGCCAAACTAAACATTACATGTGCAGGTTCCCCAGTACAACAAACAAAATAAAGATATACGAGAGCTGTCTATGTACATCAGAGCGGTGCTACTGTATAGATCAGTGTTACTGAAGAATTATTTGACTGCAATGTTGCAATTACTACCTTTTGTTGTCCCTTTACAATGTAATTTGCTTCAATATTCGGATATTTCTTTTTAAAAAAAGAGCATTCCTTTAAGAGACTAATTATTTTCTCTCTAAATTATTTCCATCGATTTCGTATCTATTCACGTCCCCTGTTATGCACAAATGAACACCAAATAGCCATTTCTCTATACATACTATGAAAATAAGAGAGGTTTCAATAGATGAATCAAAACTTGTGAAACAACGAAGAAATGCGTTAATAGAATTCATTGAGAAAATTATATCACGGCAGTTTGTTACAGATATTTTAGTTCATTTGCTTATTTTTGCCTTTCCAGGAAGGTAAAGTAAACGTGTTACCCCCCTTGTACATGTAAAGTGACTTAAAGAAGCTGTATATTTAAATTAATTAATTTATGCGATTAAAAATTGAATATTGCACCCGGAAGTTATCAGATGTGCAATTGTTGTTATATTTTTGTTACTAACATATCGTCCATAGGGAGCCGCGATAGCTCAGTGGTTAGTGAACTGGACTACAAAGGACAAGAGGTAGGGTTCGAACCCAACCGGCGGCTTCCGGGTTCACCCAGCCTTTAATGTGTATCGGATTTTTTTCTGGGAAAGTAAAGCGGCACGGGCGTAATACTGACCACATTACCCCAAAAATCATGTGCTGAAGGTCTGTAAAATTTATGGTCACTAACACCATATTCCCTATACGCCACTTGGCGTGACGGGGGCACTTTACTTTTTTTTTTTTTTTCATATCGTCCATCGATGTTAACTGCAGCAAAAATAGTGTAAGTTTTGTTTGTTTGGTGGTGAAAATTGAAACGAATTCAAATAAATATTAATTTGTTGAATGGCTCTGACATCTTCATCCATAAACGATACAAAAGTTTCTAATTCAGAACTAAAATATCACTTTTAGATTAAAACAAACAGCTGTGATTAGTCATCAAGGAGATTTTCTTCCCTTTCATACTGTCCGTTACTTACGCAACGATATAACTATACAATTTTTTCTATTTTGTTTTAAAAATTTCCCCTCGATTTTCTTACTACTGTCGAAAGTGCAAACTAATACATGGTCACGTGTCGCGTTCAAGATGGCTGGATAAAACAGTATTTTAAGGAACGTCAAGCAGCTATCGGGCTCAAAGTATTCAGCAACTCATAGCTGGAAGCATGTGTCAGTATCAACGACAATAGCTGATCAAGATCCTACATCAGTACGCCGCTGTGCCGCTGGAAGCAGACTAAACCAGTCTGTCCAAGAGTGTGGAGATTTTAGTCAAGTAAATTCCGTGATGAAGCGGATGTACCGGGCAAAAATATCACATGCTGAGAACGACAAAAACACAACGAGATTACGACAAGTTAGCGTCCTTTTAATGGCGACGGAGAAGGGTGGTAAATTTTGGAGGAACACTGTAGAAGGAGAACAATGAAAGAAAAACAAAATAGACATTTATAACATGAGTTAGAATAAGAAACGAGCAAAGGAAGAAGTGGGAAGGCAGCTTCGAAAAAGAGGGCAAGTCTTTGTTTGTATCGCTGACTCACGTGTAACAACGTAAGTAAGAGAAATGTTTCACTGACTCTCGTTCAGTTACAAAAGACAGATAAATGTTTTGTTTGTTACATCGAACACCTATTTCTCTATTTATTGTGTCGTCTTCAGGTAACGTTTTTCCCACATATATGAAATCTGTAACTTGCTTTCTATCGATGTGTTCTACAGCTATATCTAACATCTGCGTTTGTCGTCCTATTATTATGATTTCTGTTATCGTAATCATTAGTGGACTGAAATGTAATCAACAGAAGAATCAATGAAACTGCAAACTTTATATTTGTATGTAATATCAAGCTTTCGGGCTACTAGGATTATATATATATCATCATCATGTGCCATATCGGTTGGCTTAGGCGATCATGTCCTTCCACAATCTTCTATCAACAGTGCATCGTATCCGATACTGTTGTTGACTGTTTTCCATGCCATGACACCAAGCTATCTAGTATCTTCTCTCTCTGTTGTCCGCGATCTTTATTTCATTATATTTTGCCAGTTGTAACCAAGAATTCTAACTTTTGTCTTCACGTGATGTGCCCGCAAAATGTTGATTGTTGCTTTCTGGTGTTGTTATATCCATATGGTTGTAATAAATGTGGGCTGTAACAGATTACTTTCAACCGTGAAGTAAATGTTGTAAAGAGTCTAGGATTATAGTCAAAATGACACTAAAGGTAAATGGTCAAATATGAGACTTTGGTGCAACGTTTTAAAGGGTGTTCAGAGTGGACCTGGCAGACTCTAATTGTGATGTTCTGTCTGTGGGGGCGATCAACATACTTAACCTGACAGCTGACTTCATGTGAGAGTCTGGAATCCTACTCTGATTGAGCCCTGATCGCAGAGAGAGAGAGAGAGAGAGAGAGAGAATCGGCGTTTTAGCAAGCGAGTTTTCACACATATGTACTCGACCGCCTATTCAGAAGTGTTCGGAGACTTCTGGATAGTGTTGCTTCAAGCATCGGGAACTCACGATGCGAGGCGGCATTCCTCAACTTCCCTGAGTACTACCCTGGTACCCATTTCTGCCAGCGGCTGGGTCGACCGCAAGGGTATTTCTTTTCCCAACCACGAGTACAACTCACAATTCTTCCAGCAGGAATCGAACACAGGTTTTCCGAACGCCGGTAGCCCAGTCGGGTGGTTATTCCAACTAGACTACCGAGGCCCATCCCATCACACCCCCCCCCCCCCAAAAAAAAAAAAAGAAAAGAAAAAAAGAAAAAAGAAACTATGCGGCTAAAGTAAATGTGCCTGTGCATGTGTGTGTATGTATGTATGTGTGTGTGCGTGTGTGTGTGTGTGTGTGTGTGTGTGTGACGATCATGTGATATTCTTTAACTTTTATTTTCATGTGAGAGTATAGAAATGGGAAAGAAGTAAACTATATCCCAGACATATACAAATAATATACTGACTAGTTTTGTCCTCACGGCCAGTGCTACAAAGTGTTTCAGGAGCTGCGGTTTTCAGGTTTGTGGTTAAAGATAATTTAGAAGAAAAAAAAAAAAAACTTTCTGTCTGCAAAAAGAATAGACCTCTACTCACATGTATTTATATATATATATATATATATTTTTTTTCCCTTATATATGTGTATCTATAGTCAATCTCGTTTGAACATAAAACAACTCTCTTCCTGTAACAACGAGACAGAGAAATTTCAATAACCGACAAGACAACTTTCAATACCTGGCCAGAAAACCTATAACAACGGGCCATAGGGGGACTGGTTGTTCTCGAGGCAAGACGCCGGCCTTGAGACAGAGAGGTTGTGGGTTCAAATCTCGGCTGCACCAGTCAGGATTTTTATTTATGATTTCTCTCTGCGGCAACAAACTCTGATTTCAGCAGCGAGGCCCGGCTTGAAGCATCAATTACTCTTGGATGGAAAAAAATACGAGTTCGAGTACCTCCGAAGGCGGAGTTATCTGACTATGCGGCGAGGGACCGCTGAGCACACGCCTGCCAGGGAAAAACGGATTAACACGCGAAATTCAGTTCCTAGTCTCTAGGTACTTCGTCAGAGGTGAAAGCTGGCGAATAAAAAAAAACGGGCTATAGAAACTTCAATAATCAGTCAAAGAACCTGTTAATGAGTCAGAAAACACTTAAACAAATGACAGAGGGAATGATGTAACAAGTCAGTGAACCTTCAACAACCAGTCAAAGAACCTGTTAATGAGTTAGAAAACATTTAAATAAATGACAAGGGGAATGATGTAACAAGTCAGTGAACCTTCAACAACCAGTCAAAGAACCTATAATAACCAGCTACAGAACCTGTAATAAGGCAACAGAAAATTCGCATTGACGGGTCAGAGAACGTTTAAACAACGATACAAGAAACGCTGCAACTCCGAGCAATGAGAGACAGATGACGACATCCAAGATGCTGCCTAGATAAATATTAGGAGCAGTAGACAAAGTTAAAGAAAAAGACAGAATTAATAAACATGACGGGTGCAGAAAGGTAAGTATGAAGAAGTAAATGATTTCCAGAGACATCCAGTGTGGTATACATAAAGAGAAATACACCAAGGACAAGCACAAACGTGCTATATTCCTGATCTAGGCCATTAAACAATATTTCCTTTATTTATCGGTTCTTCTCTGCAACATTCAGCTTCTAAGCGTCCCCAGCTGTTTGTGTTTTTAAGCATTTGATAAAGGTCACTGGCACGCTGTGCGTGTTTTGTGCAATGCAATTTTCAAGCGAACTGTGGGTTTGAGGGGGTTGAGATTCCAGCAATGTTAGTGCAGCCGCATTTGGCGTGCATCTTAATGTTGTACCAGCATTTCAGGTGATTACAAATAATATATAGATATACAAATGACATGGTTAAATATCATAGTAAAGAGTAAAGAGTCCCCGTCACGCCAAGTGGCGTATAGCGAATATGGTGTTAGTGACCATAAATTTTACAGACCTTCAGCACATGATTTTTGGGGTAATGTGGTGGATATTACGCTTATGCGCTTTACTTTCCCAGAAAAAATCCGGTACCGATTTAAGGCTGGGTGAACCTGGAAGCTGTCGGTTGGGATCGAACCCTACCTCTTGTCCTTTTTAGTCCAGTTCATTAACCACTGAACTATTACTGCTGCTGGTTAAATATCGTGAAGCAATATAATTATGGACACAATTTATTCCAATGTTTGATTTTGATGTAATTATGTAGTGTATATATATATATATATATATATGACAGGAAATATTAGACATTATAGTGAAGAAAAGCACAGATAAAGGGCACAGTCTTAATAGTAAAAATACGGAAGTGTTGGCTCCAACAAAGAAAAGACATCACCGCAATGCACAATAAAGAAAGTGGAACAATATTAAAACAGGTAAATAAATTTAAATATCTGGAAACAAGGTTAACCTCAGATGGTAGATGTACAACAGAGGTGAGATGCAGAATAAAGCAGGCAAAAGTAGCTTATTAAAAAATGAGGAAGATACTATGCAATCCATTTTTGACAATCGAAACAAGAAAAAGAGTTCTTAAATGTTATATTGAGCCAGTCTTAACAGATAAATGTGAATCATGGACAATATAACAACAGACAAGAAAATCACTGGAGGCTGCTGAAATGTGGTTTTATAGAAGAATGTTGATAATACCATGAACAGCTAAGAAGAGTAATGAAAAAATTTCTGAAAGAGGCCAAAGCAAAAAGAGAGCTAATTTCCAATATTAGGAAGAAACAATCATCATTTTTTTGCCATGTAATGAGAAGAGAACAGATGGAATATATTGTAATAACTGGAAAAATAGAGGGAAGAAAAGAGAAAAGATACTAGACAGCTTAAGAGAATGGCTTGGCAGAAGGTCAACAACAGAAATTATAAATGACTGTCGAGTTCAAAAGTTGTGGTGAGACATGATCACCTACGCCAGCAGGCATGATACTAGATGATGATGATGTAGTTTATTATTATGCGTCAGTTAATTCTGTCCCAAACAGGAGAAGAATTTCAGAGTTGAACATCCTGACATACCTTGTAAGTACACAATTGACACGTTTGTATCAAAATTCTGTGCTGAAGTATCTAAATACGCATTAAGCAATGTTCAAAGTGCGCATGTCAAAACCACGTATTAAGGAGAATTGGGCAAGAGGAGAAACCGGGATGTCGAAATCATGGAAAGCTGTATAATGACGTCAGCTAAGAAATTTATGCGATGTAGTGACGTCAAAGAGTCTGATGTTTGTCACTTATGGCAGGATTATTAAATAAAATCCAATTCATCCAACTTTTTGGGAAAGAAATCTAAATGTTTATTTTGTAATTAAGGTATAGATAATATAGAACTATTATAGTTATCGTGGACATATTATTTCAAATGAGGGAAAATGTAAGACCGCGATCAGCAAAGGAATAGGAATGACAAAGGGCGATTATAACAACATGAAAAATATAGCCACATCAAAGTAAATAACACCAGAATCAAAACTACAAATAATAAAATGTTACATCTACTCCACATTCCTGTGTGGTGCTGCAACATGGACACTTCATAAGAAAACAAAGGAGAATATTGAAGCGTTTTAAATGTGGATCTGCAAAAAAACATGGCGAGAGTTGGTTAGAAGGAAAGGAAGACAAAACAAGGAAGTTCTTAATCAGCTGAGGATGAAAAAAGAACTACATAACACAATTCGAAATAAGACAACGGAATTTGTTATTGAGTTATTGAGCTATTTGCGGGTCATTATCATTGCACTCCGAACATGTCCATAGGTGCTCAGATCCCCTCATCAGCAAGTCCCGCAGTGTCCAGCGACTGACGACTCCAGTTCTGTGTTGGTTGATAAGTCTTCTTATACACCTACTAAGTTTCTCATTTCTGGCTGTGCCCATCTTAACTCCCATCTCCATCATCAAACGGAATTTGTGAGACATATAAAGGGACACAACACGTAGGACACATTGGAAGGGAAGGTACAGGGTAGATGAGGCAGAGGCAGAAAAAGACTAATGTGGGCTGATAGCATCAACAAGTTGACAGGTGAAAGATGATAACATGCACCACCAAGACAAGAGACAAAATAAAATGGCGCTCCATAGTCGACAAGAGCCGCGATAGCTCAGTGGTTAGTGAACTGGACTACAAAAGACAAGATGTAGGGTTTGATCCCAATCGACGGGTTTCCGGTTCACCCAGTCTTTAATAGGTACCGGATTTTTTTCTGGGCAAGTAATGCGGCACGGGCGTAATACTGACCACATTACCTCAAAAATCATGTGCCGAGGGTCTGTAAAATTTATGGTTAATAACACCATATGCCTTATATGCCACTTGGCGTGACGGTGGTACTTTACTACTATTTTCCATGGTAGCCAATCTTCGATGCATCTTTGAGGCACTCGATGATGATGAATAGCTGACTACCCACACCCATCGATGTATGAGAAAGAAGATATTAGTGTCCATGTTTTCTTCATGACAATCTGCACATTAATGAATGGTGTGGTCAGTACTACTTCAAGCCGTCCTACTTTCTCCAGGAAAAGTTCTGCTACACATTTTCAGAAGCTGGTAAACCATGATAGTGTATCAGACCGAAACACAAATCGTCACAAAATGGAAGTAAACCTGGACCCCACTTGTCATTAGACGAACGACTAAACATCTTCTCCAGCATGGCGATTTTTTGTCTTGCTGTCAAGAATAATTAGTAATTCTTTCTTCTTTTCCTTCATCTCCATCCATTATAGTCAAGTTGTTTTATTTTAGCTTCTTTTATTTCCTCTTTTTTAAAATTTCTTTCTCGCAGTTGGCGTTTTGTCATAGTTTTCAGGAATGTGTCGAAAAAGTACAAGTATAACTATAGCTTCTTTGTCATTGATGTTATTTGTCTTCTTATAGCAGAAATAAATCTGAGCGATCATATATTTACATTTTAATGAAATTGACAGTCCTCAAGGGCATGATCTATTCAGACAGATAAGAGAGTAACAAAAAAAAAACTATCTTTACGACGCATATTACTATTGCTGCTGTATGTCGGTGGGGGGAGGGGGGGTGGCAACGATAGAACCAGAGGGATAAAGGCCGCTTGGTCAAGCAGTCGCCACGACGTGTGCGACTCAGGATTTTTATTTCACCCCCGATAGAAAAAAACCCTTTCTGTCTACCGCGAGCTTCGAACACTGTACGTCAGCTTTTCAGCCAGCGGAACAGTGGTTTTAGCCGCACGGCCACGATCAGAGAGTGACGTATTAAAATTGTTTTTTTTTTAGCGAAGTTGACAGTCCTCAAGATCATACTCTATTCAGACCGATCTAGTACATTACTATTTTTGGTTGGCCTCGATGCAAGACGTCGGTCTCGAGACAGAGAGGTTGTGGGTTCACATCTCGGCTGCACCGGTTGGAATTTTTATTTATGATTTCTCTCTGCGGCAACCACTCCCTGGTCTCAGCAGAGAGGCCCGGCTTGAAACGTCAAATACTCATGGATGGAAAAAAATATGAGTACCTCCAAAGACGGAGTTATCTGCCTGTGCGATGAGGGACCCCTGTGCACACGGCTGCTAGGGAAAAACGGATTAACACGCAAAATTCAGTTCCTACTCTGTAGGGACTTCGTTAGAGGTAAAAGCTGGCTAACAAGCCTGCAGGATATGTTCTATAATTCACTTGCTACTCACACGTCAACAAATGTCTGTTTGTCCAGTTTTAGCCTTTCCTGCATGAGGTAGCTGAGTCTGAACTGTCCGATTCGCAATGTGTAGTAGACAATCAAATGAGATCTGATAAAAAAAAGTTAATTTAGTGTTAGCGTAGTTGTTTTAAAATGTAGTGGTGCAGTGCTTTAGATGTTGATTATGTCATTTCTCGATAATATTATTTTGCATTATAACTTTGATATATTGTGGAGTGCAAGAGATAACCAATAGATTGTTCAGCTAGCAGGATCAGAACCCAAAGCGAAAAAAAGTCTCACTTTTTTCACTTTCATTAGTCTCCTAGAAACAGCACGTGTTACATCACACTGGTTAATCGGGCGAAGATTGCAGTAATCTCAGATATGTTTGGCCTGTTAACATGTATAGATGGTCTAGTACTGTCAATAAACTAGGATGGACGAGCCTGTACAACTTCACCAAGTACTCATCATCATGTGCCATATCGATTGGCGTAGGCGATCATGTCAATCATAATCTTCTATCCACCGTGCATCGTATCAATTCTGTTGTTGCCTGTTTTCCAAGCCAAGATATCAAATATTTTCTCTCTTTGACGTCCGCGATCTCTTTTTTCCTTGTATTTTGCTAGAGAAGGTACTAGGAAATGTAAAAAAAAAGAAACATTGCAACCAATGATGTCATTTCAGGAGTCAAAAGTTCACTCACAATATCACAAGACACAATCTAAGCAGTGACAGGAAACCTTCATACAGAGCTTTGCACAGGAGGCAATCTGATCATCAGAAGAGATCCCGTCGAGCAAGTGTTTTGGCCCTTCTTGACATTCTAGGTGTAGGTGGGCTCGTTTGGGTCATGACTCTGAGACGTTGACATCCTGTTGCATTGAATATGAAGGTAAATAAATAGTATGTGGAAAGCACATCTCTGTATAAAGTCACAATAACATATAGCATGTCTTCGGGGAGTGAAATTATATTTGTCTGTACCGGACATTGTATTCGCAGGTCAACAAAGAGCAGTGTTTGGCCTTACTGTCATTACCTTTCCTCAACTCTGAGAAGCAGCCACGTATTGCTTTTTCTTCTATGTGGACTGAGGTCTCAACCTGCTTTCGAACCCACGATCACCATATCACAAAGCCAGTGCGTTACCACAACACTACTAAGTTCTAAGACACAACCCAGAAGAATTGTACACATTTTCTCCAGTTATATTTATTTCGATTTCAATTCTGCTCCAATCTTTTCGAAAGTATCTGCTTTCTCGATTCCATGTTTTTATTGTTGTAGAAAAGAATGAATACTACGTTTGTGTTGTTCAGTCTAACACTGGTTTCCATGGAAACATTTGCCAGAACTGTATCTCCTATTTTTCTTTGACGTCCTCGAGTGACGTTATTACTGATAAAGAATATCCTCGAAATATGCTCTTTTCTTTGGAACTATTTTTTTTTTTTTTTTTTGGTCCTGCTAAGGATTTTGCGGCTGTATTTTTTTTTTTTTTATCTATTCACAATATTAGTTATTTTATTTTTTTTTACACTTTTTTTATGCTCCTGCGTGTTACCGGGTCTCGTTATGGAGGGAAGTAAAGAATAGTGACACTGTGACCTTCCAGGCATGTTGTAAGAGGCGACAAAGGAGATTGATCGATGGCTTGACAAGCTGTCATTGTAAAAAAGTATTGTTATGGAAACAGCGCCATATATTTTAGAAGCATTGATCTCTGCAATATGTGCCACTTTGGCACTCAAGGTTTCTGTTTTTGAGATTGTGGTTCTGCCCTATGTGCCGTCTTCGACTCGAAAGGACAATAGATAGATAGATATATCTTTTTATGAGTTTCTGTCTCTACATTGAAGCTGTTTGAAATTCCCAAGTTGCTACAGATATTTAGATGTAACTCTGTCTTGTTATGTGTATAACCCATACATCAACTGTATTATTGTCGGAATTATAGCTCATCCACTCGTGTGTGTGTTTGAATGCGTCTTTTCAACCGAGTTCATTTGCTATAATCTCGTCTCTGTTTAACTGTTTCTGGACTCAAGAACGATAATTGGTAGACAAATAATTGAATTGAGTTATTTGCCGGTCATCATCATTGCACTCCGAACATAATTGGAATGAATTATTTGCGGGTCATCATCATTGCACTCCGAACAAAATTGGATTGAGTTTTTTGCGGTCATCATCATTGCACTCCGAACATAATTGGATAGTTGCAATGACCTCCGATGGGACTGAGTTGTTGAGAGGTCAGACGTCATCCTCTGACAAGGAAGGTTCCGGGTCCGAATCCCACCAGAGACGGTATAAATTGATCACTTTGAATCCTTGGGTTTCTCGTGGTTTTAGCTTACCTGGTCTCAGTGCAGTGAAATCCGATGTCTAGCCCTCTCTGGGTAGTGAGATCAAATGTCTAGCCCTCTCTGGGTAGTGAGATCAAATGTCTAGCCCTCTCTGATAACAGCGAAAAGCAGAAGGTCCAATGGGCACTGGCGAACGTTAAAGAACCTGTGGCTGTTAAAAGTCGAAAAGAGCAGACAAGAGAATGGCCTTTGTTTTAACAATTCAAACTAATTGTTAAGTAAAATCTAACTTTGCCGAAGACGAAGTAATTCTCTATTTGCTCTGCTAGTAATGCACATTCAATAGATTATACCTCACTGCAAAATTCCTGGAAATGATAAGGCAGATCTGGCAAAGGAGGGTGGTACACTATTTAAGATGACACAAGAATTGCTTGTGAGGGATGAGAGGTGTGTTAGAAATAAATGCGTGAGCAAATTAAAAATAGAACACGAGGGTTATCAGAAATAAATGTGTGAGCAAATAAAACACAGAACACGAGGGTTATCAGAAATAAATGTGTGAGCAAATAAAACATAGAACACGAGGGTTATCAGAAAAGAAACGACACCTACAACCAGCTCTATAGAAAAGTACAATAAAAATTTTTTTGAACTCCGAACAGGCCACTACAGATTGAAGTACCACCTCTTTCAAAGCACTAAGGCAAGACGCCGGCCTAGAGACAGAGAGGTTGTGGGTTCAAATCTCTGTTACACCGGTTGGGATTTTTATTTATGATTTCTCTCTGCGGCAACCACTCCTGGTCTCAGCAGCGAGGCCCGGCTTGAAATGTCAATTACTCATCGACGGAAAAAAATATGAGTACCTCCGAAGTCGGAATTATCTGCCCGTGCGACGAGGGACCCCTATACACACGGCTGCCAGGGAAAAATGGATTAACACTTTCAATACGGAATGATTTTATTAATTTAGCGGTAGAGATTTAAGAGACAAAATTGTTCACGGTTTTAAATATCAATCTCCATGTTTATATTTATCTAACACTTAACATATTAGATATGAATGTTTAGATAATTAAACAAGGAATTAGATTTCACCAATACCAAGATGATGCAAGACATGCAGAAGAATATGGTTTGATGACGTTTTACACTAATCAAATTGAGAGTGACGCACTGTGCGGCTAAACGTACGTGACCGAAATCGACATGGCGCATAGTGCGTCGAAACGTACGGATAGAGTTAACACGCAAAATTCAGTTCCTAGTCTCTAAGGACTTCGTCAGAGGTCAAAGCTGGCGAACGAAAAAAAAAATCACTAAGGATGAATGACAACCTCTGATGATTGTGAATTTAGCGAAAACAAAATAACGGTTGAATATCTGCTACATTCGTTCAACTACATGACGAAATGAGAAACACTATCGAGGCCATCATCGATACCATAACATGACAGCTGTTTTAAGATGTTGCCAACCTTCAGCTGACGAATTAATGCTTTTCTCATCATCATCATCATCATCATCATCATCATCATCATCATCATCATCATCATCATCGTGTGCCTTCTCCGCAGCGAAGGTTGGCTACCATGGATCGCCTTTCTACTCTGTTTCTTGCTTTGATGGTGCAGGCTGACATAGATTGACTTGTCCATCTTTTTATGTTATTCGTCCATGTTAGTCTTGGTCTGCCTCTGTCTCTTTTACCTTGCATTTTTCTTTCCAATATTACTTTTAGTAGGCTGTTGTGTCTTTTAACATGCCCCAAACATTTCATTTGTCTTGTCTTGATTGTATTTAGTAGTTCTCTTTTTATTTTCATTTGTTTTAAAACTTCATCGTTTGTTATCTTTTGTTTCCATCCAATGCTTTTCTACGAACTTATTAAGATTGACATCCACAGGTGTACGAATAAGAAGAAATGAATGACCTGTGAAAGTATCGCATTCTATTTACTTTTCCCTCTAAGTAATGGATCAACTTCGCCGTATCTTTCAGGTGAAACATAATCGCACTTCGCTTTGCCCAGTGCATGATCATTATTTCGCAGGATGCCTCATCGTTGTCCCACCATCGAATGAAAAATGTAAATGAAGAGCTTAGCTCTGATGTCCAGCAAAGAATTTAAAAGAAGAGCTCAGATATGATGTTAAACGAAGAATCTAAACGAAGAGCTCAGATATGATGTTAAACGAAGAATCTAAACGAAGAGCTCAGATACGATGTTAAACGAAGAATCTAAACGAAGAGCTCAGATATGATGTTAAACGAAGAATCTAAACGAAGAGCTCAGATACGATGTTAAACGAAGAATCTAAACGAAGAGCTCAGATATGATGTTAAACGAAGAATCTAAACGAAGAGCTCAGATACGATGTTAAACGAAGAATCTAAACGAAGAGCTCAGATATGATGTTAAACGAAGAATCTAAATGAAGATCCCACCTCTGATGTCAAGTGAAGAATCTAAATGAAGAGCCTAGCTCTGATGTCAAGTGAAGAATCTAAATGAAGAGCCTAGCTCTGATGTCAAGTGAAGTATCTAAATGAAGAGCCTAGCTATGAAGAAATTAATGAAGGGCCTAGCTCTGATGTCGAATGCAGATTGTAAATAAAGAACTCGGCTCTGGGGTCAAATAAAGAGTCTCAATGAAGACTCCGACTTTAGTGTCAAACGAGGAACCTAAATGAAGAACACGTTGGTGTGTGAAGAACTTTCTTCACTTTGCTATTATCTTCCCTACTTCCTCCCCCTACACTTTCCACGCGTTGTTCTACTATAATCTTCATTTTGTGAGTGGGGCTGATGTACTGTAAGTAAAAAAACAATAATTTTGTTGAGGCAGAACAAGTTCGACACAGTTTCGTCAAATCTGATATTTCATTCCAACCAAACCAAAGGTTGGTTAGAAGGTCATGTGACGTGCAGAAGAGGTTTAAGTGTGTTTCCATTATGTCGGCAGAATTACACGAGTTTGATTAGACAGATAGACTCTTGTGAATCGACATCTTAAACATATTTTTGGCATTCTGGGAAGGGCAATTTCAATTGATTGCTTACAGCTTTCTTAATCCGGAAATGTTGCACGTTAAGTAGTAAATAACATTTCTCTTTATTATGTGAAAAGTTCATCATCATCATTTAGTACTGCCTTAGCATCGAAGTTTGGCTACAATGGAGCGCCATTCCACTCTGTCTTTTGATTTGAAGGTGCAATTTGTCATAGGCTGACTTGTTATTGAGTTATTGAGTTATTTGCGGGTCATCATCATTGCACTCCGAACATGTCCATAGGTGCTCAGATCCCCTCCTCAGCAAGTCCTGCAGTGTCCAGCGACTGACGGCTCCAGTTCTATGCTGGTTGATAAGTCTTCTTACACGGCCACTAAGTTTCTCATTTCTGGCTGTGCTCATCTTAACTCCCATTTCCATCTTCCGAAGAAGTGACATGGACCTGTGTTTATCGAAGTCCTGTGTCCTTTACCACATCTCGGAGGGCATTGATGATGTCCGCCCGATCCATTGGTTGCCCGTCCTCAACGACAGCGCAGCTAGCCAACCTGTCCGCTCTTTCATTTCCCCGTACTCCCACATGTACAGGGACATAGACAAAGGTGACCTTACGTATTTTGGATTTCTGCAACGACTCTACCCATTGCATGCGTACTGAGCCCGCCTCCACTTTTTTATCATGCTCATCGAATCACTCAGTATACATGCGTGGGTGTCGTCTTGTGACTCTAACCATTTGAACGCCCTGGTCACTGCCATCACCTCCATTGTCATGCTACTCGTGGTCATGGCGTATGCACCACTGTCTTCTTTGATTATTCTGCCTGCTCAGCGTGCTGTAAAAGCCCATGCAATTCTTTGGTGTCGTCTTACAGATCCGTCTGACTTGTCCATCTTTTGATGTTACTCGTTCATGTTAGTCTTGGTCTGCCTCTGCCTCTTTTACCTTGTATTTTCCCCTCCAGGATTACTTTTTGTAGGCTGTTGTGTCTTTTAACATGGCCCAAAAATCGCATTTGTCTTGTTTGAATTGTGCTTAGTAGTTCTCTTTTCATTTTTAGTTGTTTTAAGAGATCATCGTTTGTTTTCTTTTTCCTTCCATCCAATTCTACCTATTCTTTTATATATCCACATTTCAAAGGCTTCAATTCTCTGTTCTGTTTTCTTGTCTAATGTCCATGTTTCTGCACCATAGAGGAATATTGAGAAGATGTAACATTTTGCTATTCTTAGTTTTAGCCAAGGTGTTATTTGTTTTGATGTTAGTATGTTCTTCATGACATTAAAATTAATGTTTGCCATTCCCTTTTTTTTTTTAATTTCAGTTGTACATTTTCCATCACTGGTTATAGTATGTCCAAGGTAGTTGTAGTTCTGAACTGTCTCCAGGTCTATTCCTTCTATTTTGATATTCACTTGTGGGTTTTGAGTATCTTCTTTGTTTATGACCATAGTTTCAGTCTTTTTGATATTCATATCTAGTCCATATTTTTTGCTTGTCATGTTTATTTCATTAAGTAATTGTTGTAGATCTTTAGGATTTTCTGCTAGTAGTACAGTATCGTCAGCATATCCCAGGTTATTGAATATCTATCCATTAATTTGTAGGCCTGGCATCTCTATGATGTTTTTTTTAAAATTTGCTCAGCGTATAGATTGAACAAGCTTGGTGAAAGGATTCATCCCTGTCTTACTCCCCTTTTTATATCAATTGGTGTAGAGTTCTCTTTGTTATATTTTATTATTGCTGTTTCCTCGCAGTATAAATTAAATATTAGTCGTATGTCCATGTCATCTAGATGTATCTCTTTTATGCATTCCATAAGTTGTTTGTGGTCTACTCTATCAAAAGCTTTGGTGTAGTCTATGAAGCAGGCATATATTGGTTTGTTTATTTCTGTGTATTTTTCGATTAATGTTCTCATGCAGAATATGGCTTCTTTTGTCCCGCTATTTTTCCTAAATCCAAATTGCTGCTTATCTAATTCAGTATTGATTTTATTCTTAATCCTTCCTTGTATAACTTTTAGCAAGATTTTTGTAACATGGCTCATTAGGCTTATTGTTCTAAAGTCACTGCATTCAACTGCACCATTCTTTTTAGGCAAGACAATGAATGTTGATGTTTTTAGTTTATTTGGTATGTATCCTGTGTGGTATATTTCGTTGCATATGTCTGTAATCACTTCAATGCCAAAATCTTCTAGTGCCTGTATCACCTCTATCTGTATGCTGCCAGGTCCTGCTGCTTTTCCCTTTTTCATTGTTTTTATAGCTTTTCCCACCTCAGATTTTAAGATTTTATAGCCTGATGTACATTTAATAACTGGTTTCTTGTCCCTTTGATCCTGAAATAGTTCTGTTATATATTCCTGCCATCTATCTATGATATCCTTATTGTCTGTTAGCATTTTTCCTTTTTTGTCTGCAATGCATCCACCTTCTGTGGCTTTTTTATTTTTATTAGTCATTCTCTTTATTTCTGTGTGCATTCCTCTTAAGTCTTGTTTGCTTTCCATAGTTTCTATTTCTATTCATTTTTGGCTGAGCCAGTCTTCTTTTGCCTTTTTTTTCACATTTTGCGTATCTCATTATCTATTTTATTATATTGGGCAGTGCTCTTCGCTTGTCTTCTTTCTTCCATTTTTTCTAGGATTGTGTTAGTTATCCATTTTTGTTTTTTGTTCTTTTCTCTTTTGGGTAAGGTGTCGCGGGTTTCTTGTATGCTTTTCTTTATGCATTGCCATTTGGTTGTTACTTTTTCATCAGAATTTTCTCTTCTGTATTGTTCAATTCCTTCTTCTAGCAGCTTCTGGTATGTGTTCTTTACTTGTATTGTTGGATGATTGTAATGGATGATTACGCAGCATAAAATGATGGAAATGGTAGAACAAAATCACTAACATAGAATTATGGAAATGTACCAGTCAAATACCAGTGGATAAAGAGATACAACGAAGACGATGGCATTGGATAGGACACACACTGCGGAAGCCAACTAAGAGTATTACACAACAGACCCTTTTTGGAATCCCCAGGGGAAAAGACAAAAAGGAAGACCATGAAATTCTTGGAGAAGACAGACAGAAGCAGAGATGAAGATGATGGGGAAGACATGGAATGATCTTAAAAGAATGGCAAGACACAGAACGACTTGGAAAGTGTTTGTTGAAGACCTATGCTCCACTGGGAGCTGAAAGGTAGAAGAAGTAGGAGATGTGAAAATGTGGTGGCCACAATAATATTATGTTAGCAACCGACAAGTAATGCCAGCTATGATCTTCACTCTGTAATGGCAGGTAGAAGATCTCATTTGCAATTATTGAACAACGTACGCTATCCAGATTAAAGACCTGGCTCAATCCAGGTGGGGAGCACCACAAACAGATTGATGGGAACATTGAGAAAAAGTACCCGCAAAATGTGAAGTTTTTCATGAGCTACCTTGAGTTGGTTATGATTACTTCTATCTCCGTTTGGAAAAAGTAAACAGACCCAAACAAACAGGATCCATGTTTGGCATCCAAAACTAAAGGGACTTAACTATAAATGATGCCTTCCAAGCAATGATAGGAGTGAAACAAGCACCTCTCACAGCGGCGGACGGTGGGTTTGAAACTTGAGGAGGCTAGGACGTGATGATTGGCATATACATGTATAATCAAAAGTACAGAGACTAGTTGGAAACTTACATTAGAATATACTAGTACGGAATAATTTACTTGTCGGTCTTTTTTCTATATAAAATGGACTTTACTCTTAGCGTGCTTAACTACAGGTCTATAGTTCGTTCACAAATTCGTGTCCACAGAGTTTATTAATTATCTCGGAAACTGTTTGATGAATTTCTGTAACTCTTTTTCGTGAAATCTTACTTTTTCACCGATCTTCAGTTTGATTTTTTGCCCTACTGTCATGCATTTAGGAAAGATTTTTGCTTATTTGAAGTAAATAAAAATATGATTTTCTTGATTGTCCTAAATTTTAGGATTTTACAATTCCCACATTCGTTGTAATCAACTCACAGATTGAAAAAGCAAATTTCACGTGCACACCACACAATCTTAGCACCGTTTCGCACTCTTAACTTGTAAGATCATACGACACTCCAAGGTTTTTTTTTTGTAATTTCATTTCAGGTTTCTTGTTAAATTGGTCCAAAGGCGTATTTTGATAATATATTTACTGTTAATGAATATTCCTGTATGTGTGATAATTTGTAAGCTGTTGTGAAATGACTACTTGATTTGTAAAACCATGAAGAGTTTGCTTGCTTGCGTTCGCCCGATGACTAAAGTATTCTAAAGTATTCTGGTAGACTAGAATATTGCTCTTCATCATCCGCCCTTAAAAGGACGTTAAGCGGGCGTGTCTGCGTTGTGTTGTTGTTTGCAGTATAACTGTTATATTTGCGCTTATATATTCTATATTTTAATTTAAAGAGTTTAAAGTGTAAATTCATCACTATGCAAAAGGTAACTGTGTTATTGTACATGCACTTTTGCAAGGAATCTAAAAGGGGTCGGTTATATTACGATATCAAAAAACCAGAAAACAGAACATGGGCAGCTCTAAATATAGATAGAAAGTCTTTCAATTGATGGATGGGACAGAACTTTGACTCTGCAGAGGCGACGGTTAAACAAGGAAGTTTACCTATCTCTATGACGAAAATATAAAATCAAATAAAAAATGTTTCCCTATTCAATGTGATACGGATACGCCTTTGGCTTGGATTGTTAGAAAATTAACATAATTTACAGTAAAATCTAATGTTAAGAGCACGCGGTTTGATATTTTCCTAAAATTATATAACAAAGAAAGATTTGTGAAGACTTCAGACTACCTTTGTACTTAAGGGTTATAAAATCTGAAGGTCGGTGAAAAAATAAGATTTTCATGAAAAAGAATTACAGAAATTCATCAAACAGTTTCCGAGATAATTGATCAATGCTTCTTCTTCTTTCCTTCCTCATCAGCCTTTCAGCGTCGAGGGGAGATATAATTTGCGGTCTTTTGCTCTTATGTTCGCCTCTGCTGCTGCTGTTTCCTAGTGCTTCTAATATTCCATCGCTCCATCTTTTTCGTGGTCGACCCTTGGGGCTGGTGTTCTCACAACGTTTGTTGAATGCTCGTTATGTTGTGTTTTGATCTTTCTGCTTTGTCACGTGGCAAAACCCTTTTATCTGTTGTTTCCTTATATATTCTATGGCGGGGGCTATTCCTAGCTTTTTTCTCAGTTCTTCATTTCTGATCTTATCTCTCAGACTGTTTCCTGCCATTCGTCTAACACATTTCATCTCTGTAGAGGTTATTTTACTTATTGTTCTTGCATCTAGGGTCCAGGTCTGGCATTGGTAGCACAACGTTAGGATGAAGATTGTGTTGTAAAGTGCTCGTTTTGCCTCCAGAGTTATTTCCTTGTTGGACAATAGTGGTGATAACTGTCTAATGATTTTACAAGCCTTTTTGCATCTTGATTCTATCTCTGCTGTTTGAAAATTATCATTTGTCATTAAACTTCCTAGGTATTTAAATTCCTCTACTTGTTTTAGTTGCCTGCCTTCTACAGTTATGTTGATGTTCTGTTTATTTTGGCGACATTTATGACTTCTGTTTTGTTGATGTTGATTTTCATGTTGAATTTTGTGCCTGAGCTGTTGAGTTTGTTTAAGTGTTCTTGTAGGTCTTCTATTGTTTCATGTATTAGTGCCTGATCGTCTGCAAATAAAAGCTCGTTGATCGCCTCTGTCTCTGATGGGTTGGCTAGCTTCCATATATAGTCCATGTATGTAATAAACAGTAGCGAGGATAGTACGCACCCCTGTCTTACACCTGATCTAACATCAAAGTGGTCCGTGAAGCCTGATGCTGTTCTGACCTGCAGCTGCTGTTGATGTAGAGAATTTAATTAGGTTGGTTAGATGTTGGCTTACTCCGTATGTTGTTAATATCTCCCACAGTTGTTTTCTGTTTACTCTGTCGAATGCTCTTTCTTGATCAATGAAGGCTATGTATAAGTTTTGATTGTATTATGTCGTTTTTTTTCTGCAAGCTGTTTTAATGTGAATATTGCGTCAGTACATCCTCTTTTTTTCGGAACCCCATTTGAGAATCGCTTAACTGTAGTTCTATTATTGGTCTCAGCCTTTTTTCCAATATTTTGGCGCATAGCTTTCCTAGATCAATTCTGTGGGCACGAATTTGTGAACGAACTATAGTTACGTTTGTCGCGTCACTATAGCCGTCAGATGACCACACACCGTTGTTTCTGCTTAAAAGCTAACACGGCCAACAAAATAGATATTACTCTCGGTTACTTAGTTCTCCTGCTAGATCATCATCATGTACCATACCGGTTGGCGTAGGTGATTATGTCCTTCCACAATCTTCTATCAACAGTGCATCGTATCAGTTCTGTTGTTGACTGTTTTACATGCCATGACACCAAGCTATCCAGTATTTTCTCTCTTTGTCGTTCACGATCTCTCTTTCCTTTTATTGTGCCAGTTGTAACCAAGTATTTCAACTTTCCTCTTCTCATGATGTGCCCGAAAAATGTTGATTGTTTCTTTATACCTGCTAGATAGCCATTTCATTTGTAGTGATCGCAGGACATAACACATTTAATATTCAGCTCCTACCTTTTTCCTCTTGAAGTAGTGAATATTAAGGAGCATATCTTCTTTATTGCACAACCATTCTTCTCTCAACATTATTTCGTTCTGAAAAGGGAATATCCAATAATACAATAATTACATCGTCTGGATTCAGATCTCACCGTTTGCATCCGAATTTTAATTTGACCTTTAACCTGATAATTAACACATAAACGTTACGGCAATTTACGGTATTTAAAATAGTACCCTAAATTATTGCCCTAAATTACCATTATTATAATTACATGATTACATCTATATTATATATATATATATATATATATATATATATATATATATATATATATACGGTTTGTAGTGACGCAGAGGATGAAACTTTTTTTCGGGCTCCTTCCACAACAAACTGTATATACGTTACTATAGAGAGAGAACGACACATGATTGGTTAAACTGTCGTAGTCATAGCAACATGGAGTTGATTTGTGAGGTAGCCTACCTAATTCTCATACACATCGCAAGGTCGATAGATGTCGTTGTACGGTTGTAGTAGGTTTGACCTCCATAGACATTGAAGCCTATCTATTAGTAACGGCTCGAATTACTTGAGCGAAATCTCGGTAAACTGGAAACCGTTACTTGTTGTACACTGATATTTAACTCATTGAGCTGGAATGTGATTGCGTGATGTACTCTGATTAAATATTAGAGGTGTCGTGGCATCCTTTGCCTCTTCTGAAAATCCGGCCGCTGACCTCACACTATATTTGAACATGAAAGCACAGATCTTTCTCGACGCTGAAAGGCAAATGAGGAAGGAAAGAGGAAGAAAATAATTCTGTATGGCCCTTTTTGTCTTGTCAGATGGTCCTTATGTTCCATGTGCCAAGTTTAAACAATGATGTTTTTTTCCTCATTTCTCTTTGCCTACTCTGCCTGGGCACGGAATATGGAGATAGTGCTTTACAAAGAAGAAGCTAATAAGACTTCAAATCAGAGAAAGAGATGGGAAGTCAAAATCAGTTTCATAGAATAACGGAGGATTGAAATTAATGGAGAAGGTTTATGAAGTCTATGAAGAGTGCCGAACTACAACCCTCCCTCCAACCCCCACGTTATGGAAAGATGAAGAGTTAAAAAACACGAGTCACAACACGTCCATTGATATCATGACACGTTATATATCACTACTATTATCAGAATAGCACATGCAAGATCATGCAACCATTAATATTATCGCATACGTGACATATATCTCGACATTATTATTATTACAGCACACGTGAGTTAGCATGAACATTGATATCGTGAAACACATACATGGCACAAACGCTGATGCGACGCATACAATCGTAGCTCGACCATTGAAATACTGACGCATGAAGCTCGCACGACCATTAGTATCGTAACACACCTTATGTGGGACAACAATTACTATTGTAACACACCTTATGTGGGACAACAATTACTATTCTAACACACCTTATGTGGGACAACTTTTGCTATCGTAACACACCTTATGTAGGACAACTTTTGCTATCGTAACACATCCTATGTGGGACAACTGCTATAGTGATATCATCATCATCATCAAGTACCGGGCTTGCTGGCGTAGGTGATCATGTCTCTCCACAACTTTAGATCGCGACAGTTATTTATCATTTCTGTTGTTGACCTTCTGTCAAGCCATTCTCCTAAGCTGTCTGGTATTTTTTTCCCTTTGCTTCCCTCTATATCTTCGTCCCTCAATTTTTCCAGTTGTTACAATATATTCCAGTTGTTCTATTCTCATTACATGACCAAAAAATTATGATATATATAGTGATACACCAGGCGCGAAAATCGTATTTTTTATCAGTACATGAGTCATTTTTTTGTACTGCAGTGTTTACGATTTTTCTGCCTTGAGGAATTTTCATTCTCTACTATTTCTTGTTTATCTTAACGAACTCGACCTGATTCTCACATTTATCATGCTTTATTTAACTTCTTCTCCTTAAATTTAACAAATATTTAGAAATCGCAAGCCCCATTTCCGGATGGTTACCAGCTGGTTCTGGCACGAACTTACCCTCACTAATGGAGAACATGTACTCGCTTTAAGCTCGGTTAGAAAACCAGTAGCATTGTGTAATTAGCCCGATGTTCGTGGTGCACTCGAGAGGAAGTGCCCGTGTTAAGAGAGTATTCTTTTCCTGGCAAGATAAGTAAACGGTAGGAAAAAAAATATACTTTTTGGAAAGTTTGGTCAGGGAGCAGATACAACCTATTATCACAATGTGCCACACCTGCACGTGTAGTCCAGAGCTTTCAGTGCATCCTTTTAATTATGTTTAGCGTACCACAACAGTAAGCTATCTAGCGGCCTCTCTCTTTGTCATTCGCAATCTCTCTTTTGCGTCTTTTACCTGTTGTAACCAAGTATTGAGAATAGTAATGCTATGAGAAGAGAACAACTGGAATATATTGTAACAACCGGGAAAATTGAGGGACGAAGAGATAGAGGGAAGTAAAGAGAAAAGATACCAGACAGCTTAAGAGAATGGCTTGGCAGAAGGTCAACAATAGAAGTGATAAATAACTGTCGCGATGGAAAGTTGTGGAGAGACATGATCACCTACGTCAGCAGGCTTGGTACTTGATGATAATGATGATAAGCCAAGTATTTCAACTTTCTTCTACTCATGACGTGCCCGAAAAACATCGATTGTTTCTTTCGATTGCTTTTAGGAACTCTCTTTTTGTAATTGGCCACGTTGAGAATTTCCTCCTTGGTCTTCTTAGCTGCCGAGGGAAATCTCAACATTCGTCTGAGAAATTTCATCTCTGGAGCCTCTTTTCATTAGTATATCTACTGTCCATAACTCACTTATCTAGGTCGAATTCGCGTTATAAAGCACTATGAACTATTGTTCACTAACTTCTATTGACATGCAGCCTATAGACGCCTCAAACTTGAGCTTTACCTCAGCTAATAATTCTGTAGCAATCACATCATCTACATAACTTTCTTTTTTTTTCTATTTTTTTTTAAATCCCCCCCCTCCCCTTTTTCTCCCCGAGGAGTAGATGCTCAATCTTAGCCACATCAAGATTAGCAGGGGCGTGGCTTGTTGACGATTGGAAGCGTACCTAAATTCTTGACATCGAGAGACGACCAGTATGATTTTTTGTTTTGGGCTATCTAGAAAAAGAATTAATAATGCAGAGAATCCCAAAACAAAATTAAAAAAGAAACCTACCAAAAAAAACAAAAAACGAAGACAATCAGTGTACAAAAACAATGGAACGCGCAACAGAAAACAACAAATAAAATACATATGCACAAAAACAAAGAAATACAACACAAAATGCATTTTCAACATAAAAACAGCGAACGAATAAGAACAAAATACTTATGAAGAATATATATCAAAATAAAATTGGCATGTAAACGAAAGAAGAATGAAATAATGGCACACAAACAGAAAGATGAAATAACTCATTTTGCTCTTTGGCATAACCAACCCTGCAATAGCTTCACATCGTATAGTTTTATTTTCTGATCATCGTCAAGATTATATATTCTGATGTTCACATATCTCGCTGATTAAACACAAAATACATATACGTCATCTCAATCATCCCTTTCTACTCATGTCATGCTGTGATTGCACTTTCTTGCATCTTTCGAGTTTCTATTTTGCCAACCGTCGTGCCCTCATTGAAAGAATCTACATGTTCTCCCTTCATAAACAACAACAATCTAGATCCTAGATGCAAGAATAACAAGAAAAATAACCTCTATTGAGATGAAGTGTGTTAGACGAATGACAAGAAAACAGCCTGAGAGACAAGATCAGAAAAGAAGAACTGAGAAAAAAGCTAGGAATAACCCCCGCCATAGAATATATAAAGAAACAACAGACATAATGGTTTGGCCACGTGATAAGGCAGAGTGATCAAAACACAACACAACGTGCCCTCAATAAACTTTGCGAGAACATCAGACCCAAGGGACGACCACGAAAAAGATGGATTGACGGAATATTAGAAGCACTAGGAAACATAACAGCAGCAGAGGCGTACAGAAGAACAAAAGACCGCAAATTATATCTCCCCTAGATGCTGAAAGCAAATGAGGAAGAAAAGAAGAATAAGAAGAATATACATAAACAATGATCTTACTACAACTTCTATTTATCTCTTCTTCTGCGCTTGTCGGACAATTACGCCTCTTCCTAGCTCGCGGTTTGAAAAAAGCGTGTGTTTTTTTGCGTAGTGTTGCGCCGTGGTTCAAGGAAAAATGAAATATTTCGGCCAAACACATCCGAATGCAGCTCGATACTTTGGTAACTGGTTTGCATTTTACAATCGACCCCTCACCTGGTCAAACTATTTCGTCTCTTTCTGTGGCTGCCACGGAAAGTTATATTTGGACCTTGGCCATTTTTTGTTCATTGAGTCTGACGTCAGCAGTCTGTAATAAGTGTATAATTACTTTTGTTTTTTCTGTGATGAGTATATAATGGCTTCATTTCTTCTATAATGAGTCCATAATTTCTTTCATTTCTTCTGTAATGAGTTTACTTCTTTCATTTCTTCTGTAATGAGTCTATTATGGCTTTCATTTCTTCTGTAATGAGTTTATAATTTCTTTCATTTCTTCTGTAATGAGTCAATAATGGCTTTCATTTCTTCTGTAATGAGTTTATAATTTCTTTCATTTCTTCTGTAATGAGTCAATAAAGGCTTTCATTTCTTCTGTAATGAGTTTATAATTTCTTCCATTTCTTCTGTAATGAGTCCATAATTTCTTAAATTTCTTCTGTCTTCTTCTTCTTCTACCTTTTTAGCTCCCAGTGGAGCATAGGTCTTCAACAAACACTCTCCAAGTCGTTCTGTTTTTTGCCATTCTTTTAAGATCATTCCATGTCTTCCCCATGATCTTCATGTCTGCTTCTGTCTGTCTTCTCCAAGAATTCCTTGGTCTTTCTCTTTGTCTTTTCGTCTGGAGATTCCAAAAAAAGCCTGTTGTGTAATACTCTCAGTTGGCTTCCGTAGTGTGTGTCCTATCCAGCGCCATCGTCTTCGCTGTATCTCTTTATCCACTGGTATTTGACTGGTACATTTCCATAATTCTATGTTAGTGATTTTGTCCTGCCATTTCAATCCTTTTATTCTGCGTAAGCATCCATTAATGAAAGTCTGTACCTTCGTGATTGTCAATTTTGTTGTTCTCCATGTTTCACAACCATATATTAGAACAAACTTAACATTTGAGTTGAACATTTTTATTTCTGTATTTAACCTAATTTCTTTGGATTCCCATGTTTCCCAGTGTAATGAAAGCACCTATTCTGTAATGAGTCAATAATGGCATTCATTTCCTCTGTAATGAGTCTATAATGGCTTTCATTTCTTCTGTACTGAGTCCATAATTTCTTTCATTTATTCTGTAATGAGTTTATTCTGACTTTCTGTTCTTTGGCAGTTCTGCGCAATAAGTCGAGATCCTATAAAATATATCTGGGCTTCTTTCAAAATCACGTGGAACAAATCAATCACACAGATCCAGGCCACTAAACGCAGCAATAAAGCAGATACTGTTGTTATGGGAGATTAGAGAGACTAGAGAGATGCTCTTTAAAGACAGGAAGTGGAAAAATAAGCGAAGAGCTCAGTAATGAAAAGACTTCATTATTGGAATTAATGTTTCAAGCGTGGGATTAATGAAGTTGGAGAGTAAACGGACTTAAACTAGAAAGTCTACAATAACCGCTATTAATGGAATATTTGACTTGAAAGATGGGATTTGGAAGGTTTATTCTGTGCATATTCGTTTTTATGTACAATGTCATGTGCATATTCGTTTTTATGTACAATGTCATGTGCATATTCGTTCTTATGTACAATGTCATGTGCATATTCATTCCTATGTACAATGTCATGTGCATATTCATTCCTATGTACAATGTCATGTGCATATTCATTCCTATGTACAATGTCATGTGCATATTCATTCCTATGTACAATGTCATGTGCATATTCATTCCTATGTACAATGTCATGTGCATATTCATTTCTATGTACAATGTCATGTGCATATTCATTCGTATGTACAATGTCATGTGCTTATTCATTCTTATCTGCCATCTCATGTTTTTTTATTCATTTAGTCTCCGCATCGAAGGTGCTACCATGGTGTGCTATTTATCTGTCTCTTGCTTTGACGGTGCAGGCTGTCATAGGCTGACTTGTTCATCTTTTGATGTTACTCGTCCATGTTAGTCTTGGTCTGTCCATGCCTCTTTTATCTTGTATTTTCCCTTCCTAGATTACTTTTAGTAGGCTATTGTGTTTTTTAACATGCTCCAAAAATCTCATTTCTCTTGTCTCTCTCTCTCTCTCTCTCTCTCTCTCTCTCTTTCTCTCTCTCTCTCACTCCCTCTCTCTCTCTCTCTGCGATTAGGACTCAATCAGAGTAGGACTCCAGACTCTCACACGAAGACAGCTGTCTATTTAAGCCTGTTAAATCCACTCTGCTTGAATACCTGTTAAAACGTTGCACTGTGTTCTGCGCCAGTGGCCCAGTGCATCCGAGTTCAGCCAGCATTTTGTTCGGGTTTGCTTTCATTAGCTTTGATTGTCCCCAATCTTCCTGCAAGGCAGCAGATGAACTTTTCTGTAGAGGGATTCTGCCCTTAGATGGTCGGCCCTCCCAGGTTTACGAGCACCATCTGCCCGAGCCACTAGAGGTGACTAACACAGACACGCGACTTGTGATATGGAACACTTTTCATGCACAGCCTCCAACTGTTCCCACCGCCTATCCCCATTTACCGGTAAGTCACGTCCTCTTGAAAATGATCGTCGTAGCACTTGATGATGTTAGGCCATCGTTGATGACTCCAATTCCGAACATATAGACACACAGTCAGTTGTCAAATTATACCCGTCGCACATCAAACAGCAGACCGTAAGATTTGCGCACGGCCGGTTTAGGGAACCATTACGATGACGTAGCACACAACAATGCCGAACACAATTTCGCTCTCTTTAGATTTCTGATTACTCTAGTGTAAGCAGCCTACGACGAACAAAATACGAAGCAAATTCCACAAAGAGACAAAGCTGCGGCTGACGAAGTAGTTTACATTAATGTGTAACATGGAAATAACTTGCGTCAAAGAATTCCAACAACGGTCATGAACAGCACCAATGTGACGTAAAGCGCAGATCAAGTCTAGACGGTGGAAGGTCTCATTCACAAGACTTGATTTGTCAAAAACGGACTGTTGTCGGCCTACGACCTCGCTTTAGAGACACAGATGTATTAAGTATATCATCATTTTGATTTAACGCAGAAAAGTGCAACGGAGATCCGAAATTAATCAGACCCTGGGTGCACTTTCTGCAGCGATCGAGAGGACGTGGACTAGATCCGCCATCTTGGAGACGGAACAATCCATTTCTCTTGTTTAAATTGTGTTTAGTATCTCTCTTTCTGTTTTTTGTTGTTGTTTCAAGACTTCATCGATTGTTTTCTTTTCCTTCCATTCAATTCCTCCATCATCATCATCATCATCATGTACCATACCGGTTGGCGTTGGCGATCATGTGCTACCACAATCTTCTATCCACAGTGCATCGTATGAGTTCTGTTGTTGACTGTTTTCTATGCCATGACACCAAGCTATCCAGTATTTTCTCTCTTTGTCGTCCGCGATCTGTCTTTCCTTTTATTTTGCCAGTTGTAACCAAGTATTCCAACGTTCCTCTTCTCATGATGTGCCCGAAAAATGTTGATTGCTTCTTTCTGATGTTTTTTTAAGAGCTCCCTTTTTGTGTTGGCCTCTTTGAGAACTTTCTCATTGGTATTTTTAGCTGTCCAGGGAACTTTCAACATTCTTCTGAGAAATCCCATCTCTGTGGCCTCTAATCGTCTTTTCATTTGTTTGTCTATTGTTCATGATTCGCTTCCATAGGTCAGAATTGGTTCTATATAGCATCGATGAACTCTTTTTCTCATTTCTATTGACATAGATTTGTTGCATAAGATATTTTTCATTTTCTGAAATGCTTTTTTGGCCTGAGCTATTCTGATTTTTATTTCTGTGTTGCATCTTCCATCTGATGTTATCACTGTGCCCAAGTATTTGAAACGTTGCACTTGTTTCAGATTTGTCTCGATTATTTTTATGTTGCATGATGGTGATGACTGTTTCTTCGATATAACCATTACTTCTGTTTTCTTACTATTCAGACTGAGACCTTTCTTGTTGCTTTCTTTTACTATTATGTCTATCATTTCTTGTAGTTCATTCTCCGTGTCTGCTATTAAGACTGTGTCATCCGCATATCGTAAATTATTTATGTTGTGACCGTTGACTTCAATTCCTTTTTTTGTCTACTATTGATCTCATAATATGTTCGCTGTAAAGTGAAAACAAATCCGGCGACAGAACACAGCCTCCATATTTGTCTATAATCCACATTTCAAAAGCTTAAATTCTCTGTTCTGTTTTTTTGTCTAATGTCCATATTTCTGCACCATATAGGAATGTTGAGAAAATATAACATTTTTCTTCTTAATTTTAGCCCAGGTGTTATTTGTTTTGATGTTAGTATATTTTTCATGGCATTAAAATTACTTTTTGCCATACCTATTCTTTTGTTTATTTCAGTTATACATCTTCCGTCACTGGTTATAGTATGTCCAAGGTAGTTGTAGTTCTGAATTGTCTCCAGTTCTATTCCTTCAATTTTGATATCCACGTGTGGGTTTTGAGTATTTTCTTTGTTTATGATCATTATTTCAGTATTTCTTATATTCATATCTAATCCATATTTTCTGCTTCTAATATTTATTTCATTAAGTAATTGTTGTAGATCTTTAAGTTTTTCTGCTAGTAAAACAGTATCATCAGCATATCTTAGGTTATTGATTATCTTTCCATTAATGTTTAGCCCTGGCATCTCTGAGATGTTTTTAAAGATTTGCTCAATGTATAGATTGAACATGCTTGTGATAGGATGCATCCAATTCTTACCTTTTTCTTCCTCTTTTTACATCAATGGGTGTAGAGTTCTCTTTCTTATATTTTATTATTGCTATTTGCTCCAAGTATAAATTACATATTAGTCGTATGTTCATGTTATCTAGATGTATCTCAATTATGCATTCTATAAAAAGACATATACAAGAATCAAAACATTTCTATTCTAACAGCGTCCAGATACACGCAGAAAAGACACTGCATCTTTATTACAACTTTGTGCTACCAATGCCAGACCTAGGCCCTAGACTCAAGCACAATAAGTAACCTCTAACGAGATTAAATGTGTTAGACGAGTGATAGGAAACAGCCTGAGAGATATGATCAGAAATTAAGAACTGAGAAAGCAGCTAGAAATAATGCTCGCCATAGTATACATAAAGAAACAAGAGATACAATTATTTGACTACGTGATAAGACAGATATACCTAATCACAATACAACTAGCCTTTACAAATGTTGAGAGAACATCAGAACTCAAGGGCTAACCACAAACAAGTTGGATTAAAAAAATATTAGAAACAATAGAAATCAGCAGCAGATGTCAACAAGAAAGCAAAAGACCGCACATAATTATCCCCCCCCCCTTTTTTTTGACTTTGAATTTCAAATGAGAAAGGAAAGAAGAAGGTGATCTAAAAGGGAGATGACTAAAATAACAAGCTATACAAGTTTTACACACATTAGATTCTGTTCATCATCATCGTGTGCCTTCTCCGCAACGAAGGTTGGCTACCATGGATCGTCATTCTACTGTGTTTCTTGCTTTGATGGTGCAGGCTGTCATAGATTGACTTGACCATCTTTTCATGTTACTCGTCCATGTTAGTCTTGGTCTGCCTCTGCCTCTTTTACCTTGTATTTTATTTAAGATTCTGTTATGCATTATTTATTGTTCCTACGACGCTTCAAGGCAACATCAGATGGACAAAAGAAAGAGAGACTTCAATTGTACTTTCCTCTTCTGGGTCTACGATTCCTCATCTTCCCGCAGCTTCTAGAAGTTTCTCCTGGAGGTGCTGTCTGTTAGGGATAAACCTGACACCCGAAAACATGGCTAAGCTTTTTGAACTGTTGTTTCTTAACATTAATGACTTTCTTAACATTTCTTAACATTATTAACATTTCTTAACATTACTAAAATTTCTTAACATTACTAAAATTTCTTAACATTACTAACATTTCTTAACATTACTAAAAATTTATTAACATTACTAAAATGTCTTAACATTACTAACATTTCTTAACATTTCTTAACATTACTAACATTTCTTAACATTACTAACATTTCTTAACATTACTAACATTTCTTAACATTACTAAAATTTCTTAACATTACTAACATTTCTTAACATTACTAACATTTCTTAACACTACTAACATTTCTTAATATTTCTTAACATTACTGACATTTCTTAACATTTAAACATTATTGGGACTTCCGTTTCCAACATGGTGGAACGTGGTCATGTTCTCTGGACCGCTGCAGAAATTGCATTTGTTGACTGATTAGTTTCGTCTCTTCAGTGCAATTGTCTGTGATGAAGTCAGTCAGATGATCCACTTAACAGATTTCGCCGATGAAGCAGAGTCCTACGCACCTGAATGTTCCTCTTTGTCAAGTCCAAGTTTGTTAATGCGACCTTCCCCGGTCTAGCGTTGGTATGCGGTTTACGTCAAACCATTGAGTGCTGTTACAAGGCCATCGTTGTAATTATTTTGACGCCAAGTATTTGCATGTTACAACTTAATATGGACTGCTCTGCCAAGTCAATCGTAGTTTTCACTTTAGAGAGTATGCATCATCTTTTCGTGCGTTGTTGGCTGCATTTATTAAAGTAATTGGGATCATATGGGCGCAGCCATTGCTGTGTGTGCTACGTCATCACAACGGCTGATTGTATTCCCTAAAACGGTCATACGCTAATAGTGAAAGGCGGAATGGAGTTTCCTATATGACTTTGCAGCAACGGGGTCACTCGCGTAGGTTCATGTTATTCAGAAGGGATTCATATTTTCACAAATTCACATTGCAGGGAGATCTTTCAGTCTGTTGTTTGATGTGCGACGGAGATAGTCCGATGGCTAACTGTGTTTCATAAGTTCAGATTTGGAGTCAAAAACGATGTCCCAGCATCATCAAGCGCTATACATTTTTTTGTAAAATATGTCGATCATCATTTTCAGGAGGATATGAACTTCAGATCAATATGGTGGATAGGCGGCAGGAACCGTTGAAGGCAATGTCTGAAAAGTGTTCCTTGTTGCAGTTTCTTCATGTTCCAAGTCCGGCTTGTTGCAGGAGCTACTGAGTTAAATGCTCTGTGCACACTGTGAGCTGTGCGTTTCATCCGTTTTGATCATGTTTCGATATTCCGATTGTTTACGGTGAATGATGATATCGTATGATGGAGAACAAATGGTTGTGTTCACTTTATGTGCGGTTTCGCCTTATGTCTTTTGACGTGAGCTGAGACTGTTATGATGGGGACTACAGCTACCTTTCTTTGTTTGGAAGATGAAATAGTAATTCGGATAATTCCACTGGCACGGGCGGTTGAGGAATTATGGATTTTAATTCGTTTGCAGTGATATCGGGACCTTCCATAACCATAACCATAACCATACTGCCATTTCTTAACATTACTAACATTTCTTAACCAGTCTGAATGACAAGTTTGAGGAGGGAAAGTATATTTAACACACTCTGTAGGATGCTGTCTGGTGGTGATCGAGCTATATGACAACATATTGTTTACTGGTTATTTTCTTATTCAACGCTGCTGTAAACTCAACTCTTTTGTTTATGTCATCGTTTTAAATTCTTTTTCTTCTTGTCAGTTATACCATTCTTCTCTATCATAGCCTTTTCCGGTTCGACATTAGAAGTAGATATAACGTACATTTGAATTGTTGTGATCATTTTATGTCTGATTTTGTTAATTCGCTGTTCAGATTATATCATTGAATGAACACATTTTTTTAAATGTGAAAATCTAACAATTGTACTCTTTCAGATGTAGTATTTTGTCTTGTCAGCTCTATATTCTGTTTCTCTTTCAGATGTAGTATTTCGTCTTGTCAGCTCTATATTCTGTTTCTCTTTCAGTTCATGGTACATTTCTTCCTCTATTTCCTCTACTAAATTATTGTCGGCGACTTCTTTGTGAAGCTTCACCTTGTCATAAGTGAAATCTGAGAAATCAAATTTGAATTCAAAGAGAAAGTTCCCTACAAAGTTTCCACTCATCAAAACTCAAACAAGTCTCGGCTGTCAAGTCTATACCCTATTTTTCACATCAAATTTCATTAGTTCTTTTTTTTTTCCTTTTTGTCATCAGACCAAAAACAAGTTTGGACTGTCAATTCTATACTTAGTCTTTTTCATAATAAAATCTTAAATAAGTTTGGACTGTCAGAATTATACTCAGTCTTTTTCATAATAAAGTTTTTAATAAGTTTGGACTGTCAATTCTATACTTAGTCTTTTTTCCATAATAAAGCCTCAAACAAGTTTGGACTGTCTCTTCTATTCCTAGTTTTTTTTTCTCCATAATTAAATGTCTCAAACAAGTTTGGACTGTCAGTTCTATACTTAGTCTGTTTTCTTCATCTCAATTAAACGTGTACTGTCAATTCTGGCACCAACCATCATTCCTCTATACATTTAGAACTAGCCTGTCACGTGATAAGTTTATAACCCGGAAGTAATATTTCCTACCTCAATCACCCGTTATCAGGCGGTAGAACTCTCCTGCCTCTAAGATTTAAATGCTACGGCCTAAAACCTGACCTGGGAGAACCGTCAACCTTGAACCCTGGGTGCTCATGCTATCATCTCCATCGTTTTTTTTTCCCCTTTTCCGATAAATCAGAAAGGTCCCGACCATCACGTCAGACGTTATCTCCAATATTTATGGCGTACTATTCGACTCCAGCTGGACTTTAGCTCAAAAGAATTTGTTGTACCTGGCTCATTGAATTGGAGTCTCGGTGGCTGATTGGTTAGATCGTCCGCTTCCTAATCAGAAGGGTCCGAGTAAAATTCCCAGAATTTAAGCAATTTTTTCTGATCTAAACGGTTCCGGTGTTCACCTAGCCTTTAAAAATGGGTGCCAGAGATATGTCTGGGATATAAATGTGACGTGACGTGGTACTGATCACTATCACCATCAAATGAAATGTGGTCATGGACAAATATTGCCACTATCACCAACAAAGGAGCCGTGGTCATGGACAAATATTGTTACTATCACCAACAAAAGAGCCGTGGTCATGGACAAATAGTGTTACTATGACCAACAAAGGAGCCGTGGTCATGGACAAATATTGTTACTATGACCAACAAATGAGCCGTGGTCATGGACAAATATTATTACTATGACCAACAAATGAGCCATGGTCATGGAAACAAATATGGTCACTTTCACCAACAAATGAGCCGTGGTCATGGAAACAAATATGGTCACTTTCACCAACAAATGAGCCGTGGTCATGGAAACAAATATGGTCACTATCACCAACAAATAAGCCGTGGTCATGGAAACAAATATGGTCACTATCACCAACAAATGAGCCGTGGTCATGGAAACAAATATGGTCACTATCACCAACAAATGAGCCGTGGTCATGGAAACAAATATGGTCAATATCACCATATTCCTCATACGTCTAGCAAGGCGCTGAGGGAACATATATTTTACTTTCACTGAATTTCGGAAAAGTAATGACAACGAGGAAGAGCGCTGGTTCGTTTCATCCTCCATCTTCAATCACCGTGAACTAGTAGAGTGATATATCATTCCACTTCCTGACCCTTGTAGTGGGATTATTCTTTCACTATATGCAGATGCATTGTAGAGTACTTCAAGAGTACTTCAGAGTACCGCCAGAGTACTTCAGAGTACCGCAAGAGTACTTCAGAGTACCGCAAGAGCAAATTCACAAATATTTAACACGTAGAGGCGCCGTGTCAAAGAGAAAGGGTTCGATCTGTTTCGAAGTTTCTTGTTTCTTTGTTTTTTTTTCTGTTATTGATTACTTGTGAATAATTCCGTTGATGCGGGTAGAGAGCCCTTTGACTCACTGATGTGGCAGGTCGTAATGGCTTTCTTGACATTCCCACCTCTTACTGGAAAAGTTAGAGTTCGTTTATCCCAGGCTATGCTGGGAAACTGAGCCGCAATAGCTCAGTGGTTAGTGAACTTGACTGCAAAGGACAAGAAGTAGCGCTCGATCCCAAATAACGGCTTCCGGGTACACCCAGCCTTAAATGTGTACCGGATTTTTTTCCTGGAAAGTAAAGCGGTACGGGCGTAATACCGACCATATTACCCCAAAAATCATGTGCCGAAGGTCTGTAAAATTTATGGTCACTAACACCATATTCCCTATACGCCGCTTGGCGTGAAAGGGGCTCTTTATTTTTTTTAATGCTGGGAAACTACGAGTCCAGCACAGAGATACTGCAATACTGTGTCTTCTATATCAGTAACAGCCACCACAACTACAGGGAACACGGCGATCCTAGCTTCTGTTAGCCAGTCTGTTTTGACGCAGACTATTACCAGAGAAGACCACGAGGAGGTAGAACTGCTAGGTCTTGGTCAGCTGGTGGTGTGCCGACCCTGCTACTGCTACCGCAGATCGCAGGCGCTTCAGCTCCACCTCCGAGTGTTGCAAACATACTCCTTCCGCTGAAATCATCCGTTGACTGTCGCCTTGAAAAAAAATTCCGTTCATAATAATATTTATTTATTATTTACTGTCTTTAGTCGTAACAAGCAGCAATCTCGAAAGAAAATTAATAATTATATTTAGTATTTTTCTTCCTTACAATCTTGCATGAAGCATATAAATATTTTTCCCTGGTCACAGCTGCCAGGCATTGTTTTACCTAACAACTTCGCTGTAATTGAGAATGAAGTTTAAATCCCTTCTCGTCTGTTTTGTCTGGTGTGTTGTTATGGAGTTAGTAATTTGTCTGTATCACACTAACCCCTATACGACTCATCTTCGAACAGTTATGAAAGAGGGAGAAAGTCATTAAAAACGGGGTAAAGAATAGAGAAAAGGCTAGTCTATGAGACCACGGGTTAATGAAATAGCAACCATTACGAATATAGCAAAGCGTGAGACATCACCGTAGAGCATAGGTCCAAACGTGCTGGCCTGGACGTTGAAAGGCGACAGGGGCCGTGCTAAGTAAAATACAGAAACTTCCAAGTGTATATTGTGAGTGGTATTAATCATTGTAATTGTGTTGACTATGAAAATCGTTATTCAACGAACCAGAGCTGACCAAATAAGAATTTTCCACACGCGGAGTTGTTTTCATAGAAATCGATTTCTCATTGTGACTAAGAGTGTAGGAATTAAAGATGAAGGAAGGCAAACCCGGTTCGAAAATTTTGCTAAGGCGAGGTATGATGTGTCGAGGTGCGAAAGACTATAATTCTTTATAACTTTACTCAATCTGTATATCCTCCACACAAATATTGTATTATATTACTCAAGCACGATTTACCAATTTTCAGTTAGACTGTCCAAACACTGTAGTCTTCATCATCATCATTGAGTCCGTCTCCACATCGAAGGTTGGCTACCATGAAGCGCCATTCCACTCTGTCTCTTGCTTTGATGGTGCAGGTTATCATAGGCTGGCTTGTCCATCCTTTGATGTTACTCGTCCATGTTAGTCTTGGTCTGCCTCTTCCTCTTTTACCTTGTATTTTCTATTCCAAGATTACTTTTAGTAGGCTGTTGTGCCTTTAAACATGTACCTAAAATCTGATTTGTCTTATTTGAATTGTGTTTAGTAGTTCTCTTTTTAGTTTTAGTTGTTTTGAGACTTCATCGTTTGGTTTCTTTTCTCTGCACCCAATTCTGCGTATTCTTTAAAAAAAAGCAGCGAAGGCAAATATGATATTTATTTGTATATGTTTCTTTTGTTAGAAGTGGAAATGTTATTTTCAAACTCATTTTTATTTGTTGATGTTTCTAAAATATGGTTCATAGATTGATAACACGATATGCTCACACCTTACTGTGGTTTGTTGATTAGATATGTGAATATCAGTCTTATAATGGTCATGACAGAAAGACTGTTCTCATTTTCATATTCTTATGCTTGTCATATAAAGATGTGCTCATCTATTTTTCTTACAGCTTGTTCATTAACATGAACATATCTCCGTTTAGAGTTATTCAAACATGTAGGTCACTCTTTTTAGAGGTCGTTAATTAATCCCATTCACGTGTCATTCTTCTAAAGAATATTTACTATAGATGTTCATATTTTGCTCCTCTGTGAAGTTATTTATCAAAGGTGTTCAAATCTCATCCTTTTGGTAACTGTATTTTAACGATGCTCACATCTCATTATATTGGTAATTGTATTTTAACGATGTTCACTTCTAATAATATTGGTAATTGTATTTTAACAATGCTCACATCTCATTATATTGGTAATTGTATTTTAACGATGTTCACTTCTAATAATATTGGTAATTGTATTTTAACAATGCTCACATCTCATTATATTGATAATTTTATTTTAACGATGTTCACATCTCATAATAATGGTAACTGTATTTTAACGATGCTCACATCTCATTATATTGGTAATTGTATTCTAACGATGTTCACTTCTCATTATATTGGTAACTGTATTTTAACGATGCTCACATCTCATTATATTGGTAACTGTATTCTAACGATGTTCACTTCTCATCCTTTTGGAGGCTGACGTTCAGCTATCCTCATTTTTCACTCTTCAAGATGTTGTCAATCTGCGATGTTTCCGTCTGACTCTTATCATCATCATCAAGTACCGGGCCTGCTGGTGTAGGTGATCATGTCTCTCCACAACTTTCGATCTCGGCATCTATTTATCATTTCTGTTGTTGACCTTCTGCCAGGCCATTCTCTTAAGCTGTCTGTTATTTTTTTCTCTTTCCTTCCCTCTATCTCTTCGTCCCTCAATTTTCCCAGTTGTTACAATATATTCCAGCTGTTCTCTTCTCACTACATGGCAAAAAAATGATGTTTGTTTCTTCCTAATATTGGAAATTAGCTCTCTTTTTGCTTTGACCTCTCTCAGAACATCTTCATTACTCTTCCTAGCTGTTCATGATACTCTCAACATTCTTCCGTAAAACCACATTTCTACAGATTCCAGTGATTTTCATGTCTGTTGTCCTATTGTTCATGATTCACATCCATATGTTAAGACTGGCAATACATAACATTTAAGAACTCTTTTTCTTGTTTCTATTGTCAAAAATGGATTGCATAGTATCTTCCTCATTTCTGATTCTTATACCACTGACACTTATAGGTTTTGTCAATCAACGATGTTTCCGTGTGACCATTCTAGGTGTTATTAATCTGCGATGTTTCCGTGTGACCATTCTAGGTGTTGTCAATCAGCGATTTTGCCCCAAAAATAGCATTTGTCTTGTTCTAATTGTGTTTAGTAGTTCTCTTTTCACTTTTAGTTGTTTTAAAACTTCATCATTTGCTTTCTTTTCCTTCCATCCAATTCTACCTATTCTTCTATAAATCCACATTTCAAAGGCTTCAGTTTTATGTTCTGTTTTTTAGTCTAATGCCCATGTTTCTGCACCATACAGGAATATTGAGAAAGTGTAACATTTTGCTATTCTTATGTGTTATTTGTTTTGATGTTAGTATACTTCTTATGGCATTAAAATTACTTTTTGCCATACCTATTCTTTTGTTTGTTTCACTTTTACATTTTCCATCACTGGTTATAGTATGTCCCAGGTAGTTGTAGTTCTGAACTGTCTCCAGTTGTATTCCTTCAACTTTGATATTTATTTGTAAGTCTTGAGCATTTTCTTTCCGCATGATCATAGTTTTAGTCTTTTTGATATTCTTATTGAGTCTTCACTCAACTTTTTAAAATTGTAGTACTCAATCGCTACATCCTGCACTTAATACCAACATTTACACTGCTCAAACACAATAGCATCAATTCAAACCCCATATCTCTGCACTTAAATCATGTACCATCTAACTTAAATTATACATATCCCTTCATCCAAATCCCATTTCACCAAGTGAAAACCTCTATCCTCGACCCAAGTCGTCTATCAGCGCTATCAAGCCCTACTTCCTTCAACACAAATCGCATTGATCTACACACTCAAATTCTCCGTTCAAAACCTGCCTTCTATTCTATTCTATTCTATTCTATTCTATTCTATTCTATTCTATTCTATTCTGTCCATGGAAACAGTTTAATTGCAGTCAGGAAATCCCCATTTCCGCTTTACAACTAGTCACACCATTTCCCCAAATACACCGGTAAATTCCTATGACAAGGCCAATTCATGCTCGTCCTACTCGACTGCACAGGAGACGATTCCACACCTCCTTAGTCGCCTCAAACGACATGCGTGGCAGGTAGCGGTGACTATCCTTTTCTCCCCACACCACGATGACCCCGGGAGCAACGTCGTGGTTCGGGGGTGGGGTGGGGTGGGTTGAGGGCCTTTGACTTATATTCTATATGCTTTCTCCCAAGTCGGATATACCTCCATTCAAGGAATATATTAGTTCAACAATGAAATTAAAATACAACGTAATAATAAGGTAAATATGTGGTGTATAAATACAAATGTTCAACTCCAATGTTAAGTCAGTCCTATTATATGGCTGTGAAACATGGAGAACAATAAAATTGGCAATCACGAAGGTACATACTTTCATTAATGGATGCTTACGCAGAATAAATGGATGGAATTGGCAGGACAAAATCACTAACATAGAATTATGGAAATGTACCGGTCAAATATATCAGTGGATAAAGAGATACAGCGAAGACGATGGCGCTGGATAAACACACACACACACTGCGGAAGCCAACTGAGAGTATTACACAACAGGCCTTTTTGGAATCCCCAGGGGGAAAAGACAAAGAGGAAGACCAAGAAATTCTTGGAGAAGACAGACAGAAGCAGAGATGAAGATGATGGGGAAGACATGGAATGATCTTAAAAGAATGGCAAGAAACAGAACGACTTGGAGAGTGTTTGTTGAAGACCTATGCTCCACAGGGAGCTGAAAGGTAGAGGAAAGAAAAAAAAATGGTGTGTATAGGTATTAAAATGAAGAATACATTCTTTACGTAATGTGAAGTGAATTCACATTTCTGTCCACACATGATAGGTAGCCAGAACTAACATTTCGCATTTCTGTCCACACATGATAGGTAGCCAGAACTAATATATCACATTTCTGCCCACACATGATAGTAGCCAGAACTAACATTTCGCATTTCTGTCCACACATGATAGGTAGCCAGAACTAATATATCACATTTCTGCCCACACATGATAGTAGCCAGAACTAACATTTCGCATTTCTGTCCACACATGATAGGTAGCCAGAACTAATATATCACATTTATGTCCACACATGATAGGTAGCCAGAACTAACATTTCGCATTTCTGTCCACACATGATAGGTAGCCAGAACTAACATTTCGCATTTCTGTCCACACATGATAGGTAGCCAGAACTAACATTTCGCATTTATGTCCACACATGATAGAATATAGGGGAAAAAACAATAAAAAAGCTAAAAAAATAAGAAATACCACAAGAAGATCGAAAGAGATCAACAACAGTAGTAATAATGTTAAGAAGAAGCAGAAGATGGAAATAAAGTAGAAGACGGTGATGAAGGATAAGAAGAAGAAGAAGAAGAGGCAAGCAGAGAAAAACGAAGATAGAAATTTAAAAAAGATGGAGGAAAATAAGAAAAGAGGAAGAAAAAGTGGTCAGTTATATTCTTGCTCATTATTTGACATTTGTATTCGTGTATGTTTAGATGTATAATAATAAATAATTTGTACGTTCAAGTTTGATCTAATATTTTAAAACTTGTAATAGAACAAAGTAAAAGACATCACCTCAGTGCAAAATAAAGACAAGTGGAACAATATTAAAACAGGTAAATGAATTTAAATATTTCGGAACTTTGTTAACCTCAGACGGAAGATATACAGCAGAGGTGAGATGCAGAATGGCTCAGGCAAAAAAAAAGCAGCTTTCCAAAAAATTAGGGTGATACTATACAATCCATTTTTGACAATAGAAACAAGAAAAAGAGTTCTTAAATGTTATATAGAGCCAGTCATAACATATGGATGTGAATCATGGACAATAGGACAACAGACAAGAAAATCACTGGAGTCTGTAGAAATGTGATTTTACAGAAAAATTTTGAGAATACCATGGACAGCTAAGAAGAGTAATGAAAGTGTTCTGAAAAAGGTCAAAGCAAAAAGAGAGCTAATTTCCAATATTAGGAAGAAACAATCATCATTTTTTGGCTATGTAATGAGAAGAGAACAACTGGAATATATTGTAACAACTGGAAAAATTGAGGGACGAAGAGATAGAGGGAAGCAAAGAGAAAAAATATCAGACAGCTTAAGAGAATGGCTTGGTAGAAAGTCAACAACAGAAATGATAACTGTCGAGATCGAAAGTTGTGGAGAGACATGATCACCTACGCCAGCAGGCCCGGTACTTGATGATGACGATGAATGAGACTATTTTGAGACTTCATATTTGGATATGTTTTTCTTTTGTTTTGACAAATCCAAGGTTCCTTTCTACAACGCGAATATAAAAGCGACGACAAAGATGATAGAATAGAAAATAATTCACAATTACAACGCTCATTGAGGCAGGCAACATTATTAGATAGCGAGAACCATTCAGACTGGATGTAAATGAACGATGAGATACTCTGGACAAGCTACCTGGTGGTGATAATGACATTAATGTCAACAAAATGTCTATTCTTACTCTCATCAACGGGAACAATGTATCCTAGAAGGGTTACAGTTACGTAACAGCAACAAAAACGGCCTACTGTACACAACCAACCGCTCGACAAGAAATAAAGACGCCAACAAATGATTGAAAACGTTCATTTGTTCGTTGATGTTGACTTATTTACTCGTACAATTTCCTCTTCATGAGCGATCAACTAGAGCTAAGCATTCAGATGTTTGGTTACGAATAAGACACTGCCGTAAGTTTAAGGTCTTCAACGTTTCCCCATAGTTTGTCATGCAGGGTTGTTTCAATGGGCCATTGTCACTCTTACAAATGTGTTGAAAGCGTGCAGTAATGGATGGTGGGAGCTGCTTTTAAGCTGCCACCTTGTACGGCTAAATAAGGGTCCTCTCCTCGCCTTAAAGTGTATGGGTATTATGGTGGTTAGTAAAGTAAAGAGCCCCCGTCACGCCAAGTAGCGTATAGGGAATATGATGTTAGTGACCATAAATTTTACAGACCTTCAGCACATGATTTTTGGGGTAATGTGGTCGGTATTACGCCCGTGCCGCTTTACTTTCCCGAAAAAATCCGGTACACATTTAAGGCTGGGTGAACCCGGCAGCCGTCGGTTGGGATCCTACCTCTTGTCCTTTGTAGTCCAGTTCACTAACCAACGAGCTATATAAGGGTGCTTGTGCCCATAATTTTTATTGACAAACGGCACCTTTTATGAATGATGTGGTCGGTATCACGCAGGCCGCTCTACTTTCCAGGCAAACAAAATCGCTAGTATCCATTTTCGGAGACTAAGATAAATATTAAAAGCGTGTCGACCCAAAAATAAAATCGCTAAGTTTGAAAATTGAACTCAGACCCTTTCAGACCAGTTTTAAGCGCAGTAGCCTGCTAGTTACTGACTTTGTGTGGAGTTCGTAAAGCTTGTATAAACTGCGTACATTAAACAATATGAGGACACAGTAATAAAAGTAAAGTACCCCCGTCACGTCAAGTGGCGTATAGGGAATATGGTGTTAGTGACCATAAATTTTACAGACCTTCGGCACATGATTTTTGGGTAATGTGGTCGGTATTATGCCCGTGTCGCTTCACTTTCCCAGAAAAAATCTGGTACCCATTAAAGGCTGGGTGAGCCCGGAAGCCGTCGGTTGGGATCGAACCCTACCTCTTGTCCTTTGTAGTCCAGTTCTCTAACCACTGAGCTATCGCGGTTCTTGGGGACACAGTGGATTAGTCATTTCTTCTCTCAATGTGTTTCTAATGAGCTTCAACATTAAAGTAACCATCTATGAAATCCTCGCAAGTCATTATGGCGCAGTAGCATTACTCGCTTGCATGCCCACTTTGTATGGACATTTTTACTTCAAACACTACAAAGAAAAAACGTCGCCAAATGTAGTATAATAGCCAACACCCTTATATTAAACCGTAAGAGTATATTTGTTTTTAATGACAACCTAAGAAAAGCAGGTTTTATTATTGCCAAGGAGATAGAAATCCTGAGTTTCTTTCTCCATTTGGTCCATGTTGCATCATTCATCATAACATTTTGAGTTTATACTGTTCATGGTTGTTTTAGATACTTGAACACGAAACTTCCTGTTATAGTCCGCCTACATAAGGTATCTTGCTTTTTGACATCAGGGACTAATGAACCAAAGGTCTCGATTACTTCAAATGAAGTTATAACCATATATCAGGGACCACTGAACCAAAGGTCTCGATTACTTCAAATGAAGTTATAACCATATATCAGGGACCACTGAACCAAAGGTCTCGATTACTTCAAATGAAGTTATAAACATATCAGCGACCACTGAACAAAAGCATTCGATTACTTCAAATGAAGTTTACAACACGTATCTTCTAACTGTATAAGGAGTAACTTACTTTCAAATGTATCACCCCAAAATGAAGTACAAACAGGTATCTTCTAACTGTGTGGTGAGTAACGTACCTTCAAATGTATCACCCCAAAATTAAATATAAAACAGGTATCTTCTGACTGTGTGGTGAGTAACGTACCTTCAAATGTATCACCCCAAAATTAAGTATAAAACAAGTATCTTCTGACTGTGTGGTGAGTAACGTACCTTCAAATATATCACCCCAAAATTAAGTATAAAACAGATATCTTCTGACTGTGTGGTGAGTAACGTACCTTCAAATGTATCACCCCAAAATTAAGTATAAAACAGGTATCTTCTGACTGTGTGGAGAGTAACTTACCTTCAAATGTATCACCCCAAAATTAAGTATAAAACAGGTATCTTCTGACTGTGTGGAGAGTAACTTACCTTCAAATGTATCACCCCAAAATTAAGTATAAAACAGGTATCTTCTGACTGCGTGGAGAGTAACTTACCTTCAAATGTATCACCCCAAAATTAAGTATAAAACAGGTATCTTCTGACTGTGTAGAGAGTAACTTACCTTCAAATGTATCACCCCAAAATTAAGTATAAAACAGGTATCTTCTGACTGTGTGGGATGTAACTTAACGGCAACGGTCCCATCACCATGATGTGCCATGCCTGCTAAAATTATCAAAAATGTCTCTCGATCTTCACAGTTGCATATCAATGTTGCTGTGGACATATTATCAAACTTTTCTCATCAACTGACTGGTATCTTTCATCTCTGTTTCCTGCAATCCAATTATTCCTGCTCTCACATTCACAACACATTTCAACTGTTCTCTTTTCATTTCATTTTTTAAAAAAATCATGATTCTTTTCTCCTGACGTTGGTAATAAGATTTCTTTTTGCTTTAGCCTTTTTCAGAATGATCCGAACATGAATCTTTTTACCTGTTCATAGTATTTTCGACATTTTCATGTCAAACCACATTTATAGCAACGATTGTTTTGTCTTTGTCTAGTTGTCCAGGATTCACTGCCAAGATTCGCATCATATAAAAGTGAAAATCTATTTGTCTTAGAGTTCTTCAGTTTTACATATTGACATTTAGAAATAAATATTAACAATTGAATCTATTTGTCTTAGAGTTCTTCAGTTTTACATATTGACATTTAGAAGTAAATATTAACAATTGAATCTATTTTACTTAGAGTTCTTCAGTTTCACATATTGACATTTAGAAGTAAATATTAACAATTGAATCTATTTTACTTAGAGTTCTTCAGTTTTATATATTGACATTTAGAAGTAAATATTAACAATTGAATCTATTTTACTTAGAGTTCTTCAGTTTTATATATTGACATTTAGAAGTAAATATTAACAATTGAATCTATTTTACTTAGAGTTCTTCAGTTTTACATATTGACATTTAGAAGTAAATATTAACAACTGAATCTATTTTACTTAGAGTTCTTCAGTTTTACATATTGACATTTAGAAGTAAATATTAACAATTGAATCTATTTTACTTAGAGTTCTTCAGTTTTACATATTGACATTTAGAAGTAAATATTAACAATTGAATCTATTTTTTTCTGTCTCTCTTTCTTCACTTCCTCCATTTTAGATGTCGAAGGAGATACACAGATCTGCTTATCGCCCTTTTGGCTGCTTCCATCATTGTCAACTGATGTTGTTCTGGCGCTTCTTTTATATTGTATGACCATTTTACCCTGAGACTGCCTTGTTGCTCTTCTTTATTTTTCTCTTTTAATAAATGGCAATTGGGTACCGGACAAAATCATTGCTCAGAACTGGAAAACTCATGATCTCATTAGTTGTAACCGCTATTGGATATCCTTGATTTAAATCCCTGGACACGCAGGAGTTCCAGGAAATGAAAGAGCAGACAGGTTGACTAGCTGCTCTGTCGTTGAAACGGTCAACTAATGGATCGGGAGGTTATCATCAGTGTCCTCCGAGATGTGGAAAGGCCGCAGGACCTGGACAACCAGGAGTCCACGTCACTCCTCCGGAAATAGATGAGAGTTAAGATGGGAACACCAACAACAAGAAACTTAGTTGGCGTATAAGAAGACTAATTAACCAAGACCGAACTGGAGTCATCGTCAGTCGCTGGACACTGCGAGACTTGCTGAGGAGATCTCCTATAGACATGTTCAGAGTGTAATAATGATAACCCGTAAATAACTCAATAACTCATTTTTTTTTTTTTAGTGTGGTGAAGCACATTCACAAAAACTTGTGGAAAAGGTATAATTTTTTTCTCAAATGTGTTCACACCAAGATACTAGTTTGTGAGGTCTTATGAGATGATGATCACCTTCGAGGCTACTTTCATCTAAACATCTTTCTTGACATCACTGAGACTTTACTCAATTCTCGCGCATATACCAACAAAAAAACACGATTAGAAATATGACCTGGTACTCTCTGCAAGGACGCATTTACCCCGGAGACATGAAAGCGACTGCAATCATTTGACAGAATCAGCTGTTGTCAAGATACTAACGACTTCCGATTATGCGATTGCGTCGTAACCGGAAATGAAAAATCTAAGGATACGTGATAACGTTAAAAAAGAAAAAAGACGTTTGATGAAGACCAAAAGAAATGTCGAGTTTGAATCTTTCTCGACCTGCAACTACTATCTGTAACCGAAGGATGCAAAAACTGACATCCTGGATTGTTCTTTTGAAGCGGAAAGTAATTTATAACAAATTTTCTAAAGATCTCCGGGATATTATAACAGAAATGTGTAAATGTGAAGTGTTTTGAATAGAGGGTGGTGGTTTTGACGAACGAATTCCTTTCACAAGCGACAGATAATTACAACTTTTATAGTAACTATTCACATAGTTCTGTTGCGTGAAGGTTTAATAAGACCCTCGCCCGGGGGAAAAGTTGGTCTCGATGCAAAACGCCGGCATCAAGACAGAGAAGTTAAGAGTTCAAATCCTGGCAGCACCACTTGGGATTTGAATTTGTGATTTCTCTCTGCGGCAACCACCCCTGGTCTCAGCAGCGAGGCCCGGCATGAAACGGCAAGGTCCTGGTCAGCATATGGCTATCGACTGGAACTTCCAGTTCTCTTAATAAAACACGTGGTTGGATATTCGTGGAGCAAATCGATATCGACTTCATCATCGAAGTCGGACATTATGATGACATAAATCATAAGCTTTCATTGAAAATGACCAAGATCTCCTCGGTTATTGCAAATTGGAAAGTGCACACGCAATGCCACTTCGTAGCCACAATATTTTAAAGGTTTTGTCCATAGAAGCAATAAGTGCACGGCTGTTATATAAATTAAAGCCAACGGGCTCTTAAATTTAAAAAAAAAGTCGACCATAAAGCCAGTAGGCTCTTAAATTAAAAAAGGAGAACATAAAGCCAACAGGCTCTTAAATTAAAATAAAAAAGTAGAACATAAAGCCAACAGGCTCTTAAATTTAAAAAAAAGTAGAACATAAAGCCAACAGGCTCTTAAATTTAAAAAAAGTAGAACATTAAGCCAGCAGGCTCTTAAATTAAAAAAAAAAGTAGAACATAAAGCCAACAGGCCCTTAAATTAAAAAAAAAGTAGAGCATAAAGCCAACAGGCTCTTAAATTTAAAAAAAAGTAGAGCATAAAGCCAACAGGCTCTTAAATAAAAAAAAAAAGTTGAGCATAAAGCCAACAGGCTCTTAAATTTAAAAAAAAAGTTGAGGATAAAGCCAACATGCTCTTAAATTTAAAAAAAAGTTGAGCATAAAGCCAACAGGCTCTTAAATTAAAAATAAATAAATAAATAAAAATATGAACAATATTAGGTACCTGTCAAACAAAACACTCATAGGACACGACACACAGAGAACAAAACACTTGCTGAACATAACACATATAATTAAACACGTGGTTGGGTAAGTAAACACACCAAACAAAGCAAATATAGAATCAAAACGCGCACAGCAAAATATACATAATACAGTGATACGCGGATAAAACTTCACACATCAGAACAAAACACACACTTGGTACGGAATGCACATTAAAACCCCATATAACAAAACACGCATAGAACAAACACATAAAAGAAAAGTCATAGGACAGGCTCGCACATAGAACAAAACGCAAAGAATAAGAAACAAACAGAAAAAAACACGTGATGGAAAAAAAAAACAATGAACAAAACATAAATATACCAAAACACACGTGGAAAAAACACACATAGAACAAAACAAGCATGGAACAAAATGACACATACAATACAATGCACGTACAATAAAACACACGTGAAATGAAGTAAACATGGGACAAAAAAGGCATAAATAAAAAAGGTTATGAAAGCAAACACACGCAAAATAATTCACAATTAACACAAACACTATACAAACAGAACATGCATAAAGAGAATAAAACATTCTAAAAGTCTACGTAAAAAGCAAGGAGAATATTTCCAATGTAAAAATGTAAGTTTATTTTTTTTTCTTTTTCATGTGAAAAGAACGTTAATCAAGGCAGGTATAAAACAATGTAAAAAAACAGAAGTGAGAGTTATCCCCACAGCTTGTTAGTCGGGTATGAAATATGGAGTTAATGAAAGTATTTCTGCTCAAGCACACGGTTCATTCTTTGAGTGGTGTGTCGATATAACACCAGACCGCCCTTACTTCCCTAATGTTAGCTGGTATCCTTGTTTAGATACGGGGTGAATCCCAAGAGCTGTTGCCATGTTGTTTCTGATAATCGAACCATGACACTTCCAACAGTGGAAAGCGCACTGACCACTGAGCCACGGACGTTCCCGAGGCAAATTAAATACTAAACAAGGAACACACGGTACAAATAAAATATTGAACGAAGTATACATAATAAAAAAGTAAAATGCCCCGTCACGCCAAGTGCCGCATAGGGAATATGGTGTTAGTGACCATAAAGTTTACAGACCTTCGGCACATGATTTTTGGGGTAATGTGGTCAGTATTACGCACGTGCCTCTTTACTTTCCCAGAAAAAAAATCCGGTACCAATTTAAGGCTGGGTGAACCCGGAAGCCGTCGGTTGGGATCGAACCCTACCTCTTATCCTTTGTAGTCCAGCTCAATAACCACTGAGCTATCGCGGCTGAAGTGTACATCATCATCTTCATAATCATCATCATCATCATCATCATCATCATCATCATCAAGTACCGGGCCTAGTGGCGTAGGTGATCATGTCTCTCCACAAATTTCGATCTCGGCACACCACTTATCATTTCTGTTGTTGACCTTCTTCCAAGCCATTCTCTTAAGCTGTCTGTTATTTTTGCTCTTTTACTTCCCTCTATCTCTTCGTCCCTCAATTTTTCCAATTGTTACAATATATTCCACTTGTTCTCTTCTCATTACATGGCCAAAAAATGATGATTGTCTCTTCCTAACATTGTAAATTAGCTCTCTTTTTGCTTTGACCTCTCTCAGAACCTCTTCATTACTCTTCTTAGCCGTCCATGGTATTCTCAACATTCTTCTGTAAAACCACATTTCTACAGACTCCAGTGATTTTCTTGTCTGTTGTCCTATTGTCCATGACGCGCATCCATATGTTAAGACTGGCTCTACGTAACATTTAAGAACTCTTTTCTTGTTTCTATTGCCAAAAATGGCTTGCATAGTATTTTCCTCATTTTTTGGAAAGCTGCTTTTGCCTGAGCCATTCTCCATCTTACCTCTTTTGTACATCTTCCGTCTGAGGTTAACAAAGTTCCCAAATATTTAAAATCATTTACCTGTTTTAATATTGTTCCATTTGTCTTTATTTTGCACTGAGGTGATGTCTTTTTCTTTGTTGTTACCATTACCTCTGTCTTTTTGCTATTAAGACTGAGTCCTTTATTTTTGCTTTCTTTTACTATAATGTCCAACATTTCTTGTAACTCATTTTCACACTTAGCTATTAATACTGTATCATCAGCATACCATATATTATTTATATTATGACCTACAATTGTTATGCCAGGCATGCCCCTTATGGATCTTAAAATAATCTCACTATAAATATTAAACAAATCTGGTGACAGCACACAACCTTGTCTAACACCCTGTTTTATTTGTTGAAACATTCCCAATTGGTTTCCAGTTCTTATGGCCGCTGTTTGTTGCCAGTACATGTTCTTTATTATTCTTAGATCTTTGCTGTCTATGTTTATGCTTTCTAAAATGTTGATTATTTCTTGGTGCTTTACTTTGTCAAATGCCTTGGTGTAATCTATGAAACGTAGGTATAGATCTGTTTTCACCTCTATGGCTCTTTCTACTAAAGATCTTATGATATAAATGGCATTGCTTGTTCCTTTATCTCTAACAAAACCACACTGTTCATCGCTAATTTCTGGACTGATTTTGTTTCGCACTCTTCGCATGATGATTCTTAGTAATATCTTAGTCATATGACTCATAAGGCTTATTGTGCGATGGTCATCGCATTCAATCGCACCCGATTTCTTTGGTAGGGCTATGAATATTGATTTGAGCATGTCGTCTGGTATATATCCGCTGTTGTAGATATCATTCAATATTTTTGTTATTATTCCTATTCCAAAATCACCCATGGGTTCAATCTCTTCTTTAGTTATATTATCTGGTCCAGGAGCTTTGACTGCTTTCATATTGCGCAAGGCGTCATCCACTTCTTCTCCGAGTATTTCTGGTCCTTCTACATTATCCTTAATATTTACTGCTGTTCGTTCATCATTATAAAGATCTTTAATGTATTCTGTCCATCGTTCCCTTATGTTTTCTTGATCAATCAACAGTTCTCCTTTCTTTGATCTGAAACATCCAGTTTTTGATTGCGTTTTTCTTCCTGTTAATTCCACAATTTGTTTGTATATAGCTTTAGCATCTCCTTTTTGTTGCAATTCGATCTCTTTGCATCTCTCTTTTAGCCATGTTTCTTTTGCTTCATTGCATTTTACTACAATTTCTTTATTTAATCTCTTATACTCATCTTTATTTTCTTTATTTCTTCTTCTTGTATCCATTAGCTGCAAAATATCATCTGTCATCCATTTCTTTCTTGAATTTGTCTTCACTGGTGGTATGAACTCTTTTGATGTTTGTTGCATTGACTCTTTTAGCATTTCCCACTGTTCATCAATGCTTTGTATCTTCTCTATTGCATTGTACCAGTTCTGAATTGTGATTTTATATTTGTCTTGCAGCTTCTTGTCTGATTTTAGTAAATCTAAATTTAACTTGATGTTAACTGAGGCTCGTTTTGCTGTTTTTAATTTTACTCTAAGCTTTCCCACAACTGGTACATGATCACTATTGCAATCTGCCCCATGTCTAGTTTTCACATACACCAGACTGTTTCTAAATCTATTGCTTATCATTATATAATCAATTTGATTATGTGCGTTGTCCCCTGGGCTTTTCCATGTCCACAGACGTCTTGGATGTTGCTTAAACCAGGTGTTTCCTATCATCATGTTGTGTGTTCTTGCCCAGTCGATAAGTTTCTCACCTCTTTCATTCATCTTGCCTAAGCCATAATGACCAACTACTTATATATAAAGAAGTATACATGAAACAATAAAATATTGAACGATGTATTGAGTTATTGAGTTATTTGCGGGTCATCATCATTGCTCTCCGAACATGTCCATAGGTGCTCAGATCCCCTCCTCAGCAATTATCTCAGTGTCCAGCGACTGACGACTCCAGTTCTATGTTGGTTGATAAGTCTTCTTACACGGCCACCAAGTTTCTCACTTCTGGCCGTGCCCATCTTAACTCCCATTTCCATCATCCAAAGAAGTGACGTTGATCTGTGTTTGTCGAAGTCCTGTACTCTTCCCTAATCTCGAAGGGCATGTATGATGTCCGCCCGATCCATCGGTTGCCCGTCCTCAACGACAGCGCAGCTAGCCAACCTGTCCGCTCTCTCATTTCCCCGTACTCCCGCATGTCCAGGGACATAGACAAAGGTGAACGATATACACATGAAACAAATAAAATATTGAACGAAGTACACATGAAACAAATAAAATATATGATAAACACACCGTACAAATAAAATATTGAACAAAGTACACACCGTCCACAAATATTGAACAAAATACACGTGAAACAAATAAAATATTCAACAAAGTATATACTGAGAAAAGCGCACATGAAACAAGTTTTCATGAAGAAGAGTGTGTTAAATAGCATGCAAAAAGAAGCTATATATTCATGAAGAAAAGGGCACATGAAGGAAATTATACATGAAGTTAAGAGCACAAGGAGCCGCGATAGCTCAGTGGTTAGTGAACTGGACTACAAAGGGCAAGAGGTAGGGTTCGATCCCAAACGACGACTTCCGGTTCACTCAGCCTTTAATGGGTACCGGTTTTTTTTTCTGGGAAAATAAAGCGGCACGGGCGTAATACCGACCATATTACCCAAAAAAATCATGTGCCGAAGGTCTGTAAAGTTTATGGTCACTAACACCATATTCCCTATACGCCACTTGGTATGACGGGGGTACTTTACTTTTTTTTTTTAAAGAGAATCATAAAGCATAAAACATTCATGAAACAAAGAACATATGAAATCAAGCACACATGAAATAAGAAAGGATCTATGAAATAAAAAGAAGTATATTAAACAAAGCACATACGCAATAATAAAGAATATGTGGAATTATAAAAATTGTAAGCAAATTACATGAGATAATGAAAAAAACAAAACATGAAATTAAGAAGGTATAAAACAAAACACACGCTAAAACAAATAGAACATGTAACAAATCTTACATAAACAACAAGAGCTTGTAACAAGCAACAAGCTCAAACATGGTATTTACTGTACAAATGCGCATCACACTAGAGATTAGCAACACAGTGAAAGCCACTTTCGTCATAAAATCGTGTTCATTCTTAAAGATAAAAAATAAATAGAACTTTCTACACAAAAAAACAGATCTCTCCGAGCTGGGAAATGGAACGCTAGACCTTAGTTTGGCACAAAGCTTCTTCCCGATATGACGTCATGATCCACGAAGGTATCCACACATAATAACCACTACTCGACGCCGATGTAAATAAAATCTCTGGTCTAAACACCTCGTGGCGACCGCTCAGGACATTCCCGTTTCTTTGCATTTCTTTTCATTGACCCTCTGCTCAGGACACGCGACTTTTATATTTTGGTCCTATTTTTATCTCAAAATGACCCCAGTAATGGGATTTTTTTTTTTTTTACGGCGAGTGCTAAGACCCAGGAGTGTGAGATAACCAGGACGATAGGGGAGAGGAATTACTAAATCTATCTATCTATCTATCTATCTATCTATCTATCTATCTATCTATCTATCTATCTATCTATCTATCTATCTATCTATCTATCTATCTATCTATCTATCTATCTATCTATCTATCTATCTATCTATCTATCTATCTATCTATCTATCTATCTATCTATCTATCTATCTATCTATCTATCTATCTATCTATCTATCTATCTATCCGTATCTGTGGTGCACTTCACATTTTTTTTCAATGATTTTCGACTTTTTTGTATGCATAATTGACTTATACAACTTTATCTCGCCATCTGTCACCGAATTATATGTATTTCCACTTTCCTTCTAGCTTTCATTTCAACCTATCCAACTACAGCGTCTGCACGTTGTCAATGTAAACAACTCCTCTTTGAAGGCGATATTTTGCATGAGCACTTCTTATTTGTTCAATTTGCTAGATCAAAATATCCTAAGAGCTTTCCTCACGTACGAAAATGTGGCAGCCTCGATGTGTCTCCATTTACGTTGTTCTCTACACTTGTGTGTCCATTTATGCTGTTCTCCACACTTGTGTCTCAATTTATATTGTTCTCAACACATGTCTCCATTTGTGTTGTTTTCCCAACATGTGCATCCATTTATGTTGTTCTCCACACTTGTGTCTCCATTTAAGCTGTTCTTCACACATGTGTCTCCTTTTATATTGTTCTCCATACATGTGTCTCCATTTATGTTGCTCTCCACACATGTCTCCATTTATGTTGTTCTCCACACATGTGTCTCCATTTATGTTGTTCACCACACATGTGTCTCCATTTATGTTGTTCTCCACATGTCTCCATTTATGTTGTTCTCCACACATGTGTCTCCATTTATGTTGTTCTCCACACATGTCTCCATTTATGTTGTTCTCCACACATGTCTCCATTTATGTTGTTCTCCACACATGTGTCTCCATTTATGTTGTTCTCCACACATGTGTCTCCATTTATGTTGTTCTCCACACTTGTGTCTCCATTTAAGCTGTTCTCCACACATGTGTCTCCATTTATGTTGTTCTCCACACATGTGTCTCCATTTATGTTGTTCTCCACACATGTCTCCATTTATGTTGTTCTCCACACATGTGTCTCCATTTATGTTGTTCTCCACATGTCTCCATTTATGTTGTTTTTAACTTGTCTCCATTTATGTTGCTCTCCACACATGCGTCTCCATTTATGTTGTTCTCCCACATGTCTCCATTTATGTTGTTCTCCACAATTGTGTCTCCATTTATGATGTTTTCCACATGTCTCCATTTATGTTGTTCTCCACATGTCTCCATTTATGTTGTTCTCCATACATGTGTCTCCATTTTTGTTGTTCTCCACATGTCTCCATTTATGTTGTTCTCCACATGTCTCCATTTATGGTGTTCTCCACATGTTTCCATTTATGTTGTTCTCCATACATGTGTCTCCATTTATGTTGCTCTCCATACATGTGTCTCCATTTATTTATGTTGCTCTCCACACATGTGTCTCCATTTATGTTGTTTTTCACTTGTCTCCATTTATGTTGTTCTCCACACATGTGTCTCCATTTATGTTGTTCTTCCACATGTCTCCATTTATGATGTTCTCCACATGTCTCCATTTATGTTGTTCTCCATACATGTGTCTCGATTTATGTTGTTCTCCACATGTCTCCATTTATGTTGTTCTCCATACATGTGTCTCCATTTATGTTGTTCTCCACATGTCTCCATTTATGGTGTTCTCCACATGTTTCCATTTATGTTGTTCTCCATACATGTGTCTCCATTTATGTTGCTCTCCATACATGTGTCTCCATTTATTTATGTTGCTCTCCACACATGTGTCTCCATTTATGTTGTTTTTCACTTGTCTCCATTTATGTTGTTCTCCACACATGTGTCTCCATTTATGTTGTTCTTCCACATGTCTCCATTTATGATGTTCTCCACATGTCTCCATTTATGTTGTTCTTCATACATGTGTCTCGATTTATGTTGTTCTCCACATGTCTCCATTTATGTTGTTCTCCATACATGTGTCTCCATTTATGTTGTTCTCCACATGTCTCCATTTATGTTGTTCTCCAAACTTGTGTCTCCATTTATGTTGCTCTCCACACATGTGTCTCCATTTATGTTGTTCTCCACACTTGTGTCTCCATTTATGTTGTTCTCCACATGTCTCCATTTATGTTGTTCTCCACACATGTGTCTCCATTTATGTTGTTCTCCACACATGTGTCTCCATTTATGTTGTTCTCCACGCAGCTGCTTGTTTAAATCTCAAAGTTACATTTTTTATTTTGATCCCAAAAATGGTGCTATATTTGTTAATGAACATACCACTCATTCATGAGATTTATGTTGTTCTCCACATGTCTCCATTTATGATGTTCTCCACATGTCTCCATTTATGTTGTTCTCCATACATGTGTCTCCATGAGATTGATTTTTCGTTGGAATGGTTAAAATTTATGACTCTCCACAATAATATTAAATATTGTAGCTCCTTTAATTTACACGTTATTGATATTTTAGTATCTTAATGTTTATGTGAAGAAATTTTTTTCATAATTGGACCCTTTCTTGTGTAAAATAACCGTACATTGACCACAGATAATTTCAATGTTAAAGCTATATCGTCTCTTATAGTCAGTTTTAATGTACCAAACTTTCTGTGTGTTACCGGGGTCTCATTATGAGTAAAGAATAGTGACACTGTGACCTTCCAAGCATGTTGTAAGAGGCGACTAAGGAGGTTGATCGATGGCTTGACAAGCTGTCATTGTAAAAACTATTGTTATGGAAACAGACCATAGATTTTAGAAGCAGTGATCTCTGCAATATGTGCCATTTTGGCACATTAGGTTTCTGTTTTTGAGATTGTGGTTCTGCCCTATGTGCCGTCTTCGGCTCGAAAGGACAATAGATAGATAGAAAGTAAAACTATACTCAAGTTATATTTCGGAATTGAGAAAATTATCAAGACTCATCATCATCATCAAGTACCGGGCCTTCTGGCGTAGGTGATCATGTCTCTCCACAACTTTCGATCTCAACAGTTATTAATCATTTCCGTTGTTGACCGTCTGCCAAGCCATTCTCTTAAGCTGTCTGGTATTTTTTCTATTTGTTTCCCTCTATCTCTTCGTCGCTCAATTTTTCCAGTTGTTACAATATATTCCAGCTGTTCTCTTCTCATTACATGGCCCAAAAAATGATGATATTTTCTTCCTAATGTTTGAAATTAGCTCTCCTTTTGCTTTGACTTCTTTCAGAACGTTTTGATTACTCTTCAAAGCTGTCCATGGTATTCTCAAGACTGCTAAAATATAATCATCAAACAGATGGTCCATGATTGATATTTTAAAAAGCAATCCTGCAAGTACGTAGCTACTTCGATTAAATATAACTATAATAAGCAGCCCAGATTATTGGGTTTTTTCTTTAGTAAGTTCATTCAAACCTCTCGGGGATTAACATTTAGTCTAAGTATCAGAAAAGCTTCCCGCGTTTGTGTGCATGCCCCATTATTATTAGTGCTGAGTTGTCTACTCCTTTGTCTGAATCCCTGAGAGGATTTCCCCCGCAAGATGTCTGGAGATATCTAGAAGATGTCAGACGTTGAAGAGCAGGCACAAAATGCTAAGGTCACAGCACAAAGATTCCTCAGAACAATTGCTTTGAGAACATTCAAGGGGAGGTAATGTGAAGAGTGAAAATCAATGTCCTGGAGACGTAGGTGTGGAAGAATCTTCTACCTTCAAGGGCAAATTTGTTCACAAAGGTAACACCGGGAGGTAACTGATAGGTTCCGTGTGTGTAGGTCGTCGACGAAATTACTGCACATTTAAGAGAAAACTAAAGCCAGGCCAGGGCAAAGAGCTGCTGGATGTTTTCTGTGAGATGTTTCCCATAACGGAGAATACCTGGTACACACACTTGCACGATAGCGCAGGTTACACTTACAAGATTGCGCAATTTACATCTGCGTTATTCTTGACTACATGCGGGCGTCTTTAATGCCTTATCCTTAAGTTTGTCATCTTTTACTATTGTTCTAATGGCAGAATTAAGCCATGACTACAGCTTTGTCAAGTCATCATATCTTTATCTTCTTCTACTTTCTTTACCTTTCAACTCCCTGTGGAGCATAGTAAAAAAAAAAAAGTAAAGTAACCCCGTCACGCCAAGTGGCGTATAGGGAAATATGGTTTTAGTGACCATATATTTTACAGACCTTCGGCACATGATTTTTGGGGTAATGTGGTCGGTATTACGCCCGTGCTGCTTTACTTTCCCAGAAAAAAATCCGGTACCCATTTAAGGCTGGGTGAACCCGGAAGCCGTCGGTTGGGATCGAACCCTACCCCTTGTCCGTGGTAGTCCAGTTCACTAACCACTGAGCTATCGCGGCTTCCTCTGTGGAGCATAGGTCTTCAACAAACACTTTCCAAGCCGTCCTGTTTCTTACTATTTTCTTAAGATCTTTCTATATCGTCCCCATCCTCTTCATTTCTGTTTCCACCAGTCTTCTCCAAGGATAATTTACACATTCTCTTTGTCTCCTCCTCTGGGCATTCCTAAAAAGGGCTTGTCTTGTAATATTATGTTCGCTACCATAGTTTTCAATGCTTATGTTAATGCATGATAATACATAGGCAAATTGGTGCAAGAGGGAAAAATAAACACCTAGACGAAATCGGATGTGTCGGATCTAAATACACACACAAAAAAAAACAAAATTGCAGATTTACTGTAAACATACAGTAATGTACCCATATTCTACACACTCTATTCAGAACAAGGAGATAGAACAGCAATAGGGACGGAGAATGAAAAGATATAAACAGTCTAGCAATTAATTCAGCTCTTATTTTGACCTCAGTAAGTGACACAACGAAATTAATAAAAACATCATCATCATCATCAAGTACCGGGCCTGCTGGCGTAGGTGATCATGTCCCTTCACAACTTTTGATCTCGACAGTTGTTTATCATTTCTGTTGTTAACCTTCTGCAAAGCCATTCTCTTAAGCTGTCTGGTATCTTTTCTCTTTGCTTCCCTCTATCTCTTTGTCCTTCAATTGTCCCAGTTGTCACAATATATTCCAGTTGTTCTCTTCACATTACATTGTCAAAAAATGATGATTGTTTCTTTCTAATATTTAAAATTACTTCTCTTTTTGCTTTGGCTTCTTCCAGAACGTTTTCATTACTCTTCTTAGCTGTCCATGGTATTCTCAACATTCTTCTGTAAAACCACATTTCTACAGACTCCAGTGATTTTCTTGTCTGTTGTCCTATTGTCCATGATTCACATCCATATGTTAAGATTGGCTCCACATAACATTTAAGAACTCTTTTTCTTTTTTCTATTGTCAAAAATGGATTACACAGTATCTTCCTCATTTTTTGGAAAGCTGCTTTTGGTTGAGCCATTCTGCATCTCACCTCTTTTGTACATCTTCCGTCTGAGGTTAACAAAGTTCCCAAATATTTAAATTCATTTACCTGTTTTAATAATGTTCCACTTGTCCTTATTTTACATTTATAATTAAAAACAGTTGCACGTAATAAACAACAGAATTTTCTCAAAGCAAAAAAAAAAAAAAAAAAAAGCAACATCAGAAATGACCAAAAAATGAAACAGTTGATAAATGTATTAATGGGCAAATATCTGAAAGAGTATACAGTTTTGAATCTCTTGGCTCATTGCTAATAAAGAATAAAAACACTACCAAAGATATTAAGGCGGAACGTACTAGCGAATTAATTAAATCACCTGTACAACATATAGTGGATAACTGGTATAGCAGCAAAACTTCCGTTTTTAAGAATATCTATTTTGTTCCTACCCCAACATATGGCTAAAACATGGACTTTATGTAGATCTGCTGAGAAGTACGTCGTCACCTCCGGATGTAAGAACTACAGAAGAACACTTAGAATACCACAGATGGTAAAAAGTAAAAAGCATGTCAATTTTACAAGAACTTGCAATCCTCAGAAAATGAATTATAAAGAAGATCAAAACAATAAAAGTAAATGACTTTTGTTATGTTAAACGACATAAGGGTCTAGATAAGATAATTCGTGAGAGCGTAGTTCCAGGTAAATAAGAGAGAGGAAGCCTCAGAAAACGTTTGGTGCAAGATATCCCAGATGAGCTCGGATTGACTGCTGCAGACGCTGGACTTCTCTTGCAGGACAAAATAGCTTCAGAGTAACTGTTATATGAGCCAAGTTCCAACAGGGCCAAGCTAGATGATGATGATTTTGATGATGATAATGATAATGATCCACGTGCGCCATAACGCTCCAAGTAGACTATCATATCCTTCCATAGTTCCCTGTCCTCAGTGCATCGTATCAATTCTGTTATTGACTGTTCCGCATGCCACGACATAATGCTATTTACTATCTTCTATCTTTATTGTTCTAGATCTCTCCTTCCCTGTATTTTTCATTGTAACCAAGTTCATCTTATGATTGACAGAAAAATGTCTTTTGTTTCTTTTTTAATGTTTCTTAGTATTTTCCTCTGTGTGTGTTGTTCGTTTTGAGAATTTCCTTGTTGCTCTGTTTAGATGTCCAGCGAGATGATAATGATGATGTAAAAGGAGAGAGCTCCCCCCCCACCCCCACCCGTCGTTATGTCAAGTTGCGTATAGGGAATATGGTGTTAGTGATCTTACATTTTACAGACCTTCAGCACATGATTTTTTATTTATTATTATTTTTTTTTTTTGGGGGGGGGGGGGGGCGGGGGTACTTTCCCAGAAAAAAATCCGGTACCCATTAAAGGCTGGGTGAACCCGAAGCCGTCGGTTGGGATCGAACCCTACCTCTTGTCCTTTTGTAGTCCAGTTCACTAACCACTGAGCTAATAATGATAATGTAGTTTATAATTATAAAGAGCGCAGTGGTAACACGCTGTCTTGACAGTAAAGAAAGCATGGGTTTGAATCCAGCTTGAAGCATTGCAATTGACCCAGCAGACAGGAATCTGGTAAATCAGTTTGGGGGAAGGCAATGGCAGCAGAAAAGAGCACTGGCACTCTCGCCTGCTTACACTGTGGAATATTACAGTGAAAAACAATTACTTTACTTTCCTGCAACAGTGTATGTCACGTGAGTCCTTTACCTTTAGCTACCTTTACCTAACGTATCCCTGCAGCACAAATTATTTTCTCTGTAGAAAATAGGGACCACATTCTTATCTCACGTTCTTCCTTCACCTCTAGGTATTATAATACCTTGATGGTATTATAATGTGGACCAGCGAGCCTGACCTGTTCATTATGTGACCGCGTGTGTTTGTCAAACATTGGTAGAATTAGCCACGAGAGAAGCTGTTCGGCAAAAACAATACCTCAAAAAATACGCAATAGCCTCCGCTAGACCGTCTGACAAGACGAAAAGGGCCATATATATATATATACTCTACCCGTCATTCACATTCCGCTTCTCTCTTCTGCATTTCTTTTCTGCTATGCGGTTACCCTTTAAGACTGCTTGTCCTCTAATGTAAATGTGAGTAGCCTTGTGGATAACACAATAGCTTAACTGTCAAGTGTGTCCTGGTTCGTTTCCTGTCGAATACTTCCAAGCTGACCTGCCTCTTCTTCGTTAGCATTGCGAGATGTTTTATTGCTTTATCCCCTTGTAGCTAGTGGATCTTTCTTCAGAAGGCATTTATTCGAGACAGCTTAGCCTTTGTTTTTCTATGATTTTCCTAAAAGTAAAAGTAAAGTACCCTCGTCACGCCAAGTGGCGTATAGGGAAATATGGTGTTAGTGACCTTATATTTTACAGACCTTCGGCACATTATTTTTGGGGTAATATGGTCGGTATTACGCCCGTGCTGCTTTACTTTCTCAGAAAAAAATCCGGTACCCATTTAAGGCTGGGCGAACCCGGAGCCGTCGGTTGGGATCGAACCCTACCCCTTGTCCTTTCTAGTCCAGTTCACTAACCACTGAGCTATCGCGGCTCTATGATTTTCCTAGAGAGCATAAATTGTTTAACGTTTTATCTTTCATAAGAAATTGGTCTTATCGTAAAATAAAATATAAATGAAATAAAATAACACAATTTAAAAATGCATGTATTTGGCTTGCACGGAAGGGGAAAAAAAATGACATTTGAGATCAACGTGCACAAAATACATGAAAAAAACAGAAGTTAAAATGGAAAGCTCGTGAGAATAAAAATCTAAATAGCTACCAACAGCTGGTCTACAACAGCCGACGATTGACTTCAGGGCACAAGGAAGTTCAAATGTGAAGTAAACAAAATGATCGAACAATGGAAGGTCTAGTAACGGTAAATCTAGCAGGAACAGCAAACGGAAGCTCCCTTCAACTCTTCGGGGCATATGTGGCCACAATTAAAGAAGAAAAGAAACGTATCTACAACTCATCATAACAAGTTTTGTAGGAACACTTTTGCATTGGAGCGCTTTGAAATTATTATCGGGAAGAACACACTTTGCAATATTTAAACAATTCTTATAGGAAAAGAAACGAGTACTTGTCAATAAATTTCTTCTTAAATTTGTTTACTGTAATTACAACACCAAAGATATATTTTTGATAATAGTTACTGTTATGGGTCCCTACAAATGACTTGATTTGAGATTAAGGTTCTCTCCTCGCGTTCAAATACCACGAGGAACAACCAGACGGTTTTTTTTTTAAATTGCAAGTCTTCTATGAACGAGATACATGACCAAACCATTTCATTTTTCGCTTCTTCATAATAATTGAAAGATAATCATGTACTCCGATTGCTTGTTGTGTCTTTTTTTCGCGAACTTCTCCATTCGTGATACATCTAAGTAAGAGATGTCCATAACCTTACGATAACATTTCATCTCCATAACTTGTATTTTATTCCGTAGTTCAGCTGTAAAGTTCCATTTTTTTTGCAAGAGAATTAAAAAAAAACTGATATAACAACGGTATCAGTCTGATTGTAGAGCTAAGTATCATGTCTTTCCAAATAGGCTCCAGCATTGCTAGGGCTGCTGTTGTTTATGCTGTTCTATTCATTTCAGTGAGAGCCGCGATGGCTCAGTGGTTAGTGAACTGGACTACAAAGGACAAGAGGTAGGGTTCAATCCCAAACGACGGCTTCCGGGTTCACCCAGCCTTAAATGGGTGCCGGATTTTTTTCTGGGAAAGTAAAGCGGCATGGGCGTAGTACTGACCACATTACCCCAAAATCATGTGCTCAAAGTCTGTAAAATATATGGTCATTAACATCATATTCCCTATACGCCACTTGGCGTGACGGGGACACTTTACTTTTTTTTATTCGACATTTCAGGTTCATGAACAGTACTCTGGGAAACAAACATATATTATTGTGTCGGACTTTGTTTAAACGTCCTATGTTTCTGTATAGTTTATGTTTATCTAGCCTCGGAGTTTGCCCATAATAAATATCTGCTACTCAAAGTCTTTTTAGGGTATAACGTTGGTTATGGTGTATCAGTTTATTATTGCAGGGTATTTGAGAGGTAGGATGGGGATTGTTTCGATGAAGAGGCTGGAGGAGGGGGGCTTAAATGTAATGACGCTTGGGATCTTCTTATTGGGAATACGGTCTGGACGTGTCATGTGACATGTGGCAAGTATTCCTGGAATATTGACGAGCGATAATTCCAGCACCAAGTCGGGAGTCAATCACAGCAAAAGGTTGAGCCAAAAGTCAAAGTTGAAAGGTTGGAAGCAGGCTCGAGGGAAAATTCCCGATAACCTGAAAACGGACTGGATGTAGGCACGAGATAAAGATGGCGTGCGCAACACTGAGCATAATGACATGCGCAGACTTATGGACTCTGTGATAGTTTAGTTATCTCATAAACAGAAGTCTCTTGAATGCAGTGCTCAGAATATACCTTCAGAGTAAAGACCTCCACCGTATAGAATCGTCATCGTAATGAGTTTTCAACGTTTTCAATCTCTTCTAACAACTTCACTCAATCGTATTTCTTACCGTTACCTTTCTTCTTTGATTCGAGTTCTTATTTCACTTTTCTCCTTCTTCTTCTCTCTATGCCACAAACTGACAAACAAGTCATTGGAATATCACGCCTTGTGACGTCTTGTCATTCAAGAACAAAATACCCCTAATTCCTCCCCTGTGTGGCCATAATTCCCGGAAGTGTCTATGTCTGGCCCACACTGCTTATTTAAATTTCCACTGTCCTCTAATCGGAAACAAGAAAAGGATTTCTTAAATGTTATGTAGAGCCAGTCTTAACGTATGGATGTGAATCATGGACAATAGAACAAGAGACAAGAAAATCACTGGAGTCTGTAGAAATGTGGTCTTACAGAAGAATGTTAAGAATACCATGGACTGCTAAGAAGAGTAATGAAAACGTTCTGAAAGAGGCCAAAGCAAAAAGATAGCTAATTTCCAATATTAGGAAGAAACAATCATCATTTTTTGACCATGTAATGAGAAGAGAACAACTGGAATACATTGTAACAACTGGGAAAATTGAAGGACGAAGAGATAGAGGGAAGCAAAGAGAAAAAATACCAAACAGCTTAAGAGAATGACTTAGCAGAAGGTCAACAACAGAAATTATAAATAACTCGAGATCGAAATTTGTGGAGAGACATAATAACCTACGCCAGCAGGCGTAGTTCATCGTACTTGATGATGATGTCCTCTAACTTGGTCAGTTCCTCTCTTTGTGCGAGTGACGTATCTAGATCTCTTCTAAGAACGGATTAAATCATCAGATTAAAGACTGCCTCCACAAAGAACGTTAACCTAAAGAACCAGCAAACATTTCTACCTCCTCCATCAACTGTACTCTCTCAAAGAGTGTTATTTCTTACAATTTCCTTTTTCTATTCTTAACTAATGTTAACCTTAACCTCTGTTTCTCTTGCCTCAACCATCCTTCATGTTTTCAACGAAGTCAAGCTGCCAAGTGGTTTCAACAATTTATCATTACTATTTTAACAAGCATCAAAAACATCCACTTGTTATATAGAAGATGATTCCACTTCAATTCTCCAACGATGTAAATAGTTTTTTTTCTGACCGATAAAGCTTCGAGGTTCACCGAGCCTCTAAAAATTGGAGTCATATATTTTTCTTGAAAGCATATGTGGTCACATCACCCAGAAAATGTGCCGTTTAGTCATTGAAAAATATGGGCACTAACAACATATTCCACATACATCTTATACACGAAGGATACCTTTACTTTCTTTTATTATGAAATTAGTATTATTTTTATTATATTTATTATTTATTATTATTATCTTGCTATTATTGTTATTATGTATTATTGTTCTTCCTCTTCTTCTTATTTTTTAACATCTATTTTTGTTAATATCCAGGGACTAGGTAGTCTAGAGGCAAGATGTCGACATCTGAACAGGAAAGTCTTGTATCGGATCACTACATTTGTTGAGGGAATATGCTTGTTTTTCACTTCAAATCCGTATTCTCTAGTAATTGTACCCTTATTTGGTCTTTGGATAGTGGGATCCGACGTCTAACCTTCACAGAAAATCCTTGGCAGCTTAAAGTCGAAAAGTGCATGCCTAAAGATGGTTGACTCCTAAAAATGGTTGACGGCTAAAGACGGCTGATGCCTACAGTTGGTTGACTCCTAAAGATGGTTGACGGCTAAAGACGGCTGATACCTACAAATGGTTGACGCCTAAAGATGGCTGACGCCTAAAGACGGCTGATGCCTACATATGGTTGATGCCTAAAGATGGTTGACGCCTAAAGACGGCTGATGCCTACAGATGGTTGATGCCTAAAGATGGCTGACGCCTAAAGACGGCTGATGCCTACAGATGGTTGATGCCTAAAGATGGTTGACGCCTAAAGACGGTTGATACCTAAAGACATTTGACGCCTAAAGATGGTTGACGCCTAAAGATGGTTGACACCTAAAGATGGTTGACGCCTAAAGACGGTTAACGCCTAAAGATGGTTGACGCCAAAAGACGGTTGACGCCTAAAGACGGTTGACGCCTAAAGACGGTTAACGCCTAAAGATGGTTGACGCCAAAAGACGGTTAACGCCTAAAGATGGTTGACGCCTAAAGATGGTTGACGCCTAAAGATGGTTAACGCCTAAATACGGTTGACGCCTAAAGATGGTTAACGCCTGAAGATAGTTGACGCCTAAAGACGGTTGACGCCTAAAGACGGTTGACGCCTAAAGTTGGTTGACGCCTAAAGATAGTTGACGCCTAAAGACGGTTGACGCCTAAAGACGGTTGACGCCTAAAGATGGTTGACGCCTAAAGATGGTTGACGCCTAAAGATGGTTGACGCCTAAAGACGGTTAACGCCTAAAGACGGTTGACGCCTAAAGATGGTTAACGCCTAAAGATGGTTGACGCCTAAAGACGGTTAACGCCTAAAGACGGTTAACGCCTAAAGATGGTTACGCATAAAGATGGTTGACGCCAAAAGACGGTTGACGCCTAAAGACGGTTGACGCCTAAAGATGGTTAACGCCTAAAGATAGTTGACGCCTAAAGACGGTTAACGCCTAAAGACGGTTAACGCCTAAAGATGGTTACGCATAAAGATGGTTGACGCCAAAAGACGGTTGACGCCTAAAGACGGTTGACGCCTAAAGATGGTTGTCGCCAAGAGATGGCCGACGCCTAAAAATGGTTGTCGCCAAGAGATGGTCGACGCCTAAAAATGGTTGTCGCCAAGAGATGGCCGACGACTAAAAATGGTTGTCGCAAAGAGATGGCCGACGCCTAAAAATGGTTGTCGCCAAGAGATGGCCGACGCCTAAAAATGGTTGTCGCCAAGAGATGGCCGACGCCTAAAAATGGTTGTCGCAAAGAGATGGCCGACGCCTAAAGATGGTTGACGCCAAAAGATGGTTGACGCCAAAAGAAGGTTGACGCCTAAAAATTGTTGACGCCAAAAGATGGTTGACGCCTACAAATGGTTGACGCCAAAAGATGGTTGACGCCAAAAGATGGTTGACGCCTAAAAATGGTTGACGCCAAAAGATGGTCGACGCCTAAAAATGGTTGTCGCCAGAGATGACTGACGCCTAAACATGGCTGACGCCCGGGGAAAATTGTGAAGCTAATCTACCTCTGCCGAAGACGACTGGGTCGAGCCTAAAGGCGCAAATATCGCCACTTTGTCGTAAAATAGCGACACAGCTTATTTATAATGGGGTAACGCTAGGGTGATTTTAAAAAATAAACATTTATTATTATTATCTTCATATAGCTATATATATATATATAAGTAGAGAAAACAACAGTATGGTTAAAGTTTCACGTAACAAGTGGACAACACAGACCAGGACGACGTTTCGACTCCATAGGATTTCAGCAGGAATAAACATACAACACATATACAAATATGTATTTAAAATAAAAATTAGTAATAACAAGTTACTAACGATTGTCGCTAATAACGTTATTGGCTCTGAAGACAGCCCTTGACTATGAAGGTATGAATAAATGGAGGGGAGGGGGGGGTGTGTTAGATCATGTTGCTGGGTTCGACTGCCAGCACAGGCAGTGAGATTTTAAAAAAATCAAATCCGTGGTTCCTTCTTGGCCACACGAGGTCTCTGGGCAGACAGGGTCAGTGTCTAGCACACGTGGATAATGCCACCCCCGACACACCTCCCCCCCCCCCAAAAAAAAAAAAAAAAAATAAAAACCACAGATTGTGCCGTGTGCATTCCAGTTAAAGAACCATTGACATTTGGAAATCGAAAAGAGTAGGTCAATGCCGGCGGCAACCCAGGCAAAATTTACAGGAAAAATAAACCCATAAATAAATATATATATATATATATATATATATATATATATATATATACATATATACATACATATATATATATAAATATATATATATATAAATATATATATATATATATGAAGACATCTTATATAATATAATATATATATATAATATAATATAATATAATATAATATAATATAATATAATATAATATAATATAATATAATATAATATAATATAATATAATATAATATAATATAATATAATATAATATAATATAATATAATATAATATAATATAATATAATATAATATAATATAACATAACATAACATAACATAACATAACATAACATAATATAATATAATATAATATAATATAATATAACATAACATAACATAATATAACATAACATAATATAATATAATATAAATATAATATAATATAATATAATATATATATAATATAATATAATATAATATAATATAATATAATATAATATAATATAATATAATATAATATAATATAATATAATATAATATAATATAATATAATATAATGTAGTATAATATAATATAATCAAGTATTGGGCCTGCTGGCACAGGTGATCATGTCTCTTCCTCAACTTTCGATATGGGCAGTTATTTATTATTTCTTTTGTTGACTTTCTGCCAAGCTATTCTTTTAGGCTGGCTGGTATCTTTTCTCATTGCTTCCCTCTATCTCTTCGTCCCTCAATTTTCCCAGTTGTTGCAATATATTCCAGCTGATCTCTTTTCATTTCATGGCCAAAAAATTATTGTTATTTCCTAATATTGGAAATTAGTTCTCTTTTTGCTTTGGCCTCTTTCAGAACGTTTTCATTACTTTTCTTAGCTGTCCATGGTATTCTCAACATTCTTCTGTAAAACCACATTTCTACAGACTCCAGTGATTTTCTTGTCTGTTGTCCTATTGTCCATGATTCACATCCATATGTTAAGATTGGCTCTACATAACATTTATGAACTCTTTTTCTTGTTTCTGTTGTTAAAAATGTATTGCATAGTATCTTCCTCAATTTCTGGAAAGCTGCTTTTGCCTGAGCCATTCTGCACCTCACCTTTTTTGTACATCTTCCGTCTGAGGTACTGGGTAGTCTTTAAGTAAGGCGTCTGCATCGGGGCAGGAAAGTGCCGGGTTCGATTCCCTAGACCTCCAACAATTTCTTTCACTTGGAATGCGTGGTTTCTTCGTGACTTGACATTTCTCTTGTCGATGTGCAGTGAGATCTGATGTCTTGTCTTCTCGGATAATGGCGAAGAATAGAAGGTCCCTTTTGCGCTTGCACATGTTACACGTGGCAGATAGTAATGGAAAAAGTAAGCTAAAAATGGACGCTGTCCGCTACAGTTGTTAATCAAAAACTCATGCCGACGAGGGATTTGTCGACTCTTAAGGCGCAAATGTCGTTCTTTGTCGTAAACTAACGACACCGCGTATCTACGCCCACGGACCTAAGAAGAATGTTTCTAGAACGTTTCAGCCTCGATAACCAAGCACCTGTTATTTTCTACCAGAAGTTTAATGTAACTCGCTTACCTTTTTCTGGTATTTCCCCACAGGCTATTTATTACATTATAATTGGTTAAAGTTAAAATCTTGTTTTATCACGCAATTGGTTTACCAAACATTTATAGCATTTTATCTTGTAATTTTGATATGTTTTCTTGAATTACTGCACACGAGCAAAGCATAAGACACAAAAAGCGTACAACACAGTGTTTCTGTGTTATCTGTGCTCAAAGAGACCATAACGGCTCCATAACATTAGGGCTGTGTGTTCTCTGTGACTTATAGTAGACTCCTTGCGTCAGTTTCAGCTGCAGCAGCAGCCAATAAAGACCCTACACAATATCAATTCCATGCTGTTGGAAACAGTCTAATCAGCCTGAACCGATGAGGGTCGAAGGTGGAAGGTAACCCGGTGTTTTATTAATACCGTACTAAAGTCGGATGTGCTTGACATAAAGTAGCAAATTATCACGATTTGCTGCAAACCAACTGCAAAGTATATGCGTCAACTGAACGTCCTTTAAGAGCGGCCGATGTAGTGGAATAGCCTTCGGATGAACGCCATTTGAGAAAGATATCGTTGCTAAAAATAGCCAAAGAAATGAAGCCAATGTCACGTGCCACGCATGTGGTAAGAGGCAACTAACGAGGTTAGGGTCTACGTTTGGGTATCTGAGCTGCAGCCATCTTCTGTGCTTTTATTAGTGTGTAGCTGGCATACTTCATACTGGGGAATGTGCTGAGGTGGGGATCTGGGCACTATGGCGTTTCCTTTTTGCACTGAAGATGATTTGTCGACAGAACTAAACTAAACTAAACCAAACTAAACTAAACTAAACTAGGCTAAACTAAACTAAACTAAACTAAACTAAACTAAACTAAACTAAACTAAATTAAACTAAACTGGTCAGTTACAATCAAAGAAAAACAAAACATATCACCACAACAGACTTGAAAATAATACTGAGTGTGACAAGATAAATCATCACCAGTAAAAAAAAATAACAGGAGCAATATTTCATTTACACTAGTGCTGAAGTCTATAGAAATGTGGTTTTACAGAAGAATGTTGAGAATACCATGGACAGCTAAGAAGAGTAATGAAATGTTCTGAAAGAGGTCAAAGCAAAAAGAGAGCTAATTTCCAATATTAGGAAGAAACAATCATCATTTTTGGCCATGTAATGAAAAGAGAACAACTGGAATATATTGTAACAACTGGAAAAATTGAGGGACGAAGAGATAGAGGGAAGAAAAGAGAAAAAATAGCATACGGTTTAAGAGAATGGCTTGGCAGAAAACAAAAATGATAAAAAACATTCGAGATCGAATGTTGTGGAGAGACATGATCACCTACTCCAGCAGGCCCGGTACTTGATAATGATGATGAGGGCTGGATCATATATTAAGAAAAGGCAGATCAAATAGTTTCAACAATTAACACGGGAACCACAAGACAGTACAATCACTCTCACTCGGGAAGTATGAATATTCTGAAGCATTGGGAAGAGAAGAAGGAAAGAGCAGGCGTAGAAGTCGATGAATCAATGAAATGTAAGATAAGACAATGAACAAAATGATTGCGACAATCAGGCTACTGAGCATGGACACTAACAATCCATTTTCCCTAGACGTTGAAAAGCATTATAGGGGAGTATAGTAAAGTAAAGTAAAGTAAAGTAAAGTAAAGTAAAGTAAAGTAAAGTAAAGTAAAGTAAAGTAAAGTGAAGTGAAGTGAAATGACGTGAAGTGAAGTGACGTGAAGTAAAGTGAAGTGAAGTAAAGTAAAGTAAAGAAAAGTAAAGTAAAGTAAAGCAAAGTAAAGTAAAGTAAATTGAACAGAGTGCACATGATTTCGTCATGTTTTATTACACTCTTCAGTGTGCTGGGTTGAAAATTATGATACTGCAGTTTCTATTTACTTGCTGCTTAAAGCAAGCTCCTTTCAATCTTTTGTACTCTCTTATTTTCTTGTCTCTAATATACCCACTTACTGTGTTTTTATTATCTCTTCATTTAGGCTTGCACTTCAGAGTTGTAGAGACATCGAGTGCAAATTTGTCGACAGTCTGGATCTCATGCTTTTCTATGTAAAGTCTGCTTCAAGACAAAAACGAAATTATCAATATATTTTACAGGTGAGAAGATAAGCAAACTTATCGGAAAAAAATTGTTATGTGTGTCTGTATGGCTCTTATATTTACTACACCTGTATAACCACTAAAGTTGTTTATTGCATGGATAAGTAAATAGAAAGGTGGACTAGATTCGGTTTTACGGTGGAAATTAGTTTAAAAAGTTTTATGTGCCATAATATTACTGGTACTGTTCAGACCTGTCTTAATGACGTGTGTGTACTCTTATAACATTACTGGTACTGTTCGGCCTGTCTTAAACACGTGTGTGTACGTACTTTCATCGATTGCGATACAGGAGTGCAGAGTATAGTGGCGTAGTTTATAGTGGTTGACATGTTGGCGTCTATCAATACATTCGATTTCAACATAGTATTTTTTTAGCAGAGACACAGAATGAACTACAAGAAATGAAAGACATAATAGTAAAAGAAAGCAACAAGAAAGGTCTCAGTCTGAATAGTAAGAAAACCCAGTTAATTGTCATATCGAAGAAACAATCATCACCAGCATGCAGCATAAAAATAATCACAATAAATCTGAAACAAGTGCAATGTGTCAAATACTTGGGCAAAAATAATGACACCAGATGGAAGATGCATCACAGAAATAAAAGGCAAAATAGCTCAGGCCAAATTAACATTTCAGAAAATGAAAAATATTTTATGCAACAAGTCTATGTCAATATAAATGAGAAAGAGAGTTCATCGGTGCTATATAGAGCCAATTCTGACCTATGGAAGCGAATCCTGGGCAGTGAACACACAAATGAAAAGACGATTAGAGGCCACAGAGATGGGATTTCTCATAAGAATGTTGAAAGTTCCCTAGACAGCTAAAAAAAACCAACAAGGAAATTATCAAAGAGGCCAGCACAAATAGGGAACTCCTAAGAAACATCAGAAAGAAACAATCTACATTTTTACGGCACATTATAAAAAGATGATAATTAGAATACTTTGTTCTATCTATCTATTGTCCTTTCGAGCCGAAGACGGCACATAGGGCAGAACCACAATCTCAAAAACAGAAACCTTGCGTGCCAAAATGGCACATATTGCAGAGATCACTGCTCTAAAATCTATGGCGCTGTTTCCATAACAATACTTTTTACAATGACAGCTTGTCAAGCCATCGATCAACCTCCTTAGTCGCCTCTTACGACATGCCTGGAAGGTCACAGTGTCACTATTCTTTACCTCCCTCATAATGAGGCCCCGGTAACACACGGGAAATATACTTTGTTACAACTGGCAAAATACAAGGAAGGGGAGATCGCGGACGAGAAAGAAATAAATTACTGGATAACTTGGTGTCATGACATGGAAAAAAGTCAACAACAGAACTAATACGACACACGGTAGATAGAAAATTGTGGAAGGACATGATTGCCTTCGCCAACCAGTATGGCACATGATGATGAGTAATTCTTACAAACAGAAAGCCTCCACTCTTCTAGTCATACTCGCTATCTCAAAATGGTTCGTCTGTTTACGGAGTTTCCACTGAGAGGTGAAGTAGAATCTTCATCAGTTCTAGTTCATTGATTCGAACGCAAGCAGTCAGCTATGAGTCACTGACCGATGTCAGCGCCTGCTCTATGTGGCGTAGTCATTACCCTGTTATTTAAACACTTAAAGATTGACTCCCCATGTAGAACAGATTAAACGTGGGCATGCCCCCAAAGCGCACATCCCACTCCACAAGACCACCTTCTCCTAATAAAACACCCATTATAAGACAATCAATCTCCTCCCGCAGTTTGTGACCGGAAGCTCTCTTCAAGTGGTATATTTGTACAGCTATCGGAAGTACTGCATTTTACTGCTCCGCTTCGGTTATCTCCCGTTGGTCGATTTATTTGCATATTTGTCTCCCTGTAGATAAATATCCTACTAACCGCTTACTTTCTCGTGTTTTCTTCTCTAAATGTATTATCTTTCTTCTTCTTTTTTAAAAAGAGTAAATATTTATTCAACAATAGCTTCAGTTAGCCAAGGAGATACAGGAATGTATAGCTTGCTCATTTGATTTGGTACAGAAAGATCATGAAAGATCAGGACTACTAAGATCACGGATTCACTTACATTGACATGTTGTAGTATAGTCTAGCACCGTACCATGAACTGAATGTTTCATTCCCGAAGACATCACCTTCAAGATGTATTTTTTTCTGGCGCTATTACATTGTTATTTTCCTTAGTAGTAAAAAAAAAAAATAAATAAAGTACCCCCGTCACGCCAAGTGGCGTGTAGGGAATATGGTGTTAGTAACCATACATTTTACAGACCTTCAGCACATGATTTTTTGGGGTAATGTGGTCGGTATTACGCCTGTGCCGCTTTACTTTTCCAGAAAAACTCCGGTACCCATTTAAAGCTGGGTGAACCCGGAAGCCGTTGGTTGGGATCGAATCCTACCCCTTGTCCTTTGTAATCCAGTTCATTTTCCTTAGAAGACACTATCATATTTCTTGTTATTAATTTACACGGAAAAATACATTTTTTAAAAATTCTTTGCTAAAGGTATAAAACTTTCTTTCCTTTTCATCTGATAAAAAAATATTTGCAATGCCAGCTCTTAACCGTGAAGTGATTTTTTGTTCATAATTCACACAGAAAATTAAGTGTTTAGTTTCGTTTCTTAACTGGGCACGTATTTTCTTCCACATACCATATACTAATATTGAAGAGACTTCCACATGCAATGTGATCAAAGCTGTGCACAAGATAGTGTCTAGGACATGTTTCAAGATCAAGAAAGCGCAAATAGTGATAAAAGGCTGGAGCTGTATTTGGATAGACTCATCATCACCATCATCAAGTACCGGCCTGCTGGCGTAGGTGACCATGTCTCTCCACAACTTTCGATCTCGACAGTTATTTATCATTTCTGTTGTTGACTTTCTGCCAAGCTATTTTCTATCTGGTATTTTTTCTCTTTGCTTCCCTCTATCTCTTTGCCCCACGATTTTCCCAGTTGTTACAATATATTCCAGCTGTTCTCTTCTCATTACATGGCCAAAAAATGTTTATCGTTTCTTCCTAATATTGGAAATTAGTTCTCTTTTGCTTTGGCCTCTTTCAGAACGTTTTCATTACTTTAATTAGCTGTCTATGGTATTCTCAACATTCTTCTGTAAAACACATTTCTACAGACTCCAGTGATGTTCTTGTCTGTTGTCCTATTGTCCATGATTCACATCCATATGTGGATAGACTAAGCTCTTATAAGAGATACAAAACTTTAGCAGTAACTACTATTGAGTGGATTCCTTAGGAAAATCATCATAAAGTCCCATACTAGTTAGCGTAAGTGATCATGTCCTTCCACAATTCCCTTTCCTCAGATCATCCTACCAATCTGCTATTACTGTTTACCGTGCCACGACACCAATCCATTAAGTATCTTCTCTCTTTTTGTCGCCCGCTATCTTTCTTTCCTTCTATTTTGTCAGCTATAACCAGGTATTCCAACATTTCTCTTCTCATGAAAAACCGAAAACAAAAAAAATGTCAACTATTTAGTTTCCTTTTTATGAGCTCTCTTTTTGTGCTGATCACGGAGAATTTGGTCGTTTCTCTTTTTACCTGTCAAGAGAACTCCCGAAAATTCTTCTGAGAAATCGTAGCTCTCTTATCGTTTTTTCACTGTAGGAGAGTAGTTGGGAATAAAAAATAATAAACTGTCTTAGAATAGTAGGGGAAAGGGATATGGTTAATAAGGGACAGGATTAGGGCTATCTGTGAAATGTGACATCGGAATGGGCAAATTCAAGAAATGTTTTCATTGGCGCACGTGACTTTACTTTGTAAGTTGTAAATCAACACGGCTGAAGATGAAAAGTTCTCCAGGGACTTCACAGCTGTGAATGCAAAGTCGAGTAGTAGGTAACATGCACGGTGAGCTGGGTGTGTCACAATTGTAAGGTGAGCTATGTGTATGATAACCCTCAAGGTGAGCTATGTGTATGATAACCCTCAAGGTGAGCTATGATAACCTGCAAGGTGAGATAGGTGTATGATAACCTGCATGGTGAGCTAGGTGTCTGATTACCTGCAAGGTGAGCTTGGTGAGCTAGGTGTATGATAACCTGCAAGGTGAGCTAGGAGTATGATAACCTGCTAGGTGAGCTAGTGTATGATAACCTGCAAGGTGAGCTAGGTGTCTGATTACCTGCAAGGTGAGCTAGGTGTCTGATTACCTGCAATGTGAGCTAGGTGTATGAAAACCTGCAAGGTGAGCTAGGTGTCTGATTACCTGCAAGGTGCGCTAAGTGTATGATAACCTGCAAGGTGAGCTAAGAGTATGATAACCTGCAAGGTGAGCTAGGTGTATGATAACCTGCAAGGTGAAGAAGGTGGGTGACAACATACAAGGTGAGCTAGGAGTATAATGACCTGCAAGGTGAGCTAGGAGTATGATTACCTGCAAGGTGAGCTAGGAGTATGATTACCTGCAAGGTGATCTAGGTGTATGATTACCTGCAAGGTGAGGTAGGAGTATGATTACCTGCAAGGTGAGCTAGGTGTATGATTACCCGCAAGGTGAACTAGGAGTATGATTACCTACAAGGTGAACTAGGAGTATGATTACCTGCAAGGTGAGCTAGGAGTATGATTACCTGCAAGGTGAGCTAGGTGTATTATTACCTGCAAGGTGAGCTAAGAGTATGATTACCAGTAAGGTGAGCTAGGTGTATGATAACCTGCAAAGTGCGCTTGGAGTATGATAACCTGCAAGGTGAGCTAGGAGTATGGTAACCTGCAAGGTGAGCTAGGTGTATGATTACCTGCAAGGTGAGCTAAGAGTATGGTTACCAGTAAGGTGAGCTAGGAGTATGATTACCTGCAAGGTGAGCTAGGTGTATGATTATCTGCAAGGGTAGCTAAGAGTATGATTACCTGCCAGGTGAGCTAGGAGTATGATTACCTGCAAGGTGAATAAGGAGTATGATTACCTGCAAGGTGAGCTAGGAGTATGATTACCTGCAAGGTGAGCTAGGAGTATGATTATGTGCAAGGTGAGCTAGGTGTATGATTACCTGCAAGGTGAGCTAAGAGTATGATTATCTGCAAGGTGAGCTAGGAGTATGATTACCTGCAAGGTGAGCTAGGTATACGATTACCTGTAAGGTGAGCTAAGAGTATGATTACCAATAAGGTGAGCTAGGAGTATGATTACCTGCAAGCTGAGCTAGGTGTATGATTACCTGCAAGGTGAGCTAGGAGTATGATTACCTGCAAGGTGAGCTAGGAGTATGATTACCTGCAAGATGAGCTAGGTGTATGACTACCTGCAAGGTGAGCTAGGTGGGTGACAACATGCAAGGTGAACTATGTGTATGAGAAACGGCAAGGTGAGCTATTTTTGTAAAAACCTACAAGCTGAGTTATGTGTATGACAACCTGTAAAGTGAGCTTATGTGTTTGACATTCTGCAAGGTATGCGAAATGTTTGACAATTTCAAATTGAGCTAGGTGAATGACAACCAGCAAGGTGAGCTAAGTGTATGGCAACCTGTAAGCTGAGCTTGGTGTAGGACAACCTGTGAGGTGAGCTTGATGTCTGACAATCTGTAAGGTAACCTGGGTTATTTACAAGGTGAGCTAGGTGTATAAAAACCTGTAAGATGCGCTACGGTGTGTAACAACCTACAAGGTGAACAAGGTATGACAACCTACAAGGTGAGCTAGGTGTGTGGCAATCTGTAAGGTGAACTAGATGTGTGACAACCTGCAGGGTGAGCTAGGTGTGTGACTACCTGAAACGTGAACTAGATGTGTGACAATCTGCTGGGTGAGCTAGGTGTGTGACAACCTGCAAGGTGAGCTAGGTGTGTGACAACCTGTAAGGTGAACTAGGTATGTGACAACCTGCAGAGTGAGCTAGGTGTGTGATAACCTGCAAGGTGAACAAGATGTGTGCTAACCTGCAAGGTGAACTAGATGTGTGACAACCAGCAAGGTGAACTAGGTGTGTGACATCCTGCAGGGTGAGCTAGGTGTGTGACAACCTGCAAGGGGAGCTATGTGTGTAACAACCTGCAAGGTGAACTAGATGTGTGACAACCTGCAAGGTGAACTAGGTGTGAGACAACCTGCAAGGTGAACTAGGTGTGTGACAACCTGCAGGGTGAGCTAGGTGTGTGACAACCTGTAAGTTGAGCTTGGTGTCTGACAACCTGTAAGGTGATATATGTTTAAGACAATACAAGGTAAGCTTGGTGTGTGACAACCTGCAGGGTAAGCTAGATGTGTGACAACCTGTAAGTTGAGCTTGGTGTCTGACAACCTGTAAGGTGATATATGTTTAAGACAACCTACAATGTAAGTTTGGTGTGTGACAACCTGCAAGATGAACTCCTTATACAACATCCTGCAAGGTAACCTATGTATGTATCACAACCAGCGAGCAATGTAATCGGCAATGTGCACTATATCATCACCTACAAACATCTATGGTTCTGTCTGGAGTGTCGTTATATCAGCAGTAACAATAATAAGCTACAGACCTAAATCACTTGAAACAATATCTTCACTATTGATCTGCTAATGGCTACATACCAAAGAACAAAGCCTGCAATCGAAAAAAAACCGAAAGAAAACAATATGGAGAAAAAAAATATATTGCGCAACAAATTAATTACAATGATAATAAGAGAACGCATGTTTTAATGCAGCGTTTGTAGAGCCAATTTGTACACAGAGAAATGTATCCTGGACAATTGAATAAGAGACAAGAAAATCGATCGAGTATGTATAAATGTGGGGAGCCACGATAGCTCAGTGGTTAGTGAACTGGACTATAAAGGACAAGAGGTAGGGTTCGATCCCAACCGACGGCTTCCGGGTTCATCTAGCCTTAAATGGGTACCGGATTTTTTTCTGGGAAAGTAAAGCGGCACGGGCGTAATACCGACCACATTACCCCAAAAATCATGTGCTGAAGGTCTGTAAAATGTATGGTCACGGTAAAGCTGGTAGCAGGGAGCCTGTAGTGGGGTGTGACGTACACTCCTACAAGGTATGGTGACAGCTTTACAAAAAAGGAACACAACAAAATGCTGACGTTTCAGCCTACATGCGGCCTTTTTTCAGAAAACGAGAACAACAGAAACAAACGATGAAAGACGACAAATTCTACTACATCTAGAATAATCGGGATAGGCAAGTCAAGCAAAAACAGAGGGATAAGAGATAAACGATGAAAGACGACAAATTCTACTACATCTAGGATAATCGGGATAGGCAAGTCAAGCAAAAACAGAGGGATAAGAGATAAACGATGAAAGACGACAAATTCTACTACATCTAGGATAATCGGGATAGGCAAGTCAAGCAAAAACAGAGGGATAAGAGATAAACGATGAAAGACGACAAATTCTACTACATCTAGGATAATCGGGATAGGCAAGTCAAGCAAAAACAGAGGGATAAGAGATAAACGATGAAAGACGACAAATTCTACTACATCTAGAATAATCGGGATAGGCAAGTCAAGCAAAAACAGAGGGATAAGAGATAAAATGAGGAAATGGATGTGCTACATGTTGGAGGGTATGTGGAAATATCAAAGTTCTTTAGGGACTCGGGTAAAGTTCAGGTAGTAGAGCAGAGAAGGAGGCGATGATGGAGTGAGATAGTTCTCTGAGGTGGGAAAATTGTGAGGAGATAGAATTTTACTGAGGAAATATCGTTTTCGGTAGCGCGACACCCTGTAGAATGCTAACTTTACTCTCAGTATATAAAACGAGCAACGAAGACATTCTACAGAGGCCAATGCAAATGAAAACTTAGTAACCAAAATCAGAATAAAGTAAAAAGAATTCATTTTTTTGGCCGTACAATGAGCCTCGCGAATAAGTGAAATATATTGTGACAATTAGAGTAGTCTATGAGGGGGAGGGGAGAGATTGTGGAGGAAATGGCGATAAACTAGAAGCAGTTTAAAAGAATTGCATAGTGGGAGTTCAACGGAAATAAAAAAAATAACCGAAGAGATAGAAAGTTGTGGAGAGATTTCTAGTAGGCTCGGCACTTGATGATGGTGGTGGTGGTGTTACTGACGATGGTGATAATAGTAAAGTAAAAAAGTAAAGAGCCCCGTCACGCCACATGGCGTATAGGTAATATGGTGTTAGTGACCATAATTTTTACAGACCTTCGGCACATAATTTTTGGGAGTAATGTGGTCGGTATTACGCCCGTGCCACTTTACTTTTCACAGAAACTAATTTGGTACCCATTTAAGGCTGGGTGAACCCGGAAGCCATCGGTTGGGATCGAACCCTACCTCTTGTCCTTTCTAGTCCAGTTCACTAACCACTGAGCTATCGCGGCTCCCTGATGATGATAGTAATGACATTTAATTCATGTGGAATAACTTATTCGTGTTCGTGTTCTGTGCCTGAAATATAATCCTAGCTCTCTTGATCCGTTATACTAATTCCAATGAGGTAACATTATCATGAGATAAGTCTAATATACGTGAAACCACATCACCATTTCTCTTCTCAGTCAAGCAAAACATCAACACCTTCGATCCCCTAAACTGGAACGTCATCACCTGAGATCGATTATCTATGTATCTGGTACAACTAACTACAACTGATGACATCATCACATGAGGTCTGTTATTCCCCAATCAACTGGAATAGCATCATTACCCATGATCCGTTATGTCCAAATTAACTGGAACAACATCATCACCAGAGATCCGTTATGTCCAAATTAACTGGAACAACATCATTACCCGAGATCCGTTATGTCCAAATTAACTAGAACAACATCGTTACCCGAGATCCGTTATGTCCAAATTAACTGGAACAACATCATCACCAGAGATCCGTTATGTCCAAAATAACTGGAACAACATCATTACCCGTGATCCTTTATGTCCAAATTAACTGGAACAACATCATTACCCGTGATCCTTTATGTCCAAATTAACTGGAACAACATCATTACCCGTGATCCTTTATGTCCAAATTAACTGGAACAACATCATTACCCGTGATCCTTTATGCCCAAATTAACTAGAACAACATCATTACCCGTGATCCTTTATGTCCTAATTAACTGGAACAACATCATCACCAGAGATCCGTTATGTCCAAATTAACTGGAACAACATCATCACCTGAGATCGATTGTCTATGTATCTGGTACAACTAGAATAACATCATCACATGAGGTCCGTTATTCCCCAATCAACTGAAATAGCATCATTACCCGTGATCCGTTTTGTCCAAATTAACTGGAACAACATCATCACCAGAGATCCGTTATGTCCAAATTAACTGGAACAACATCATCACCTGAGATCGATTATCTATGTATCTGGTACAACTAGAATGACATCATCACATGAGGTCTGTTATTCCCCAAATCAACTGGAATAGCATCATTACCAGTGATCCGTTATGTCCAAATTAATTGGAACAACATCATCACCAGAGATCCGTTATGTCCAAATTAACTGGAACAACATCATTACCCGAGATCCGTTATGTCAAAATTAACTAGAACAACATCGTTACTCGAGATCCGTTATGTCCAAATTAACTGGAACAACATCATCACCAGAGATCCGTTATGTCCAAATTAACTGGAACAACATCATTACCCGTGATCCTTTATGTCCAAATTAACTGGAACAACATCATTACCCGTGATCCTTTATGTCCAAATTAACTGGAACAACATCATTACCCGTGATCCTTTATGTCCAAATTAACTGGAACAACATCATTACCCGTGATCCTTTATGTCCAAATTAACTAGAACAACATCATTACCCGTGATCCTTTATGTCCTAATTAACTGGAACAACATCATCACCAGAGATCCGTTATGTCCAAATTAACTGGAACAACATCATCACCTGAGATCGATTATCTATGTATCTGGTACAACTAGAATGACATCATCACATGAGGTCCGTTATTCCCCAATCAACTGGAATAGCATCATTACCCGTGATCCGTTTTGTCCAAATTAACTGGAACAACATCATCACCAGAGATCCGTTATGTCCAAATTAACTGGAACAACATCATCACCTGAGATCCGTTATGTCCAAATTAACTGGAACAACATCATCACCTGAGATCGATTATCTATGTATCTGGTACAACTAGAATGACATCATCACATGAGGTCTGTTATTCCCCAAATCAACTGGAATAGCATCATTACCAGTGATCCGTTATGTCCAAATTAACTGGAACAACATCATCACCAGAGATCCGTTATGTCCAAATTAACTGGAACAACATCATCACCAGAGATCCGTTATGTCCAAATTAACTAGAACAACATCAGTACCCGTGATCCTTTATGTCCAAATTAACTGGAACAACATCATCACCAGAGATCCGTTATGTCCAAATTAGCTGGAACAAAATCATTACCCGTGATCCTTTATGTCTAAATTAACTGGAACAACATCATACCCGTGATCCTTTATGTCCAAATTAACTGGAACAACATCATTACCCGTGATCCTTTATGTCCAAATTAACTGGAACAACATCATCACCAGAGATCCGTTATGTCCAAATTAACTGGAACAACATCATTACCCGTGATCCTTTATGTCCAAATTAACTGGAACAACATCATCACCAGAGATCCGTTATGTCCAAATTAACTGGAACAACATCATCACCTGAGATCGATTATCTATGTATCTGGTACAACTAAAATAACATCATCACATGAGGTCCGTTATTCCCCAATCAACTGGAATAGCATCATTACCCGTCATCCGTTATGTCCAAATTAACTGGAACAACATCATCACCAGAGATCCGTTATGTCCAAATTAACTGGAACAACATCATTACCCGTGATCCGTTATGTCCAAATTAACTGAAACAACATCATTACCTGTGATCCGTTATGTCCAAATTAACTGGAACAACATCATTACCCGTGATCCGTTATGTCCAAATTAACTGGAACAACATAATTACCTGGGATCCGTTATGTCCAAATTAACTGGAACAACATCATTACCTGGGATCCGTTATGTCCAAATTAACTGGAACAACATCATCACCTGCGATCCGTTATATCCCAGTTAACTGAAACAACATCATCACCTGGCATCTGTTAGACCTGATTCTCCTGAATCAAAGTCATTAATCTGTACCTGTGCTACATATGGATACAAGGATGAGAGAATGAGAAGAAACCAGCAGAGGCGTAGTGTGGCTTGACATACTAATAGACAAAATAAGTATATAGGCTACCAGTACTAGAGGCTAGATAAGTATATATAGGTAACCAGTACTAGAGGCTAGATAAGTATATATAGGTAACCAGTGCTAGAGGCTAGATAAGTATATATAGGTAGCCAGTACTAGAGGCTAGATAAGTATATAAATGTTACCAGTACTAGAGGCTAGATAAGTTTATAAAGGTTACCAGTACTAGAGGCTAGATAAGTATATAAAGGTTGCCAGTACTAGAGGCTAGATAAGTACAGGTAAACTGTACTAGAGGCTAGATGAGTATATATAGGTTACCGGTACTTTAGGCTAGATGAGTATATATATGTTACCGGTACTTTAGGCTAGATGAGTATATATAGGTTACCGGTACTTTAGGCTAGATAAGTACAGGTTACCGGTACTAGAGGCTAGATAAGTATATTGGTCACCAAAACTAGAGGCTAGATAAGTATATAGCACACCAAAACTAGAGGCTAGATAAGTATGTATATATATCTATCTATCTATTGACCTTTCGAGCCGTAACCGGCCCATAGGGCGCATATATATTTATGTATATATATATATATATATGTTACCAGTACTAGAGGCTAGATAAGTATATATACATATATATATATATATATATATATAGGTTACCAGTACTAGAGGCTAGATAAGTATATATAGGTTACCGGTACTAGAGACTAGATAAGTATAAAGGTTACGGGTACTAGAGGCTAGATAAGTATATATTGGTTACCGGTACTAGAGGCTTGATAAGTATAAAGGTTACCGGTACTAGAGGCTAGATAAGTATATATATAGGATACCGGTACTAGAGGCTATATAAATATATATATATATATATATATATATATATATATATATATGTTACTAGTACTAGAGGGTAGATAAACATATAGGTTATTAGTACTAGAGGGTAGATAAACATATAGGTTACCAGTACTAGAGGGTAGATAAACATATAGGTTACCAGTACTGGAGGGTAGATAAACATATAGGTTACCAGTACTGGAGGGTAGATAAACATATAGGTTACCAGTACTAGAGGGTAGATAAACATATAGGTTACCAGTACTAGAGGGTAGATAAACATATAGGTTACCAGTACTAGAGGTAGACAAATGTTGAGCCCCTAACCTGCTGATGTTTATAAATATACATTTTTGGCTGTTTGAAACTGCTCCCTCACATAGCTGAAGATTGTTTACTCCTGTGGCCACCAAACGTCCGTCCCTCTCACACTACGCCACTGCCAACCCGTCCTAAATTGAAATAAATATGACGTAGACAAGGAGGAGAAGAAGAAGATTGGTCTACGCGTTGAAAATGTGAAGATAACTCTTGGAGAAGGAAATAGGTATATACAGTGAGAGAAAGCGAATAGTATGCATGGGAAATAACCAATGCCGGGAAAGTACACGATACAAGTACATATGCCAAGGATACACAGACGTCACAGGTTTCGAAATAGCCTTGTGGGAATGTCGGCGGTGGAAACTAGAAATAAAAAGAATTGAAGGACAAGAACAAACGGAGAAACACATGGCAAAGACATTTAGAAGAAAATATTCGTGGAGGTAGAACAAGGGGAGAGAATTTGATAACAAAAATGAGGCATTTAAGAGAGCGATTTGAGCATTGAGCAATACTGGCATGGGCAAGGGGAAACAATTACAATGATGATGATGCTAGGAATGAGATTAACAGGGGAAGTGAACGTAAAAACAAGATGCCATAGAGACAAGTTAAAGAGAGACAATTTACAAACTAGAGGTGAGGAAAGAAAGAAATGCGACATGAAGGTGACCCAAAAGGTAGCAATGACAGACCGATTGGGAGGAGGAGACGAGAGTGAGGGGTGAGGGTGGGATGAATGTAACAGTTATCCCAATATGGGAGAAGAAAGAGACAGAGGGTGGTACAATAGAAGAAGAGGTGAGATGGAGGGAGACGGAGAGCGGTTGATGTTGGTAGGTGTGCTTTGTACAGGTGTACGGAGGTAGACAGAATTGGGACAGACTAATATTGGTTTGGTAGATGCACTGGGGGAGGGGGTAGGTTAAACTGAATGTAAAATGTGGTAGTTAGAGGAATAGGTAGGCGAAGGTAGATAGAGGTATAGATAGTCGTAGATATGTGTAAGAGCTGGTAAACTGGAGGTAGGTGGAGAACTGGTAGATTTGGGGAGGTGGAGAGACTGGTGGAGAAGCTGGTAAACGAAAGTAGGTGGATAAACTGTTCAATCGAGGTATGTGGAGGAAATAGTTAATGGAGGTAGATAGAGAAATTGGTAAATGGAGGTATGTGGAGAAAATAGTTAATGGAGGTAGATAGAGAAATTGGTAAATGGAGGTATGTGGAGAAAATAGTTAATGAAGGTAGATGGAGAAATTGGTAAATGGAGGTATGTGGAGGAAATGGTTAATTAAGGTAGATGGAGAAATTGGTAAATGGAGGTATGTGGAGAAAATAGTTAATGGAGGTATGTGGAGAAAATAGTTAATGGAGGTAGATAGAGAAATTGGTAAATGGAGGTATGTGGAGAAAATAGTTAATGGAGGTATGTGGAGAAAATAGTTAATGAAGGTAGATAGAGAAATTGGTAAATGGAGGTATGTGGATGAAATAGTTAATGAAGGTAGATGGAGAAATTGGTAAATGGAGGTATGTGGAGGAAATATTTAACGAAGGTAGATGGAGAAATTGGTAAATGGAGCTATGTGAAATAGCTGGTAAAATGGAGTAGGTGGAGAAAATGGTAAATAGAGGTAGGCGGAAACACTGGTAAACGGAGGTAGGTGGAGAAACTGGTAAACGGAGGTAGGTGGATGGAGAAAATGGTTAATGGAGGTGGTGGTGAAACTGGTAAACGGAGGTAGGTGGAGAAACTGGTTAATGGAGGTAGGTGGATGGAGAAAATGGTTAATGGAGGTGGTGGTGAAACTGGTAAACGGAGGTAGGTGGATGGAGAAAATGGTTAATGGAGGTGGTGGTGAAACTGGTAAACGGAGGTAGGTGGAGAAACTGGTTAATGGAGGTAGGTGGATGGAGAAAATGGTTAATGGAGGTGGTGGTGAAACTGGTAAACGGAGGTAGGTGGAGAAACTGGTTAATGGAGGTAGGTGGATGGAGAAAATGGTTAATGGAGGTGGTGGTGAAACTGGTAAACGGAGGTAGGTGGAGAAACTGGTTAATGGAGGTAGGTGGAAAAACTGGTAAGTACAGAGGTAAGTGAAGTAGCTGGTAACAAAAATGGAGTCAAACGGAGATAAAAGTAGACAGCGGTAGATGCAGGAGGTTCAAGAAGAGGTTAACATAACGTTGAGTAGACGCAACGCGGGTTCGATTCTCTATATGGTCAACCAATTTGTTTTTTCTTTAGAGGATTAAGTTAAAAACTCTGACCTGTACACAACATGATGATTGCACTGGGTATGCGACCTTTATTCTCCAGCCCGATAGACAACCTTCACCCTCTCGCCTTTTCCTTCGACAGATCCCAGAAACAGGATAAATGTTATCAAGATAACTTTTCCTTACTGGTTTGTCGAGAATGCCGTTCCTACCGGTCTGATATTATCCGGTTCTCCAGCTGTGTTGCTTGCCTCACTGAGTGTAGTCTGTGTACAGGTTAATACTGTCTTGGTTATATCCTACCACTAGTCTGCTCTCGTACAACATTCGGCAGTATTGCACTTTTTTTTATTCTTTCAATGTCTTTATAGTATTTGATGCCGGCAAAATATATCAATTTGTATTTTATTTGTTCATTTGCGTTTTGCTTGCGTTCGCTCGATGACTAAAGGAATACACTTCTTCATCATCCGCCCTTAAAAGGACCTTAAGTGGGCGTGTCTTCGTTGTGTTGTGATTTGCTGTATAACTGTGATATATGCGCCTTTCGGCCCAACACATCCGACTTCAGCACGATTTGCGTTTTTAAAGATAAGAAAAAGCCCCGTCAGTCATGTGACACATAGGGAATATGGCGTTAGTGCCCGTATTTTAATAGAGCTTTATCACTTAATTTGTTGGTGTGTAATATGGTCTGATTGTGAAGACCATCGCACTATTAGTCTCATGAGCCATATGGCGAAAATATTACTAAGAATCATTATGAGACATGTAAGGAACAAAATAAAACCAGAAATAAGTGAGGAACAATGTGGATTTGTGGAAGGAAAGAGCACCAACAATGCAATATACATCTTAAAAACATTGATAGAAAGATCTATAGAGGTAAAGAAAGATATATATATGTGCTTATAGAATACACAAAAGCATTTGACAAAGTAAAGCATGTGGAAATACTCAATATGCTGGAGAAATTAAATATTGATGGCAAGGATCTGCGAATCATAAAAAACATGTACTGGCAACAAACAGCAGCAATACGAATTAACAACCAAACAGGACAATTTCAACTTATAAAACAAGGCGTCAGACAAGGCTGTGTTCTGTCGCCGGATTTGTTTTCACTTTACAGCGAATATATTATGAGATCAGTAGTAGTCAAAAAAGAATTGAAGTCAACGGTCACAACATAAATAATTTGCGATATGCGGATGACATGGTCTTAATAGCAGAGACAAAGAATGAACTACAAGAAATGATATACATAATGGTAAAAGAAAGCATCAAGAAAGGTCTCAGTCTGAATAGTAAGAAAACAGAAATAATGGTCATATCGAAGAAACAATCATCACCAGCATGCAGCATAAAAATAAACAGGACAAATTTGAAACAAGTGCATCACGTCAAATACTTGCACCACAGAAATAAAAAGCAGAATAGCACAGGCCAAAATAGCTTTTCAGAAAATGGAAAATATCTTATGCAACAAATCTATGTCAATAGAAATGAGAAAGAGAGTTCATCGGTGCTATATAGAACCAATTCTGACCTATGGAAGCGAATCATGGACAGTAGACAAACAAATGAAAAGACGATTAGAGGCCACAGAGATGGAATTTCTCAGAAGAATGTTGAAAGTTCCCTGGACAGCTAAAAAGACCAATGAGGACGCTCTCAAAAAGGCCAACACAAAAAGGCAGCTCCTAAAAAACATCAGTAAGAAACAATCAACATTTTTCGGGCACATCATGAGAAGAGGAAAGTTGGAATACTTGGTTACAACTGGCAAAAAAAAGGAAAGAGAGATCGCGGACGACAAAGAGAGAAAATACTGGATAGCTTGGTGTCATGGCATGGAAAACAGTCAACAACAGAACTGATACGATGCACTGTAGATAGAAGATTGTGGAGGGACATGATCGCCTACGCCAACCGGTATGGTACATGATGATGAAAGTGGTCAATATAACGTCAGTCATGTCTTTCTGATTTAGAATAATATAGTACACATTTAAAGCCGGAAGAAGTCGATGAGGTTGAAACCTAGCCTCTTATCCTTAGTAGCCCGGTTCACTAACCGCTGAGCTACCGCTACATATTTTTTAGTTCATTAATGCATAACATGTTTTCGTATGTTTTCACTTCTTGTTATATAAGCTGCATAACTTCTTAGATGTTTGATAATTAGATCAGAAATATTTCAGAAACTGAGAGTAGACGGTTCATGTCATTATTTATACCAAGGCCTTCATGTTGAGCTTGTTTACTTGCTAAGTTGATCTCATTAGGAAGGATGTGGAAAATGTGAACTTCCTTCAAATTGTGAGAAGACTATTTGCTTCTAATTTCATTTAAACTTCAGAAAACTATCATCTTGATAATACTTCATGCAGAATTTTTCAAACATCGGACACATTCTTATTTAACTCTATTGAATTGATTCGACTTTTGACTTCGTATAGTTTAAGTATAGTTGACTTTGAGGCATTTCCGTCGACGACGTGAGCCTTAACAAGAAAAACATAAATATTATGTACCGTGTCAAAATTGTTCTCACATTCATGCTTTTAGCAGCGCATTTTACTATTAAATAATGTATTTACTCGCCCGTGCGCTGCCGGGGCCCGAAATGGAAGTAAAGAATTGTAGCGCTGTTCCCTACCTGTACTGTAAAAAAATAAGCCGCAAAAAATTCGCAAACATGGACAAGTGAAAGTAAAGAAAAAAGGTATATCTGCCATCCAGGAAATATAACGGACCTCTGTCTAAGAGATGTATGACACATTCCAGAGAAAAGAATATAAGGGACCTCTGTCTAAGAGATGTATGACGCAATCCAGAAAAAAAGAATATAAGGGTTCTCTGTCTAAGAGATGTATGACGCAATCCAGAAAAAAAGAATATAAGGGTTCTCTGTCTAAGAGATGTATGACGCAATCCAGAAAAAAAGAATATAAGGGTTCTCTAAGAGATGTATGACGCAATCCAGAAAAAAAGAATATAAGGGTTCTCTAAGAGATGTATGACGCAATCCAGAAAAAAGAATATAAGGGATCTCTGTCTAAGAGATGTATGACGCAATCCAGAAAAAAGAATATAAGGGTTCTCTGTCTAAGAGATGTATGACGCAATCCAGAGAAAAGAATATAAGGGTTCTCTAAGAGATGTATGACGCAATCCAGAAAAAAAAGAATATAAGGGTTCTCTAAGAGATGTATGACGCAATCCAGAAAAAAGAATATAAGGGATCTCTGTCTAAGAGATGTATGACGCAATCCAGAAAAAAGAATATAAGGGTTCTCTGTCTAAGAGATGTATGACGCAATCCAGAGAAAGTCGCAAGGAGTTCGACTCACCTTTGTCCACCAGGAAATCCTCCAGAATTGGCACCTGGAATGTAAAAAAAAAAAATAAAGTACACCCGTCAAACGCCAAGTGGCGTATGGGGAATATGGTGTTAGTGACCATAACTGGAATGTACATGCTCTAAATGAACAGAGAAAAGTACAGCAGAAATGGCAAACTACAAAACAGATATTCTAGGAATGTGCGAAACAAGAAACAAGGGAAAGAAAGAATAAAACTAAACACAGGAGAGATCATTTCATCAACAGGACACCAGGAATCTTGAGCGCAACATAATTAACGGGTAGCTATAATGTTATCAAAGGAAGCACAGAAAACACTGATAGAACGGGAAGCAGTAAGATCAAGACTAATAAGTGCAACATTTAAAACAAAAAAAAACCAAAAAAAAAAAATGGGCACAGCCAGAAACGAGAAACTTAGTGGGTGTATAAAAAGACTTATCAGCCAACGCAGAACTGGAATCGTCAGTCGCTGGACACTGAAAGACGTGTTGGTGAGGGGATCTGCGCACCTATGGGCATGTTCGGTGTGCAATGATAATGACCCGCAAATAACTCAATAACAAATGATCCAATTATATGCACCAACCAATGATAAGGAAGGTTTAATTAAAGATGAATTCAATGAAGAGTTGCAACTTCAGATGGATGGAAGACAAAGATATTATAAATAATCTTGGTGGGAGATCAAAACGCAAAAGTAGGATCAGACAGGCCGAGACTTCAAGTAGATCATGGAAAAACGTGGACTTGGAAAAATGAACGAGAATGGGGAGATATTCGTGAACTTCTGTACTCTTAATCAAATGAGCCTAGGTGGTACAATATTTCAACATAAAAAGAATACATAAAGCTACATTGGTGTCATGAGATTATACAACGGAGAATCAAATTGACCACATTAATTATTATATTATAAAATTATATTGTATTAATAGAAAGTTTAAGTCATTCTTACATTATATAAAAGTATATAGAGGGGCAGATGTGGCTTCAGATTATCATATATTGCTAGCCAAACTTAAACTTAAACTGAAAAGATATACTACAACACATAAGTGTAGAAAATATTTCAATGTATGGTTTCTTAAAGAGCAAGTAATTGAAGATCTGTCACAGCATCAAACAAATACCAAGTCCTCCAACAACTAGAAAATACAATAAATATAAAAGATCATTGGAAACAGGTAAAGGATATATGAAGGAGACATGTGAAAAAACCCTGGGAAAAGTCGACGCCAGAAAAAGGCATGGATGGCAGTAGAGACCCTGAAGGAAATTAAATTTAAAAAAAAAACAAGAAAATAGACATAAATAAAAACAAAACGATAAGTACTAAAGCCAAGGCACAGGAAAGAAGATGCATTAAAAAGTTAAGTGGAAATATATAGATGAACTAGCTTAAGAAAGCAGAAGCAGAAAATAAGGAAATATGAAAAAATGCTGTACAACAACATAAAGAAATTAAGCGGAACAAACAGATTTAAGCCTTTATTAAAGATAAGAGAGATCTGCTTAGTAATATAATGGAGCACTTGAAAAGATGGGAGGGGCACTTGGAAGAACTCTTGAACTGACACGGCCTAAATAACCATCCAGATATATTCATCATCATGTGCCATACCGGTTGGCGTAGGCGATCATGTCCTTCCACAATCGTCTATCTACAGTGCATCGTATTAGTTCTGTTGTTGACTGTTTTCCATGCCATGACACCAAGCTATCCAGTATTTTCTCTCTTTGTCGCCCGCAATCCCTCTTTCCTTTTATTTTGCCAGTTGTAACCAAGTATTCCAACTTTCCTCTTCTCATGATGTGCCCGAAAAATGTTGATTGTTTCTTTCTGATGTTTTTTAGGAGCTGCCTTTTTGTGTTGGCCTCTTTGAGAACTCCCTTATTGATCTTTTTAGCTGTCCAGGAAACTTTCAACATTCTTCTGAGAAATCCCATCTCTGTGGCCTCTAATCGTCTTTTCATTTGTTTGTCTACTGTCCATAATTTGCTTCCATAGGTCAGAATTTGTTCTATAAAGCACAGATGAACTCTCTTTCTCATTTCTATTGACATAGATTTGTTGCATAAGATATTTTCCATTTTCTGAAATGCTATTTTGGCCTGAGCTATTCTGCTTTTTATTTCCGTGGTACATCTTCCATCTGATGTTATTATTGTGTCCAAGTATTTGAAACGTTACACTTGTTTCAAATTTGTCCTGTTTATTTTTTTGCACTGATGGTAATGATTGTTTCTTCGATTTGTCTTGATTAGTCCAGATATACAACCAGCAGAATAAGAATTACATGTTAAATGTAGAAAGCCCAGCAAGGAAGAAATAATGAAAGCCATCAAGTTATTTAAAAATGGTACAGCCACAGTCCCAGATGAAACTCCTTCAGAAGCCATCAGAAGAATATATTATCATCTCTATAAAGATGTTACATAATCTACTAGAGAAAATTTGGGAGAGGGAAGAAATACCTGAAGACTGGAAAGAAGGTTATATGATCAAACTGCCAAAGAAATGAAGTTTATAGATGTGCACAAATTATAGGGGAATTATGCTACTGTCAGTGCCAGAAATAAAAAAAAAATACTAAGCGGAATAATTATCATCATCATTGAGTGCCGTCTCCGCATCGAAGGTTGGCTACCATGGAGCGCCATTCCACTCTGTCTCTTGCTTTGATAGTGCAGATTGTCATAGGCTGACTTGTCCATCTTTTGATGTTACTCGTCCATGTTAGTCTTGGTCTGCCCCTGCCTCTTTTACCTTGTATTTTCCCTTCCAATATTACTTTTATTAGGCTGTTGTGTCTTTTAACATGACCCAAAAATTATAATAATTATAAAGAGACTAAAAGAGGCCATATAGAAAAATTTGAGAGATGAACAAGCGGGTTTGAGGAAAGTAGATCATGCGTTGATAAAATAACTACCCTAGGTATACTAGTTGAACAGTTTAGAACTACAGTTCCCACTTTATATTGGATTCATAGATTACGAAAAGGCATTTGATAGTTTAGACAGAAGAATGCTTTGGAAGCTGCTGAGTCATTACGGAATCACCATAAAGTTTATTAACCTGATAAGAACAATGTATGAATGAATGAAATCTACTATTCTGTACGAGGGACAGCATACAGAAGCATTTGAAATAAGGACAGGAGTAAAGCAGGAATGACCTTCTATCTCCATTTTTCTTTCTACTGGAAATAGATTTGATTAGAAAAATAACTCAAAACAACAGAAATAGAATCCAGTGGTCACTGACTAAGCAACTTGATGATTTAGACTTTGCTGATGACATAGTTCTCCTATCACACAGCCATCAACAGATGCAAGATAAAGTGAGCATACTTGATGAAAGATCACAACAGATGGGATTGAAAATAATAGAAATAAGACGAAAATTATGAGAATTAATGCAGTTGACAATAAGCAAATAACAATAGGAGAAATACCTCTACTAGACGTACATTCTTACATATATCTGGGCGGTAATATAGACAAAGCAGGTACAGAATGATAAAAAAAAAAAAAGGATACAAAAAAGCGAGAGGAGCATTCGTTTGCTCTAGAAAACATAGAAATCCAAAGAAATCCCATTAAATGTAAAAAAAAAATTATGTTCAACTCCAATGTTAAGTCAGCCCTATTATATGGTTGTGAAACATGGAGAACAACAAAAATGGCATTCAGGAAGATACAGACCTTCATTAATGGATGATTGCGCAGAATAAAAGGATGACAATGGCAGGACAAAATCACTAACATATAATTCTGTGAAAGTACCAGTCAAATACCAGTGGATAAAGAGATACAGCGAAGACGATGGTGCTGGATAGAAAACATACTGCTGAAGCCAAATGAGCGTTTTACACAACAGGCTCTTTTTAGAATCTCCAAGGCAAATACAAAGTGGAAGACCCAAATATTATTGGAGAAGACAGATGGAAGCAGAGATGAAGATGATGGAGAAGACGAGGAACGATCTTTAAAAAATGGCAAGAAACAGAAAGGGCTGGAAAGTGTTTGTTGAAGACCTATGCTACACAGGGAGCTGAAAGTGTTTGTTGAAGACCTATGCTACACAGGGAGCTGAAAGTGTTTGTTGAAGACCTATGCTCCACAAGGAGCTAAAAGTGTTTGTTGAAGACCTATGCTACACAAGGAGCTAAAAGTGTTTGTTGAAGACTTCTGCTACACAGAGAGCTTAAAGTGTTTGTTGAAGACCTATGCCCCACAGGGAGCTGAAAGTGTTTGTTGAAGATTCTTGCATCACAGGGAGTTGAAATGGGTGTCCGGTTAGCGCAATCGATAGGCGGTTGGCTTACCACGGCAACAGCCGGGGTTCGTACCCTGGCGAGGACACCTGGGTTTTACTAATTCCCTAAAAATTAGTAGGAGCCGCGATAGCTCAGTGGTTAGTGAACTGGACTACTACGGACAAGGGGTAGGGTTCGATCCCAACCGACGGCTCCGGGTTCACCCAGCCTTAAATGGGTACCGGATTTTTTCTGGGAAAGTAAAACAGCACGGGCGTAATACCGACCACATTACCCCAAAAATCATGTGCTGAAGGTCTGTAAAATATAGGGTCACTAACACCATATTTACATATATATGTAAATTTATATGTGTCTAAGGAAAATACTTGGTATAGAATGGAACGAATTCAAAACAAACGAGGAAATTAGAGAAATCGCCAATCAACCACTAATATCTTCAGTAATAAAGAAAAGACGATGGTCATACGTTGGACATGTGATGAGAAGAGATAATAATCGAATAGCAAAGCAAGCCCTCATATGGGAAACAACAGGTAAAAGAAAAAGAGGAAGACCCAGGGAGACACTGAGAAGAACATTGATGAGAGAGGCAAGAGCAGCAGGAATCGGCTCCCTCAATGAGATAGAACTGCTTGCACAGAACAGAGACAGATGGCGAGATTTAATAAAATATCTTTAAAAGAAAACTGCTAGAACAAAAATTCATATAGGAGAAGGTGTATCTTGGTCTACGCCCTATGGGCCGGTTACGGCTCGAAAGGTCAATAGATAGATAGATAGAACACCATATTTCCCTATACGCCACTTGGCGTGACGGGGGGTACTTTACTTTACTAGGGAGTTGAAAGTGTTTGTTGAAAACCTATGCTCTACATGGAGCTTAAAGTGTTTGTTGAAGACCTATGCCCTACAGGGAGCTGAAAGTGTTTGTTGAAGATCTCAGCTCCACAGGGAGTTGAACGTGTTTGTTGAAGACCTATGCCCCACAGGGAGCTTAAAATGTTTGTTGAAGACATATGCTCCACAGGGAGCTGAAAGTGTTTGCTGAAGACCTATGCTCCACAGGGAGTTTAAAGTGTTTGTTGAAGACATGCGCCACGGGGAGTTAAAAGTGTTTGTTGAAGACCTATGCTCCACAGGGAGCATAAAGTGTATATTGAAGACCTGTGCTCCACAGGGAGCTGAAAGTGTATATTGAATACATATGCTCCACAGGAAGCACAAAGTGTATATTGAAGACCTGTGCTCCATATGGAGCAAAAAGTGTATATTGAAGACCTGTGCTCCACAGGGAGCTGAAAGGAAGACAAAGAAGAAATTTATTAAATGTAAATTATAGTGTTCATACATATCGCTCGTGAATTAATTTGAAAATCGTCGCTGCATAGATTTATCCCCCGACCTCTTTTCCTCTCTCTCTCTTTCTTTTTTTCGTTGTCTTCTTCTACTACCATTTCTTCTTACTCTTCTTCTACTTCTTCTTCTTCTGCTGCTACTTTATTTTCTTCTACTTCATCTTGTACTTCTTCTTCTACTTCTAATTATAATTATTCTTCTTATACTTCATATTCTACTTTATCTCCTACTTCATTCGTCTACTTTATATTCTACTTCTTCTTCTGCTCCTTCTAGTTCATCTTCTACTTATTCTTCTACTTCTTCTACATCTGTTTCTACAGCTTCTACATCTCATTTTTCCACTTCTTCTTCTGCTCTTTCTTCTTCTTTTTCTTTTACGTCTCTCTCTCTCTTCTGCTTCTTCTTTTTTCTTCCTCGTTTATGTTGCTTCTACTACAACTTTTATTTCCGCCACTGCTTCCTCTTCCTCTTCCCGGCTCCTGACAATAATCATAGTATGACATGGACAACGAAAACTGAAATGAAATCAAATGGGTAGACAGATTCACACATGGACAAATACAAACTGAAATGAAATCAAATGGGTAGACAGATTCACACATGGACAAATACAAACTGAAATGAAGTCAAATGGGCAGACAGACTCACACATAGACAAAAAGAGAATAAAAACTAAAGAGCCTCGTTCCGCCAAGTGGCGTATAGGGAATACGGTGTTAGTGACCATAACTTTTACAGACCTTCAGCACATGATTTTTTGGGTAATGTGGTCGGTATTACACCCGCTCTGCTTTACTTTCCCAGAAAAAAATTGGGTACCCATTTAAGGTGAACCCGGAAGCCGTCGGTTCGGATCGAACCCTACCTCTTGTCCTTTGTAGTCCAGTTCACTAACCACTGAGCTATCGCGGCTCCCACATAGACAAATAAAAACTAAAATTAAGTCGAATAGGTAGACAGACTCACATATAGACAAATAAAAACTAAAATTAAGTCGAATAGGTAGACAGACTCACACATAGACAAATAAAAACTAAAATTAAGTCGAATAGGTAGACAGACTCACACATAGACAAATAAAAACTAAAATTAAGTCGAATAGGTAGACAGACTCACATATAGACAAATAAAAACTAAAATTAAGTCGAATAGGTAGACAGACTCACATATAGACAAATAAAAACTAAAATTAAGTCGAATAGGTAGACAGACTCACATATAGACAAATAAAATAAAATGTGTTTATATTCCTTTAGTCCTTTAGTTTTCAGTTTGAGGTGGCATCTTGCAGTCGAAGCATTCCCATATCCGCTTTGATGACCCGTTCCAGCAACCATCGAAATGTTCGTCGACTGATTATTCCTGTCGTGCTTTAATTGAAAATGTCGTCTTGTTTACAAAAAGTTATAAAGATAACATTTTAAGCTAACCATATTTAAACTTTTCACTGAAAAGTACCCAATATAATAACTATATTTGTCTGAAATAATACAAACACTCACTCATACGTGTCATATATATCAAAATTAGAGTCTGAAGTAATACAAACACTCACTCATACGAGTCCTATATATCAACATTAGAGTCTGAAATAATACAATGACTCACTCATACGCCCCCCCCCCCCCCCCCCAAAGTATCAACATTACAAATGGCTGGGTCTTCAGTTAGGCATGTAACTAATATAGTTGTTTTCGTTACGTCCAGAGTTGTAGTAAAATTGTAGAACTCTCCGATACAAAGGTTAAAAATAGCAACGTTTTCTCTTTCTCTTTTGTCTGACGTAATATCCGCCAAAATGAACAGCCTGTGGCACAAGGTAACAAGTGACACTGTAACAGAGAGTTTTGGGGCCTGGGTTTATAAAAACAGTGAAGATAAATGCTGTCTGCTTTCAGAAAGTCTGGCTCGTGATTTTATCAGAATATTGTCTGTGCTTGTTGACGTCTGCATTCAACAGTAAAAACATAATTGCTGTCACTGTTTTTGATTCAGAAAATATATTAACGTTGTTTAGTTCTGACCGTATTTCTATTTTAACTGTAACAATGTTTTAGACCATAATAGTAGGATAGTCTTGCAAAAACAGGAAAATGATAGAGACAGAATAAGATAGTCATAAAAAAACAACAGATATGTAGACATGCAAGTCAGTGTAATCAATTATTTAAATTAAAATCGTCAGGAAATTTATAAACAATGTATAAAAGGAAACTTATAAAAATGTATATAAATATATGAAGACACAACAGATAAAATGGTTTGCCCGCGTGACAAAGCAGAGTGATCAAAAGACAGTACAACGAGCCATCAAAAACGTTGCGAGAATGTCAGACCCAAGGGTTGATCACGAAAACGTTGGATCAGTGGAATGTTAGAAGTACTAGGAAACATAACAGCAGCAGAAGCGAACAGAAGAGCAAAAGACCGCAGATTATATCTCCCCTCGACGCTGAAAGGCAAATGAGGAAGGAAAGAGGAAGAAGAAGGAAACGTATAGGACCATAACCCACGAACAATGTTTCTCTATCTTTAACGGCTTCTCTGTTTCCGGTCAGCCTTATGTTCTTGCTTGAAAATTGCAATAACTTCTCTCTTCTATGTAACCCATCCATGTTTCCTTTTCTCCTGTGGGTTTCATGACAACGCTAGTTTTGCTATATTGACTCAGGATTTTTAAGTGTACGTCTTATCCATATCCATCTCCTATTCATAATATGTTGCTTGAATGATATTGTTATGTTCTTTCCCGGAGAAAAACTCTTTCTGTTTTTTTTTTATTTAGTCACACATTGAGATATTCACAAATTTCCACATACACTTTTTGCTACTGAGAATAAGTTTTTATTTTTGCTTTCCTTCACTATAATCTCTAACATTTCTTGTAACTCATTTTCACTCTTGGCGATTATGACGGAATCATCAGCATACCATTGTTATGTATATTATGACCTCCAATTGTTATTCCAGGCATGTCCCTTTTAGATCTTAAAATAATCTTTCTATACAGGTTAAACAAAAAGGAGCCGCGATAGCTCAATGGTTAGTGAACTGGACTACAAAGGACAAGGCGTAGGGTTCGATCCCAACCGACGGCTTCCGGGTTCACCCAGCCTTAAATGGGTACCGGATTTTTTCTGGGAAAGTAAAGCAGCACGGGCCGACCACATTACCCCTAAAATCATGTGCTGAAGGTCTGTAAAATATATGGTCACTAACACCATATTTCCCTATATGCCACTTGGCGTGACAGGGGTACTTTACTTTACTTACAGGTTAAACAAATCTGGTAACAGCACACAACCTTGCCTAACACCCTGTTTTATATGTTGAAACATATCAAATTGATTTCCAGTTCTTATGACCGCTGTTCTTTGCCAGTACATGTTCTTTATTCTTCTTAGATCTTTGCTGTCAACGTTTATGCCATCTGAAATTTTAATTATTTCTTAGTGCTTTACTTTCTCAAATACTCTGGTATAATCTGTGAAACGTAGGTATATATCTGATTTTACCTCTATGGCATTTTCTAATAAAGCACGTATGACGTATATGGCGTTGTTCGTACCTTTATCTTCAGCAAAACGCCACTGTGCATCACTAGTTTCTGGACTGATTTTGTTTCGCACCCTTTGCATGACGAATCTTAGTCATGTTTTAGTCATGTGACTCATAAGGCTTTTTGTGGGATGACTATTAAAGCAGGTAAAAGAATGTAAATATCTAGGAACAATGTTAACCACAGATGGTAGATGTACAACAGAGGTGAGATGCAGAACGGCTCAGGCAAAAGCAGCTTTTAAAAAATGAGGAAGGTACAGTGTTATTCTGTAGGGAAGCGAAGTAGCAAACTCCGTTAACAGGGAACAATAGGTCGCCTCATTTAAGATTTCAGGAGTGGTAGTGGGCTACTTCACAAAAATAAAAATATTCAACTCCAATGTTATGTCACTCTATTACATGGCTGTGAAACATGGAGAACAACAAAACTGACAATCGTGAAGATACAGACTTTCATTAATGGATGCTTACGCAGAATAAAAGGGTGTAAACGGCAGGACAAAATCACTAGCATGGAATTATGGAAATGTACCAGTGAAATACCAGTGGATAAAGAGATACAGCGAAGACGATACCGTTGGACAGGACACACACTGCGAAAGCCAACTGAGAGTATTACACAACAGGCCTTTTTTTGAAATCCCCAGTGGAAAAGACAAAGAGGAAGACCAACGAATTTATAGAGAAGACAGATAGAAGCAGAGATGAAGATGATGGGGAAGACATGGAATGATCTTTATAGAATAGCAAGAAACAGAACAGCTTGGAAAGTGTTCGTTGAAGACCTATGCTCCACAGGGAGCTGAAAAGTAGAAGAAGAGTACGTTACTTCGTACATAGTATCTTCTTCACACGACTTGACAATGTGCTCAACTATTTTTTCAGTAGAGCTGATTGAAGAGCACCAGGTTGGGATTAAATCGACGTTAATTTTATAGTCAAAATTTCGCCACAAATTCTCTTTTAATAATGAAGTTGCTAGTATATCAAAGATTTCACTAACATAATATTGTTTTCTTTGGAAAGTACAAAACATCATCCGGAGAGATGCAAAATAAAAGGATGGAAATGGCAGGACAAAATCACTAACATAGAATTCTGTGAAAGTACCAGTCAAATACCAGTGGATAAAGAGATACAGCGAAGACGATGGTGCTGGATAGGACACACACTACGGAAGCTAAATGAGCGTTTTACACAACAGGCGCTTTTTAGAATCTCCAAGGTAAATACAAAGTGGAAGACCAAAATATTCTTGGAGAAGACAGATGGAAGCAGAGATGAAGATGATGCAGAAGACATGGAATGATCTTTAAAAAATGGCAAGAAATAGAAAGGGCTGGAAAGTGTTTGTGAAGACCTGTGCTACACAGGGAGCTGAACGTGTTTTTTGAAGACCTATGTTCCACAGAGAGCTAAAAGTGTTTGTTGAAGAGCTATGCTACACAGGGAGCTAAAAGCGTTTGTTGAACACCTATGCTACACAGGGAGCTAAAAGCGTTTGTTCAAGACCTATACCCCACAGGGAGCTGAAAGTGTTTGTTGAAGATCTATGCTACACGGGGAGTTGAAAGTGTTTGTTCAAGATCTGTGCTTCACAGGGAGTTGAAAGTGTTTGTTGAAGACCTATGCTTCACGGGAGTTGAAAGTGTTTGTTGAAGATCTATGCTTCACGGGGAGTTGAAAGTGTTTGTTGAAGATCTATGCTTCACGGGGAGTTGAAAGTGTTTGTTGAAGATCTATGCTTCACGGGGAGTTGAAAGTGTTTGTTGAAGATCTATGCTTCACGGGGAGTTGAAAGTGTTTGTTAAAGATCTATGCTTCACGGGGAGTTGAAAGTGTTTGTTGAAGATCTATGCTTCACGGGGAGTTGAAAGTGTTTGTTGAAGACCTATGCTACACAGGGAGTTGAAAGTGTTTGTTCAAGATCTATGCTACACGGGGAGTTGAAAGTGTTTGTTGAAGACCTATGCTACACAGGGAGTTGAAAGTGTTTGTTGAAAACCTATACCCCACAGGGAGTTGAAAGTGTTTGTTGAAGATCTATGCTTCACGGTGAGTTGAAAGTGTTTGTTGAAGATCTATGCTACACAGGGAGTTGAAAGTGTTTGTTGAAGATCTATGCTACACAGGGAGTTGAAAGTGTTTGTTGAAGACCTATGCTACACAGGGAGTTGAAAGTGTTTGTTGATGACCTATGCTTCACGGGGAGTTGAAAGTGTTTTTTTCAAGATCTATGCTTCACAGGGAGTTGAAAGTGTTTGTTGAAGACCTATGCTACACAGGGAGTTGAGAGTGTTTGTTCAAGACCTATGCTACACAGGGAGTTGAAAGTGTTTGTTGAAGACCTATGCTATACAGGGAGTTGAAAGTGTTTGTTCAAGACCTATGCTACATAGGGAGTTGAAAGTGTTTGTTGAAGACCTATGCTACACAGGGAGTTGAAAGTGTTTGTTCAAGATCTATGCTACACAGGGAGTTGAAAGTGTTTGTTGAAGGCCTATGCTACACAGGGAGCTGAAAGTGTTTGTTTAAGACCTATGCTACACAGGGAGCTGAAAGTGTTTGTTGAAGGCCTATGCTACACAGGGAGCTGAAAGTGTTTGTTGAAGACCTATGCTACACAGGGAGCTGAAAGTGTTTGTTTAAGACCTATGCTACACAGGGAGCTGAAAGTGTTTGTTGAAGACCTATGCTACACAGGGAGCTGAAAGTGTTTGTTGAAGGCCTATGCTACACAGGGAGCTGAAAGTGTTTGTTGAAGACCTATGCTACGCAGGGAGCTGAAAGTGTTTGTTCAAGATCTATGCTACACAGGGAGTTGAAAGTGTTTGTTGAAGACCTATGCTACACAGGGAGTTGAAAGTGTTTGTTGAAGACCTATGCTACACAGGGAGTTGAAAGTGTTTGTTGAAGACCTATGCTACACAGGGAGTTGAAAGTGTTTGTTGAAGACCTATGCTCCACATGGAGCTGAAATGTAGAAGAAGATCCGGAAGAATGGATGGTCTAGAGGTAAGACGTCGGCCTCTTGATAGGAAGATCCTGGGTTCAATTACACCAGTGGGAATATATTTTTTTTAATTGAATCCGTGGATATTGTTGTGGATTTACCTTCCCTAGGTAGTTGTGTCCGATGTCTAGCCCTCTCAAATAACGGCAAAATATAGGGGGTCGTGTTTGTGGGCTTTCGCGCATGTTTAAGAAAAGCTGGCAGTTAAAAATTGAATAGAAAAAATCAACATTGTCGCTGCCTGGGCAAAATTGTCAGCAAAAAATCTGGCCATCCTGAAGGATCCCAGGCCTTTGTTACGGGGGTCAGGGTTCTCCTTGTAGGTCTCAATATTCAATGGGAAAATCGGAGCACATATGGAATATTACGACGTGCAGGAATGATGATACCGACATAACATATGAAAACATCATCTGGTTAAGGATAAAATTGTTTCCTTTCTCTGTACTTACTATGGCTGATCAGAAGCTTAACAAAACACCATTGTTAAACAGCTACTTAAAAAAAAAAAAAATAGAAGTCTTAGCTCTTGAGCAAAACGACATGAATTAATTCAACTCAGATTTGATCTAACCTGCTGGAAGCGAAGCAGATTTTAAAAGTTGAATACTGGAGTGATCGAGCGAAGCACGAAACGAAAACAACGGTCCAAATGTGTAAGGAAATAGAGGCTACAGTTTGGATATTTTGAAATAGCACGAATTACTTTTTGTAGGTTCCGAATGGTAAAAGAAAGCAAGGAAAATCACAAGAAATTCTACGGAGAAAAAATTAACAAAACTGGTACAATTATGGCCATTGAAACAATGTATCACTGAATCGTCACATATTGGGAGCTTTGATTTATGACATATGTTCCCATTTAGCACAAGTTGAACTAACTAACAACATATCTAAGCTAGAAGATATTCTAATTAGCTACCGTAACTACCAACATACGTAAGATAGATGTTATTCTGGTTAGTTACCTTAACAACCAACACACCTAAGATAGATGTTATTCTGGTTGGTTACCTTAACTACCAACACATCTAAGATAGATGTTATTCTGGTTGGTTACCTTAACTACCAACACATCTAAGATAGATGTTATTCTGGTTAGTTACCTTAACTACCAACACGCCTAAGATAGATGTTATTCTGGTTAGTTACCTTAACTACCAACACATCTAAGATAGATGTTAATCTAGTTAGTTACCTTAACTACCAACACATCTAAGATAGATGTTATTCTAGTTAGTTACCTTAACTACCAACATATCTAAGATAGATGTTATTCTAGTTAGTTACCTTAACTACCAACATATCTAAGATAGATGTTATTCTAGTTAGTTACCTTAACTACCAACACGCCTAAGATAAATGTTATTCTAGTTAGTTACCTTAACTACCAACACATCTAAGGTAGATGTTATTATAGTTAGTTACCTTAACTACCAACATATCTAAGGTAGATGTTATTCTAGTTAGTTACCTAACTACTAACACATCTAAGATAGATGTTATTCTAGTTAGTTACCTTAACTACCAACACATCTAAGGTAGATGTTATTCTAGTTAGTTACCTTAACTACCAACACACCTAAGATAGATGTTATTCTAGTTAGTTACCTTAACTACCAACACACCTAAGATAGATGTTATTCTAGTTAGTTACCTTAACTACCAACACACCTAAGATAGATGTTATTCTGGTTAGTTACCTTAACTACCAACACACCTAAGATAGATGTTTTTCTGGTTAGTTACTTTAACTACCAACACACCTAAGATAGATGTTATTCTGGTTAGTTACCTTAACTACCAACATACCTAAGATAGATGTTATTCTAGTTAGTTACCTTAACTACCAACATACCTAAGATAGATGTTATTCTAGTTAGTTACCTTAACTACCAACATACCTAAGATATATGTTATTCTGGTTAGTTACCTTAACTACCAACATACCTAAGATATATGTTATTCTAGTTAGTTACTTTAACTACCAACACACCTAAGACAGATGTTATTCTAGTTAGTTACCTTAACTACCAACATACCTAAGATAGATGTTATTCTGGTTAGTTACCTTAACTACCAACATACCGAGGATATATGTTATTCTGGTTAGTTACCTTAACTACCAACATACCTAAGATATATGTTATTCTGGTTAGTTACCTTAACTACCAACATACCTAAGATATATGTTATTCTGGTTAGTTACCTTAACTACCAACATACCTAAGATATATGTTATTCTAGTTAGTTACCTTAACTACCAACATACCTAAGATAGATGTTATTCTAGTTAGTTACCTTAACTACTAACACATCTAAGGTAGAAGTTAAACTAATTAGTTACCTTAACTACCAATACATCTAAGGTAGAAGTTATACTAATTAGTTACCTTAACTACTTACACATCTAAGGTAGAAGTTATACTAATTAGTTACCTTAACTACTTACACATCTAAGGTAGAAGTTATACTAATTAGTTATCTTAACTACTAACACATCCAATGTAGAGGTTATACTAATTAGTTATCTGAACTACCAATACATCTAAGGTAGAAGTTACACTAATTAGTTATCTTAACTACCAACACATCTAAGTTAGAAGTTATTTCAATTAGTTAGCTAAACTACCAACACATCTAAGTTAGAAGTTATTTTAATTAGTTAGCTAAACTACCAACACATCTAAGTTAGAAGTTATTTCAATTAGTTAGCTAAACTACCAACACATCTAAGTTAGAAGTTATTTCAATTAGTTAGCTAAACTACCAACACATCTAAGGTAGAAGTTATTTCAATTAGTTACCTAAACTACCAACACATCTAAGGTAGACGTTGTTCTAGTTAGTTACTTTAACTTTCAACACATCTAAACTAGCACCTATTGTAATTATTTACCTCTCGGTGTCAAGACACACAACAGTACCTTGGCTATGAGTAGCTAGGGACTCATATTTGACTGTTTGTGTTTCAGGAACAGCGACGTTAACTCAGCAAGATCTTGCTTAGCTTTCTCGCTTTTGCTCAGAAAACCGGCTAATGATTATTGCTATTTTTTTAAAGTAGAGATTAAGAGGAAAGGCAACCTGATATTAAATAATACTTAAGATGTCGTATTTGAGTTGAAGAAGTGGTTGGTTATTATGGCTTAGGAGAAAGAAATAAAAGAGGTGATAAACTTAATTGACAGGGCAAGAACACATACACAACATGATGATAGGAAACACCTGGTTAAAGCAACATCCAAGTCGTCTGAGGACATTGAAAGCCCAGGAGACAACGCACGTAATCAAATTGATTACATAATGCTAAGCAATAGATTTAGAAACAGTGTGGTGTGTGTGAAAACTAGACCAGGGGTAGATTGCAATAGTGATCATGTACCAGTTGTGGGAAAGCTTAGAGTAAAATTAAAAACAACAAAACGAGCCTCAATTAACATCACGTTAAATTTAGATTTACTCAAATCAGACAAGAAGCTGCACGACAAATATAAAATCACAATTCAGAATCAGTACAATGTAATAGAGAAGATACAAAGCATTGATGAACAATGGGAAATGCTAAAAGAATCAATGCAGCAAACATCAAAAGAGTTCATACCACCAGTGAGGACAAATTCAAGAAAGAAATGGATGACAGATGACATTTTGCAGCTAATGGATACAAGAAGAAGAAATAAAGAAAATAAAGATGAGTATAGGAGATTAAATAAAGAAATTGTAATAAAATGCAATGAAGCAAAAGAGGCATGGCTAAAAGAGAGATGCAAAGAGATTGAAATGCAACAAAAAGGAGATGCTAAAGCTATATACAAACAAATTGAGGAATTAACAGGAAGACACACGCAATAAAAAAAATGGATGTCTAAGATCAAAGGAAGGAGAACTGTTGATTGATCAAGAAAACATAAGGGAACGATGGACAGAATACATTATAGATCTTTATAATGATGAACGAACGGAAGTAAATATTAAGGATAATGGAGAAGGACCAGAAATACTCAGAGAAGAAGTGGAAGACGCCTTGTGCAATATGAAAGTAGGTAAAGCTCCTGGACCAGATAATATAACTAAAGAAGAGATTGAAGTCATGGGTGATTTTGGAATAGGAATAATAACAAAAATATTGAATGATATCTACAACAGTGGATATATGCCAGACCAGGGGATATCAAATCAATATTCATAGCCCTACCAAATAAGTGTGGTGCGATTGAATGCGATGATTATCGCACAATAAGCCTTATGAGTCATATGACTAAGATATTACTAAGAATCATCATTCGAAGAGTGCGAAACAAAATGAGTCCAGAATTTAGCGATGAACAATGTGGTTTTGTTAGAGATAAAGGAACAAGCATGCCATTTATATCATAAGATCTTTAGTAGAAAGAGACATAGAGGTGAAAACAGATCTTACCTATGTTTCATAGACAGCAAAGATCTATGAATAATAAAGAACATGTACTGGCAACAAACAGCGGCCATAAGAACTGGAAATCTGTTGGGGATATATTTCAACAAATCAAATAGGGTGTTAGACATGGTTCTGTGCTGTCACCAGATTTTCTTAAAATATGTAAAGTGAGACTATTTTAAGACCCATAAGGGGCGTGCATGGAATAACAGTTGGACGTCATAATATAAATAAGCTAAGGTTTGATGATAATACAGACTTAATCGCTAAGAGTGAAAACGAGTTACAAAAAAATATTAGACATTATTGTGAAGGAAAGCAAAAATAAAGGACTCAGACTTAATATAAAAAAGATAGAAGTAATGGTAGTAAAAGAATAACAATACATCACCGCAACACACAATAAAGACAAGTGAAACAATATTAAAACAGGTAAATGAATTTAAATATATGGGAACAATGTTCACCTCATATGGTAGATGTACAACAGTAATAGGATGCAGAATGGCTCAGGCAAAAGCAGCTTTCCACAAAAGAAAAATGAGGAAGATACTGTGCAATCCATGTTTGACAATAGAAACATGAAAAAGAGTTCTTAAATGTTAGGTAGAGCCAGTCTTAACATATTGATGTGAATCATGGACAATAGGACAACATACAAGAAGATCACTGGAGTCTGTAGAAATGTGGTTTTACAGAAGAATATTGAGAATATCGTGGACAGCTAAGAAGAGTAATGAAAGCATTCTGAAAGAGGCCAAAGCAAAGAGATAGCTAATTTCCAATATTAGGAAGAAACAATCATCATTTTTGGCTACGTAATGAGGAGGTAACAGCTGGAATATATTGTAACAACTAAATTGAGGGACGAAGAGATAGAGTAGAAAGATGGAAGAATATTGAAAAGATACCAGACAGCTTAAGAGAATGGCTTGGCAGAAAGTCAACAACAGAAATGGTAAATACCTGTCGAAATCGAAAGTTATGGAGAGACATGATCACCTACGCCAGCAGGCATAGTACTTAATGATGATTATTTGTTAGGCCTAAAGACACAAATGACACAACTTTTTGTAAACAACAACACGTGACATCTACACCCACTCAACTCTTTTAAAGGCTGATCATGAAGCGGTTTAGTCTTTAGCTCAACGCTAGAAGAAAAGGAATAAAAAGATATTTCCTTATCTGAGACAAAGCACACTTGAAGTATGGATTGTTGTGCGATGAGTGGAATCCGACGACTAACACAAACACTATGTGGCGACAGCAATAAAGTTCTTCTAAGCCAAATTTCGATTTAAATAATGTTTCTTGTTGGCTTTTTTTCATATTGTACTATGCAACCTTTATTTCGAAATGTTTGACATCGTTAGAATAAGGATATTATTATTGCACGATGCTTTCCATTATTTCGTGACGTTTTGTCACTGTTACTAGATATTTGCAATTACATAAAGTCGGTTGTCTCAATTTCAAGAGGTGTGTCCTCATTTCAAAATGTTTTTTTTTTTCGTTTTACTCAAGTTTGCCTTTCTTTTAAGGGGTTTACATTTGTTTCAGATATTTGTCCTTATTTCAAGAAGTCTGTATCACAAATTTGACGACGTTTTTCTTCATTTAAGGATCAGTTGGGGCCGGAATTAGAACAACAAAAAGAAACTAAGAAACGCAACTCCGCATTAATTAGCATAATGGTTCTGAAAGTGACGCGCTTCATGGATTTTTGTGGTGAATTAACAGCTTAGTCATGAAGTCACCGACCCGTGGCGATCATCAACTCGTGATGTTTCAAGCGTGTATAACACCTTCCCTTTAATCCGGCATCTCCTGTTGTCTGGGCACTTGTTTATCATTCTTGGTCACTTCAAATTAGGCAACTTTTACAGTAAAGGAATAGAAGCCACACAAATTAATGCGACATTTCTTATTCAAAGTTCACTGACTGTTATCCTCGTTGTCACTCGTCTTTGAAAGGGCGTTAAACTGGTGCAGTTGCGTCCTTGCAATTGTAGTTTGTAGCAAGGAGCGATGTTTAATGCGTCTTTATACAAGATATTCAACTACATTGGGCATACTATAACCAGTGATGGAAAATGTACGACTGAAATAAATAAAAGAATAGGAATGACAAAAAGTAATTTTAATGTCATGAAGAACATACTAACATCAAAACAAATAACACCATGCCTAAAACTAAGAATAGCAAAATGCAATGTCTTCTCAACATTTATATATGGTGCAGAAACATGGACATTAGACAAGAAAACAGAACAGAGAATTGAAGCCTTTGAAATGGGGATATATAGAAGAATATGTAGAATTAGATGCAAGGAGGCAGAGGCAGACCAAGACTAACATGGATGAGTAACATCAAAAATGGACAAACCAGTCTATGACAACCTGCACCATCAAAGCAAGAAACAGAGCAGAATGGCGCTCAGTGGTAGCCAACCTTCGTTGCGGAGATGGCACTCGATGATGATGATTCAACTGCAATGCAGCCTTTTTTTGAGGGGGGGGGGAGTACTGAATGTGGTCTCCCTCGTCGATACATACAAGATTTTGTTTTCGTGGCTCTTCTACAGGTGGATTCAGATCTTGATCAGGACTAGCGAAATCAGTTTTTGATTTCGTGAACAATTCGAGAATGTAAAGACTACATCTTCTTTTACTGCTTCTAATTATTTTTTTTTCTTTGGCTCTCAAAAAGAAAAAAATTAGATGATCCGTAATTTTAAAAAAAAAAAAGTACAATGCTCTATGCATCTGTTAGTGCAATGCTCTGTGCATCTGTTAGTGCAATGCTCTGTGCATCTGTTAAAACCCCTTGTCCTCGTATGTAGCAGATCGCTTGCGCAAAAAAAAGGATGAAAATGGCAGGACAAAATCACTAACACAGAATGATGGAAAATAACAGTCAAATACCAGTGGACAAGGAGCTACAACGAAAACGGTGGCGCTGGATAGAAGCACACTGCGGAAATCAACTGAGAGTATTACTCAACAGGCCCTTTTTGTACTCGTTGGCCCTACTGTACCCGTTGTATTACTCATGTACCCACTTTATTCCCACTGTACTATTGCACTCCTATTGTACCCATTGCACTCTTACTGTATACATAGCACTACCATTGTATCCATTGTATTCCTACTGAACCCATCGCACTGCTACTGTATCCCCTGCACCTCTATTGTATTCATCGCACTCCTACTGTATACATTGTATTCCTACTGTATACATCGCACTTCTACTGTATACATTGAATTCCTACTGTATACATCGCACTTCTCCTGTATACATTGATTTCACTCCTACTGTATACATTGAATTCCTGCTGTATACATCTCACTTCTACTGTATACATTGATTTCCTGCTGTATACATCGCACTCCTACTGTATACATTGATTTCCTGCTGTATACATCTTACTTCTACTGTATACATTGAATTCCTGCTGTATACATCACACTTCTACTGTATACATTGAATTCCTACTGTATACATCGCACTTCTACTGTATACATTGATTTCACTCCTACTGTATACATTGAATTCCTGCTGTATACATCTTACTTCTACTGTATACATTGAATTCCTGCTGTATACATCACACTTCTACTGTATACATTGAATTCCTGCTGTATACATCTTACTTCTACTGTATACATTGAATTCCTGCTGTATACATCTTACTTCTACTGTATACATTGAATTCCTGCTGTATACATCACACTTCTACTGTATACATTGATTTCCTGCTGTATACATCTCACTTCTACTGTATACATTGATTTCCTGCTGTATACATCGCACTCCTACTGTATACATTGATTTCCTGCTGTATACATCTTACTTCTACTGTATACATTGAATTCCTGCTGTATACATCACACTTCTACTGTATACATTGAATTCCTGCTGTATACATTGAATTCCTGCTGTATACATCTCACTTCTACTGTATACATTGTATTCCTGCTGTATACATTGAATTCCTGCTGTATACATTGAATTCCTGCTGTATACATTGAATTCCTGCTGTATACATCACACTTCTACTGTATACATTGAATTCCTGCTGTATACATTGAATTCCTGCTGTATACATCACACTTCTACTGTATACATTGAATTCCTGCTGTATACATTGAATTCCTGCTGTATACATCTCACTTCTACAGAAACCAACAAGACTTCAACCTCCAGCACATGCATGAAGACTGCGGCTGTGACAAAAGCAATCACGTCACGTGGCTGGTTAAAGGGCCGACAACACATGCGGTCATATTGACTGACTCGCTAAGCTTTCTTCCCCGGATTGATAAGAACACATTTTGCAGGGTGTGGGTACATCAACTCGACATGGTCTCCTGTCGACATCCTAACTTGGACATACTGCCCAGTACACGCGGGAGTTCTCAGCAGTAAGATGGCTGACAGGTTGGTGGGACCTGCCATTGCGCAGGAAGCCTTAGAATTGGACACGTGTGACATTGCGAGGGCTTAAAAAAAGCCACCTCTCACAGGATGGCAACAAGGAAGCTGAGGATAACCCACACAATGAAAAAATTGTGGAACACGGCGCCGAAAAGCAGGAAGAACATCATCAGTGGCAACGAACGCAACACGTGCAATCAATGCAGGACAGGAACCATCTGTAAATGAACACTTCGATGGTTGTTGAAACGGACAGAAGAGTAGATAGGGGAATACCCCGACTTCTTTGACGCCATTTCCAACTGAAGACTAGAGATCATTGCACTCCAGATTTTTCCATTGTACTCCTACCTCATTCACTGCACTCCTATTGTATCCATTGCATCCCTACTGTATCCATCGCATTTCTACTGTATCCATTGCCCACTTGCTGTACCCATCGTACTCCTACTGTACTCATCGTGCTCCAATTGTACCCATTGTGCTTCTACTGTACCCATCGTACTCCTACTGTACCCATCGTACTCCTATTGTACCCATTGTACTCCTACTGTACCCATCGACTCCCGCTGTACCCATCGTACTCCTACTGTACTCATCGTACTCCTATTGTACCCATTGCGCTCCTACTGTATCCATCGACTCCCGCTGTACCTATTGTACTCCTACTGTACTCATCGTGATCCCACGGTATCCATTGACTCCTAGTGTACCCATTGTACCCCTACTGTATCCACTGACTCCTAGTGTACCCATAGTACCCCTACTGTATCCACTGACTCCTAGTGTACCCATAGTACCCCTACTGTATCCACTGACTTCTAGTGTACCCATTGTACCCCTACTGTATCCACTGACTCCTAGTGTACCCATTGTACCCCTACTGTATCCACTGACTCCTAGTGTACCCATTGTACCCCTACTGTATCCACTGACTCCTAGTGTACCCATTGTACCCCTACTATATCCACTGACTCCTAGTGTACCCATTGTACCCCTACTGTATCCACTGACTCCTAGTGTACCCATTGTACCCCTACTGTATCCACTGACTCCTAGTGTACCCATTGTACCCCTACTGTATCCACTGACTCCTAGTGTACCCATTGTACCCTACTGTATCCACTGACTCCTAGTGTACCCATTGTACCCCTACTGTATCCACTGACTCCTAGTGTACTCATTGTACCCCTACTGTATCCACTGACTCCTAGTGTACTCATTGTACCCCTACTGTATCCACTGACTCCTAGTGTACCCATTGTACCCCTACTGTATCCACTGACTCCTAGTGTACCCATTGTACCCCTACTGTATCCACTGACTCCTAGTGTACCCATTGTACCCCTACTGTATCCACTGACTCCTAGTGTACCCATTGTACCCTTACTGTATCCACTGACTCCTAGTGTACCCATTGTACCCCTACTGTATCCACTGACTCCTAGTGTACCCATTGTACCCCTACTGTATCCACTGACTCCTAGTGTACCCATTGTACCCCTACTGTATCCATGGCTCCTAGTGTACTCATTGTACCCCTACTGTATCCACTGACTCCTAGTGTACCCATTGTACCCCTACTGTTTTCACCGTGATCATTAATGGATGCTTGCGCATGACAAAATCACTAACATAAAATTATGAAAAAGTACCAGTCAAATACCATTGGATATAGAGATACAACGGAGACGATGGAGCTGAATAGGACACACACTGCGGAAACGAACTGAGAGTATTACACAACAGGCTCTTTTTGGAATTCAAGGGGGTAAAAGACAAAGTGAAAGACCAAAATATTCTTGGAAAAGACAGATGGAAGCAGAGATGAAGATGATGGGGAAAACATGAAATGATCCTAACAGAATGGCAAGAAACAGAACGACTTGGAAAGTGTTTATTGAAGACCTATGCTCCACAGGGAGTTGAAAGATATAAGAAGTAGAAGATCAAACCTTACATAAGACACGCATGTTATCTCGCCACATGTTCCTGTTCTGGGCGATCGGCTGAATCTCGGCAAAGCAGCTAAAGTCTACTGTTATTTTGTCTCTCTCCTTTGTGTTATTTGTTTTGCACTGACTTTATTCCGTAATTATTTTTTCTCTTTCAGTTGCCTCAAAACTGTATTGTTTGTTTTCTACTCCGCCCACCTTGTTATCCCATTCTTATGTAAATCATATTTTTTTTACGATTTCAACTTTTCTTGACTGTTTTATTCATATAATCTATATTTCTGATCAATGTAACAAGGGTGAATTGACATATAACTTTTCACTGTTTTTTCTGTTGGTATTTGTTAGCTTTTAGAATTCATTCCATGCTATATGATTTTTTTCTATCGGGGGGAGGGGGGGGGTGAAATAAAAATCCAGAGTCTCACACCTCGTGGTGACTGCTTTGTATAAGGCGCCCAACATGTATCCCTTTGGTTCTATTGTGAGACTCTCCGAGATACACCAGCAATGGTACTGTGTGTCGTAGTGATAGTTTTTTTTCCATGCTATTAAATGACAAAAGATATCAGACAGGTTAAGAGAATGGGGGAGCCGCGATAGCTCAGTGGTTAGTGAACTGGACTACAAAGGACAAGAGGTAGGGTTCGATCCTAACCGACGGCTTCCGGTTCATCCAGCCTTTAATGGGTACCGGATTTTTTTCCTGTGAAAGTAAAGCGGCACAGGCGTAATACCGACCACATTACCCCAACAATCATGTGCCGAAGGTCTGTAAAATGTATGGTCACTAACACCATATTCCCTATACGCCACTTGGCGTGACGGGGGTACTTTACTTTTTTTTTTTTTTAAGAGAATGGCTTGGCAGAAGGTCAACAACAAAAAAAATAAATAACTGTCGTGATCGAAAGTTGTGGAGAGACATGATAACCTACGCCAACAGGCCCGGTACTTGATGATGATTAAATGACAAGTTCGCCAAATGTAGATCCGTGCTATAAACATCGATAATAGTCATCAGTGACTATAAACTTGACTTTGTTTTGATAACAAAAGATAAATAGGTGCTGTGTGACCCAGTCCGCAATGGCACGGTCGATGTACGGAGAAACCACTACAATGATCCGTTTGTAGGGACACAGGTTCACAGAACAGAATGATCCATGTTCGTTGCGTAAGGTCACGCTCGGCTCACGAAGACGTTCTGACGTCAGTTGGAAGATACTAGTGACAGGTTCCCTCGTTCTGGTGGAGTTACATACAAAAATAATGTTACTACAAAGATATCAAATGTGACAACAATACAATTACAATAATGTACGATTTGTTTCAGTGTCACAGTACATTGTATGTAATCCCTGTTTATTTCTTTGTTTATCAAAGTAATTCAGTGTGTCTTTTTATATGTTTACTGAAGATGTCTGTATAGTTACATCGTTTACTATACTGTTATGTCGTTGAACTTTCGGCCAAAATGGCGGATAGACAGCAGGAACCGTTAAAGGCTGTGTCTTGCTTGCGTTCACCCGATGACTAAAGTATTCTAGTAGACTACAGAATTACTCTTGATCATCCGTCCTTAAAAGGACGTTAAGTGGGTGTGTCTGCGTTGTGTTGTTGTTTACAGTATAACTGTGATATTTGCACCTTTCGGCCCAACACATCCGACTTCAGCACGAAGGCTGTGTCTAAAAAGTGTTCCTTGTTGCATTTTCCTCATATTCCGAGTCCAGCTTGCTGCCGGAACTACTGTGTTAAGTGCTCTGTGCACACCGTGAGCTGTGTGCTTCATCCGTTTCGATCGTGTTTGAATATTCCGATTGCTTAATTAGAGTGATGATATCGTATGACGGGGAATAGATTGCTGTGTTCACTTTCTGTGCGGTTTCGCCTTATGTCTTTCGACGTGTGCTGATACTGCTATGGTGAGGACTGCAGCTACCTTTCTTTGTTTGGGAGATGATATATTAATTCGGATAATTCCACTGGCACGAGCGATTGAGCAATTATGGATTTTAATTCGTTTGCAGTTACATATAAAACAGCATGAGAGATAAGATCAGGAATGAAGAACTGGGGAAAAAGCTAGGAATACCCCCTGCCATAGAATATATAAAGAAACAACAGATAAAATGGTCTGGTCACGGGACAGAGGCAGAGTGATCAAAATACAACACAACAAGCCTTCAATAAACGTGGTGACCAATACCGGACCCAAGTGTCGACCACAAAATAATGGATCGATGGGAATATTAGAAGCACTAGGAAACATAGCAGCAGAAGCGAACAGAAGAGAAAAAGACCGCAAATTATATCTCCCCACGACGCTGAAAGGCAAATGATGAAGGAAAGAAGTAGAAGAATTCTTTTGCAGTGATACCGGGGCCTTCCATGAACATAACCAAAACTGTTGGGCCGTGTCTTGAATCTGTATATCAGCAACAATAACATATTAATTGATTATTTTTCTTTTACTAATGAGAGCATTATTTTTACACGCCTGGAAGAATCAGGACTTGTCACCGATCTTCTACCCTTATCAGCTGCTAGTGGAAGTGTCCGTAGCGTAATGCTCAGGATTTTCTAATAGGATAAGGTGATTAATACTTTAATCTTTGTCTTTAAGAAGCTTCGGTGGTTGAGCAGTAGTGCTCTTGCTATTGATCAGAAGTGTCCGAACTAAATTTCCAGAAGCTACAAACAGTTTTTGATCAACAAGACTCCGGTGTAAAAATGAATATAAATGAGCGATCGCAGGTCGACGACCTAATTTCGACTTCCACTCACATCAGTGTCGTCATCTGGTGTTGTCATCTGGTGTTGTCATCTGGTGTTGTCATCTGGGTTTGCCAATAGCTCTTATGAACCACACGGTCGCTTGGTAATTGGGATCAAAGTTAACCCTTTGGGACGGTCAATAAATGTTGTCATTGCTACGGAGCTCGTGCTGAAGGCAACACCAGTAGAGAGTTTCTGATCCACTACTAGTTAAAAGACAGAACACTTCATTGTATTGTTATCAATGTTGTCATGCAGATCCACATCTCACGTATCTACCTCTCTAGTACCTCTCTGTTATCTCTCTGGGTATATGCTTCTTCTATTTTAAAAACCACATCTCTGTGGACTCTTTTATCTATTATTTCTTGTAACTTTATTATGAACTTAGTGTCTGGTTTATATTTTGTGTGTTTTTATGTGTTGTTTATGCTGCTAAAGAAGGTTTAGGCTGCAACGTCGAATCTTTTTGTAGCATCTTTGATCACCGCAAAGCTTTAACCCTACCTTCTTCTTTTCAATATACTCTCCTATTCTCATTGTTGAAAGCTTTACCGCAGCTTCGCATATTCCTGCTGATTTCCTATTATTTTGTTTCTTGTTCATTTCTAACTTTCGGGGGCCTCGGTAGCATAGTTGGGAAAAATAACCCGACTGGGCTACCGACGTTCGGACAACCCGTGTTAGATTCAACCACCCGACTGGGCTACCGACGTTCGGACAACCCGTGTTAGATTCCCGCTGGAAGCAGTGTGAGTTGTACTCGTGGTTGGGGGAAAAAAAAATATCCCTGCTGTCGACCCAGCCGCTGACAGAATGGATACCAAGGTAGTACTCTGGGAAGGTGAGGAATGTTGCCTTGTATCGTGAGTTTCGATGCCTGAAGCGACACTGTCCAGAAGTCTCCGAACACTTCTTGATAGGCGGCCGAGCACATATGGGTGAAAACTCGCGTGCTAAGAATGCGATTCAAGTCTCGTACTTTACCTTTATCTTTCAAGATTTCATACTTTGGGTTCATCAACTACACAGCAGTGATCAGCGCCTTCTCATTTCGTTGAACCGTTGTATGCCGTTGACGCTGATCTAAAGCCACGTGGTCGACACTCACCATTAGTCCTTGAAACTGATGTGCCAGCTTGCAATGGTTTTCTTGATTCCACTGGGTGCTGCTGAAGAAACTGATGAATCTTATTTATCCAACAGGTCCTGCTATACTACATCTTCTTATCTATTAACAGATCACCTCTGCGGGGATTGCGGCCACCTCGCCTCGAAAGTCATTCAACCTGAAACAGATTTCTTGTTGCCCAAATATTTTGTTTATTCTCATAAATCTGCGAGCATTACAATATTTTATTATTTACCTGTTCCAGCCAGCACATTAATCTGCGTACTAACGTGTCCTTCTTGTCAACCGCGTTCTTCTGTGTTGTCTCCCATCTGTGGCCATTTGTAGACAGAAATATGCACCTGGTAAATAATTAAGTCAGACACAAAAACTGTACAAACAAATTCAAACTAGAGAGATGTACAAACTAAGTCATATTAAGGGGTCTGTTCAGGGAATGTTGAGTTAAAAAATGAGAGAAGAATAACGCTGACAGCGACCTGTAGCTGTTGATCGTTGAGGGCAGCTTGACCGGGCATTTGATCCAGTTTTCTCTATGTCGAGTTGTCCACTCTTGCTTGTACCTGCAGGTCATCTGCTTACTTGGACTAATCCTTGACCCTTGACTACCACGCGCTTGTAGCATGGACATATGATGATGTGGATACAGTACCACGGATTGGGCGCGTGCCGTTAGCACTTAGACTCATGATTGTGATGTAGAACAAGCAACGGTTCCCATCACGGGTATGGGTGGTGTACGATTTCTCATATTTTTCAGTTACAGACCTTTTATATCGAGCATGGTCGGCTTCACGCCAGACCGCTCTACTTGTGTATAACGAAGCGCCTATGACACTCCAGAAGCGGTACTGGTTCGAAAAAACGTCACCGTGTCATGGAACTGAACCTGGACCGTTCTGGTCAGTGGCGTGTTCAATGACCACTCGGCCACAGAGGCTCACAAAATTGTGATAAGAGTGCTGCAGTCACTTTTATTTTAAATTCGCAGTGTTTTTCCTTCCTTTAGTTGAAGCTTGTTCATTTTAGAGTAGCTAGGTCTTCTGTATCACTTGCTGGTTCTTCTGTATCAGTTGCTAGTTCTTCTGTATCAGTTGCTAGTTCTTCTGTATCACTTGCTGGTTCTTCTGTATCAGTTGCTAGTTCTTCTGTATCAGTTGCTAGTTCTTCTGTATCACTTGCTAGTTCTTCTGTATCAGTTGCTAGTTCTTCTGTATCACTTGCTAGTTCTTCTGTATCAGTTGCTAGTTCTTCTGTATCAGTTGCTAGTTCTTCTATATCAGTTGCTAGTTCTTATGTATCAGTTGCTAGTTCTTCTGTATCAGTTGCTAGTTCTTCTATATCAGTTGCTAGTTCTTCTGTATCACTTGCTAGTCCTTCTCTATTTGTTGCTAGTTCTTCTGTTTCAGTTGCTAGTTCTTCTGTATCACTTGCTAGTTCTTCTGTATCACTTGCTAGTTCTTCTGTATCAGTTGCTAGTTCTTCTATATCAGTTGTTAGTTCTTCTGTATCACTTGCTAGTTCTTCTCTATTTGTTGCTAGTTCTTCTGTTTCAGTTGCTAGTTCTTCTGTATCACTTGCTAGTTCTTCTGTATCAGTTGCTAGTTCTTCTGTATCAGTTGCTAGTTCTTCTATATCAGTTGCTAGTTCTTATGTATCAGTTGCTAGTTCTTCTGTATCACTTGCTAGTTCTTCTATATCAGTTGCTAGTTCTTCTGTATCACTTGCTAGTTCTTCTCTATTTGTTGCTAGTTCTTCTGTATCAGTTGCTAGTTCTTCTGTATCACTTGCTAGTTCTTCTCTATTTGTTGCTAGTTCTTCTATATCAGTTGCTAGTTCTTCTGTATCACTTGCTAGTTCTTCTCTATTTGTTGCTAGTTCTTCTGTATCAGTTGCTAGGTCTTCTGGTTAAATGTGGAATAGGATATGGATAATTCTTGTTCACAGATACTGACGCGAGTTATCAGCTGACAGCATACAGTCCTGTCGCTGAATGGCATTTTCGACCCTAAACAGTTACCCGTAAGTCACTGACTGCTTTCCATTCTGCTGTTAACAGGGACCTTTGCTCCGAGGAACCTAATCAATTTTGTTTCACTGTTCCTATCGGAAGCAGTCAGCTATGAATCGCTGACAACTTTCAACTGGTATATTTTTTTCGAATGATCTTTTGAAAGGTAATACCAAATATATTTCACGAAATCTTTTCGCACAACTTTACATTACACAAGTGCTATTTATTCTTCAAATGTTGTAAAAAAAAAAAAAACTATCAACAATACATACACACACACATAAACAAACACACAAACAGAAACAAACACAAACACACACACGGCTATATATTTATATATATTTCACACATCATTGAGAGCATGCATAAGGAAGGGTATAACATCATTTGAGACTGTGCTAAGGCAACATTTAGAAGCGAAAAGACTCATAAAAAGGATGGAAAACCCTGTGGACCAGTGTTCTTGTTCACTCTGTGACCGCGTGTGTTTGTCAAACATTGGTAGAATTAGCCACGAGAGAAACTGTTCAACAAAAACAAAACCTCAAAAAATACACAATAGCCTCCACTAGACCGTCTGACAAGACGAAAAGAGCCATATACATATATATACATATATATACATATATATATATATATATATATATATATATTATTTGTAAGCGTTTGGGCCGTATAGGTTGCTGTGAACCAGGGAACATAAGCTCTGGCCAGCAGAGACAGTTCTGGGAACATAAGCTCTGGCCAGCAGAGACAGTTCTGGGAACATAAGCTCTGGCCAGCAGAGACAGTTCTGGGAACATAAGCTCTGGCCAGCAGAGACAGTTCTGGGAACATAAGCTCTGGCCAGCAGAGACAGTTCTGTGCTACGTAATCTTCAGCACTGTGGGATGCATGAACTAGAGACAACAGTGTAGACTATAACTATTGAAGAAGGCAATAGAAGAACTATATAGACAGAGGAGAGGAGTAAGCAGAAGAATTGAGTGAAGAATAATGAAAAAGTAGCAGCGGTAGTAGTTGTAGTAGTAAATAGTAGTAGTAGTGGCAATAGTGGCAGTATGTGGTTGTAGTATCAGTAGTAATAGTAGTAGTAGTGCTGATAATATCAGTAGTAGCAGTAGCAATAGTAGTAGTAGTGGCAGTATGTGGTTGTAGTATCAGTAGTAGGAACAGCAATAGTAGTAGTAGTAATGATAGTATCAGTAGTAGCAATAGTAATAATAGTAATAGTAATAGTAATAATAGTAGTAGTAATGATAGTATCAGTAGTAGCAGCAGTAATAGTAATAGTATCAGTGATTATAGTATCAGTAGTAGCAGCAGTAATAGTAATAGTAGTAGTGATTATAGTATCAGTAGTAGCAGCAACAATAGTAGTAGTAGTGATGATAGTATCAGTAGTAGCCGTAGCAATAATATTAGTAGTTTTGGTAGTATCAGTAGTAGCAGCAGCAATAGTAATAGAAGTAGTGATGGTAGTATCAGTAGTAGCAGCAGCAATAGTAGTATTTATTAGTAGTGATGGTAGTATCAGTAATAGCATCAGCAATTGTAGTAGTATTAGTAGTGATGGTAGTATCAGTAGTAGCAGCAGAAACAGTAGTATTAGTAGTGATGGTAGTATCAGTGATAGCAGCAGCAATAGTGGTTATATTAATAGTGATCAGTATCAGTATATCAGTAGTAGCAGTAGCAATAATAGTAGTGGTGATGATAGTATCAGTAGTAGCAGCAGCAACAGTAGTATTAGTAGTGATGGTAGTATCAGTAATAGCAGCAGCAATAGTAGTAATATTAGTAGTGATGGTAGTAACAGTAGTAGGGTGCAGCTATAGTAGTAGTACTAGTGGTGATATTATCAGTAGTAGAAGTAGCAATTGTAGTAGAAGTAGTGATGGTAGTATCAACAGTAGCAGCAGCAATAGTAGTAGAAGTAGTGATGATAGCATCAGTAGTAGTAGTAGTAGTAGTAGCAATAGCATTAGTAGTGATGGTAGTATCAGTAGTAAGTGCAGCAATAGTAGTAGAAGTAGTTATGATTGTATTAGTAGTAATAGCAGCAATGGTAGTAGTGGTAGTAATAGTAGCTGTTGTAGTAAAAGTAATAGTTGTGATTGTAGTAGCAGTAGAAAAAAAAATACAAGAGAATGAGAGAAACGACGACAGTGATGCACAAAGAAAACAAAAGTAAGAAGAGGGTGAGAGGGGAGAAGTAGATGAAGTCTGTGTGGTCTAGAGGTAGGATGTCAGCCTCTGGGCTAGAAAGTCCCTAGTTCGGATACTGTCATAGGCTGTGGAAATTGTTGACATCGAATTCATGGCTTCTTCGTAGCTGTGCCCTCCACACATTTCTGTGTGGTGAGGACTCGTGTCTAGCACTCTCGGATATTGGTGAAAACAGGAGGTCCACTATGCATTATGTGCACTTTAAATAGCCCAACTGGTAGTTGGAAATCGAAAAGAGTAAGCCAAAAATTGTTGCTACCCAGGCAAAATTGATCAGAAAAGTCTGCCAAAAGACGTCAAAACTCTTGATGGTTAAAAAAAAAATAAGAACATGTCTGAAGTGGGAGAATGTCTGCTAGTATGTCAGGGGACATCTGAAAACACAAATGCCGATGTGAAGCTGGAAAAAAATTATACTCACGCAAGAGATATAAAGCTGGTGAACACAGACAAACAAATAAGTAGAAATGATTCTAAGTGTGAAATAGAAGAAACAAAGGAGGAAGGTGGTTAGGAGAAAGGGAGAGAAGAAGAATCGGTATTAGTAGCTGTTGCAGAAGTAATAGTAACAGTAGTAGTAGCTGTAGTAGTAGTAGTAGCTGTAATAGTATCTGTAGTAGTAGCTGTAGTAGTAGTTGTAGTAGTAGTTGTAGCTGTAGTAGTAGTAGTAGTAGTAATAGTAACAGTAGTAGTAGCTGTAGTAGTTGTAGTAGCTGTAATAGTAGTTGTAGTAGTAGTAGTAGCTGTTGCAGAAGTAATAGTAACAGTAGTAGTAGTAGCTGTAGTAGTAGTAGTAGCTGTAATAGTATCTGTAGTAGTAGTTGTAGTAGTAGTAGTAGTAGCTGTAGTAGTAGTAATAGTAACAGTAGTAGTAGCTGTAGTAGTAGTAGTAGCTGTAGTAGTAGTTGTAGTAGTAGTAGTAGCTGTTGCAGAAGTAATAGTAACAGTAGTAGTAGCTGTAGTAGTAGTTGTAGTAGTAGTAGCTGTAGTAGTAGTTGTAGTAGTAGCTGTAGTAGTAGTTGTAGCAGCTGTAGTAGTAGATGTAGTAGTAGCTGTAGTAGTAGTAGTAGTAGCTGTAGTAGTAGCTGTAGTAGTAGTAGTAACTGTAGTAGTAGCTGTAGTAGTAGCTGTTGCAGAAGTAATAGTAACAGTAGTAGTAGCTGTAGTTGTAGTAGTAGTAGCTGTAGTAGTAGCTGTAGTAGCAGTTGTAGTAGCTGTAGTAGTAGATGTAGTAGTAGCTGTAGTAGTAGTAGTAGTAGTAGTAGTAGCTGTAGTAGTAGCTGTAGTAGTAGTAGTAGTAGCTGTAGTAGTAGCTGTTGCAGAAGTAATAGCAACAGTAGTAGTAGCTGTAGTTGTAGTAGTAGTAGTAGTTGTAGTAGTAGCTGTAGTAGTAGCTGTTGCAGAAGTAATAGCAACAGTAGTAGTAGCTGTAGTAGTAATAGTAGTAGTAGTAGTAGTAGTAGTAGTAGCTGTAGTAGTAGCTGTAGTAGTAGTAGTAGTAGCTGTAGTAGTAGCTGTTGCAGAAGTAATAGCAACAGTAGTAGTAGCTGTAGTTGTAGTAGTAGTAGTAGTAGTAGTAGTAGCTGTAGTAGTAGATGTAGTAGTAGCTGTAGTAGTAGTAGTAGTAGTAGTAGTAGCAGCTGTAGTAGTAGCTGTAGTAGTAGCTGTAGTAGTAGTAGTAGCTGTAGTAGTAGTAGTAGTAGCTGTAGTAGTAGATGTAGTAGTAGCTGTAGTAGTAGTAGTAGTAGTAGTAGCTGTAGTAGTAGCTGTAGTAGTAGTAGTAGTAGCTGTAGTAGTAGCTGTTGCAGAAGTAATAGCAACAGTAGTAGTAGCTGTAGTTGTAGTAGTAGTAGTAGTAGTAGTTGTAGTAGTAGCTGTAGTAGTAGCTGTTGCAGAAGTAATAGCAACAGTAGTAGTAGCTGTAGTAGTAATAGTAGTAGTAGTAGTAGTAGTAGTAGTAGTAGTAGTAGCTGTAGTAGTAGCTGTAGTAGTAGTAGTAGTAGCTGTAGTAGTAGCTGTTGCAGAAGTAATAGCAACAGTAGTAGTAGCTGTAGTTGTAGTAGTAGTAGTAGTAGTAGTAGTAGTAGTAGTAGTAGTAGTAGTAGCTGTAGTAGTAGATGTAGTAGTAGCTGTAGTAGTAGTAGTAGTAGTAGTAGCTGTAGTAGTAGCTGTAGTAGTAGTAGTAGCTGTAGTAGTAGTAGTAGTAGCTGTAGTAGTAGATGTAGTAGTAGCTGTAGTAGTAGTAGTAGTAGTAGTAGTAGCTGTAGTAGTAGCTGTAGTAGTAGTAGTAGTAGCTGTAGTAGTAGCTGTTGCAGAAGTAATAGCAACAGTAGTAGTAGCTGTAGTTGTAGTAGTAGTAGTAGTTGTAGTAGTAGCTGTAGTAGTAGCTGTTGCAGAAGTAATAGCAACAGTAGTAGTAGCTGTAGTAGTAATAGTAGTAGTTGTTGTAGTAGTAGCTGTAGTAGTAGCTGTAGTAGTAGTTGTAGTAGTAGTAGTACTTGTAATAGTAGTAGTAGTAGTTGTTGTTTTTGTTGTCATCCGCCCTTACAAGGACATAGTGGACGTGTCTGCGTTGTGTTGTGGTTTGCAGTATAACTGTTATATTTGCGCCTTTCGGCCCAACACATCCGACTTCAGCACGACATTTTTGAGTACCGGGTTGTCTTCCTCTTCGATCCCTGCACGCTTGGCCAGACTAGACAGGTTAGTCTGTTACTGGAGGCACCACAGAGAGTTGAAGCAGGGTCTGGATGGTTTTGGTTCACCGATCCTGGCGCAAGCCATCAGCTGTGGGTCGCTGATAACTTCCAGGTCTGGTGCTGGTAGTCGTCATTTCAAGATTATGAATTGTATTCAACAGATTGGCAAAGAGCAAAACAGCTTGAAAAGTCTTGGTTGAAGACCTAGCTCCAGAGGAAGTTGAAAGGAAGAAGAAGTAAAATATTACATCACAACGTACATGATCGTGCCTCTTCAAATCGCAAACAGGAAGTAATCAATATCTTGCATTTAATTGAGTTACTTCTCCATCTGCTTTCTCACTATATGACATTTAATTAAACTGAATTGTGTGTAGGCTTACTTCATATCAACAATCTTTGATCGAGCCTGAGTGCATTGCCAGTTAAGCATTGGAAAGGTCACGAAACACCCGTTTACGCTGTGCTTACAACATCATTTGGCCTAATCCTTGCCTGGCCAATATCAATATGACCTGTATAATTGAGAACCGAATGCCAAACTTGATAAAACATACAACAGTGCGTGTCTCTGTAGGCCTTATTTCCACGATTAGATTTACTAACTCTATACACTGCCTTCCTAAATCCTCGCACTGCGACTTGCCTGTTGGCATTTGTTCCCAGCGGTTGGACAGCGAGATTTCTAAGTTCACTTAATCTCCACTTCCAAATTCCGATAGGAAACAACCTGACCTGGAGAAATGCTGTCTGCATGTTTGGGTGGGTGTGGTAGTGTCTCCTGTCGGGTAGTAGTAGTAGCAAGGGCCACGTACCGTCCGGGCACATGAAATACATCACTGAAGGATTAATCTAAATGACTTACATTGTTGATCTATGTCGTTATATCAGTCTACCTTTTAAATAAAACTAAACATTACTACGTCTTCTAGATAAGATAGCCAACTCTTATGTTTGAATAGTCGTTTCTCTGCTGGCTACAGCAAACATGGACTGTTATGTACAGATAAAGAATTTTTAAAAAAGCTGACAGTGGTTATTCCTTCTTGTTGACAATATAACAGTAAATAACATTGTGACTTATTCCTTATTATTCCGTGATGACAATATAACAGTAAATAACATTGTGACTTATTCCTTATTATTCCGTGATGACAATATAACAGTAAATAACATTGTGACTTATTCCTTATTATTCCGTGATGACAATATAACAGTAAATAACATTGTGACTTATTCCTTATTATTCCGTGATGACAATATAACAGTAAATAACATTGTGACTTTCCTTATTATTCCGTGATGACTATATGTGACAGTAAATGATTTTGTGACTTATTTATTTGTGTTCCTTGTTGACTAAGTGACAATAGATGTCTGTACGTGTATTTTGGCTTTTTTTCTTTATGATCCTTGTGGGCTATTTGACAGGTAATATCTGTTACTCAAAAGCGTTATTTTGTTGAGAGTACATGTAATGTAAGCTCATGGGAGGGCAATTGTTGAGTATTAGCTGAAATTGGCAGTGACCTATCTACTATATCATTGTTGACTGTTTAGAGTGTCCTCTATATAGGCTGTTCATTGTCTACAATGAACTCTATATAGCTGTTCATTGCACAAAGTTTTCTCTCTATAGCTGTTCATTGTCTAAAGTTTTCTCTATATAGTTGTTCATTGTCTAAAGTTTTCTCTATATGGCTCTTCATTGTCTAAAGTTTTCTCTATATAGTTGTTCATTCTCTAAAGTTTTCTCTATATGGTTGTTCATTGTCTAAAGTTTTCCCTATATGGTTGTTCATTGTCTAAAGTTTTCTCTATATAGTTGTTCATTGTCTAAAGTTTTCTCTATATAGTTGTTCATTGTCTAAAGTTTTCTCTATATTGATGTTCATTGTCTAAAGTTTTCTCTATATTGATGTTCATTGTCTAAAGTTGTCTCTATATTGAGGTTCATTGTCTAAAGTTTTCTCTATATTGATGTTCATTGTCTAAAGTTTTCTCTATATTGAGGTTCATTGTCTAAAGTTTCTCTATATAGTTGTTCATTGTCTAAAGATTTCCCTATATTGATGTTCATTGTCTAAAGTTTTTTCTATATAGTTGTTCCTTAAATAAAAGTTTTCTCTATATTGCTGTTCATTGTCTAAAGTTTTCTCTATATTGCTGTTCATTGTCTAAAGTTTTCTCTATATTGCTGTTCATTGTCTAAAATTTTCTCTATATTGCTGTTCATTGTATAAAATTTCTCTATATAGCTAGCTGTTCATTGTCTAAAGTTTTCTCTATATTGCTGTTCGTTGTTTAAAGTTTTCCCTATATTGCTATTCACTGTTTAAAGTTTCCTCTGTATTGCTGTTCGTTGTCTAAAGTTTTCTTTATATTGCTGTTCATTGTCAAAAGTTTTCTCTATATTGCTGTTCATTGTCTAAAGTTTTCTCTATATAGTTGTTCATTCTCTAAAGTTTTCTCTATATTGCTGTTCGTTGTCTAAAGTTTTCCCTATATAGTTGTTCATTCTCTAAAGTTTTCTCTATATTGATGTTCATTGTCTAAAGTTTTCTCTATATTGAGGTTCATTGTCTAAAGTTTTCTCTATATAGTTGTTAATTGACTAAAGTTTTCTCTATATAGTTGTTCCTTAAATAAAAGTTTTATCTATATTGCTGTTCATTGTCTAAAGTTTTCTCTATATTGCTGTTCATTGTCTAAAGTTTTCTCTATATTGCTGTTCATTGTCTAAAGTTTTCTCTATATTGCTGTTCATTGTCTAAAATTTTCTCTATATTGCTGTTCATTATATAAAATTTCTCTATATAGCTAGCTGTTCATTGTCTAAAGTTTTCTCTATATTGATGTCCGTTGTTTAAAGTTTCCTCTATATTGCTGTTCGTTGTCTAAAGTTTTCTTTATATTGCTGTTCATTGTCTAAAGTTTTCTCTATATTGCTGTTCATTGTCTAAAGTTTTCTCTATATAGTTGTTCATTCTCTAAAGTTTTCTCTATATTGCTGTTCGTTGTCTAAAGTTTTCCCTATATAGTTGTTCATTCTCTAAAGTTTTCTCTATATTGATGTTCATTGTCTAAAGTTTTCTCTATATTGAGGTTCATTGTCTAAAGTTTTCTCTATATAGTTGTTCATTGTCTAAAGTTTTCTCTATATAGTTGTTCCTTAAATAAAAGTTTTCTCTATATTGCTGTTCATTGTCTAAAGTTTTATCTATATTGCTGTTCATTGTCTAAAGTTTTCTCTATATTGCTGTTCATTGTCTAAAGTTTTCTCTATATTGCTGTTCATTGTCTAAAATTTTCTCTATATTGCTGTTCATTGTATAAAATTTCTCTATATAGCTAGCTGTTCATTGTCTAAAGTTTTCTCTATATTGATGTCCGTTGTTTAAAGTTTCCTCTATATTGCTGTTCGTTGTCTAAAGTTTTCTTTATATTGCTGTTCATTGTCTAAAGTTTTCTCTATATTGCTGTTCATTGTCTAAAGTTTTCTCTATATTGCTGTTCATTGTCTAAAGTTTTCTCTTTATTGCTGTTCGTTTTTAAAAGTTTTCTATATATTGCTGTTTATTGTTTAAAATTTTCTCTATATTGCTGTTCGTTGTCTAAAGTTTTCTTTATATTGCTGTTCATTGTCTAAAGTTTTCTCTATATTGCTGTTCATTGTCCAAAGTTTTCTCTATATTGCTGTTCATTGTTTAAAGTTTTCTCTATATTGCTTTTCATTGTCTAAAGTTTTTTTCTATTTTGCTGTTCATTGTCTAAAGTTTTCTCTATATTGCTGTTCATTGTCTAAAGTTTTCTCTATATTGCTGTTCATTGTTTAAAGTTTTCTCTACACAGTTTTATTACACGTCTCCTTTGTACAGTTCAAACCACACGAAGCCAAATCTAATTGTAGAAATAACTAACCAAACGCTTTCTCATTTCTTCAAAAGCTCTTTTGTAAGACAACACAATATCTATCAACAATAGTCATGTTGTAGAATTGTTGAATCCGCACAATTTCAAAAATAGCCCTGTTATAGAGTTGTTGAGTCCGCACAATTTCAACGTTAGCCATGTTGTAGAGTTGTTGAGACAGCACAATTTCTATCTACAATAGCCCTGTTGTAGAGTTCTGGAGACAGCACATTTTCTATCTACAATAGTCCTGTTGTAGAGTTGTTGGGTCAGCACAATTTCTATCTACAATAGCCCTGTTGTTGAGTTGTTGAGACAGCACAATTTCTATCTACAACAGTCCTGTTGATGAGTTGTTGAGACAGCACAATTTCTATATACAATAGTCCTGTTGTAGAGTTGTTGAAACAGCACAATTTCTATCTACAATAGTCCCGTTGTAGAGTTCTGGAAACAGCACAATTTCTATCTACAATAGTCCCGTTGTAGAGTTCTGGAAACAGCACAATTTCTATCTACAATAGTCCTGTTGTTGAGTTGTTGAGACAGCACAATTTCTATCTACAATAGTCCTGTTATTGAGTTGTTGAGACAGCACAATTTCTATCTATAATAGTCCTGTTGTTGAGTTGTTGAGACAGCACAATTTCTATCTATAATAGTCCTGTTGTTGAGTTGTTGAGACAGCACAATTTCTATCTACAATAGTTCTGTTGTTGAGTTGTTGAGTCCGCACAATTTCAACGATAGCCCTGTTGTAAAGTTGTTGGGACATTACAATTTCTATCTAAAATAGTCCTATTGTAGAGCTGTTGAGATAGCACAATGTCAACAATAGTCCTATTGTAGAGTTGTTGAGACAGCATAATGTCAACAATAGTCCTATTGTAGAGTTGTTGAGACAGCATAATGTCAACAATAGCCCCGTTGTAGAGCTGTTGAGACAGCATAATGTCAACAATAGTCCTATTGTAGAGTTGTTGAGACAGCATAATGTCAACAATAGCCCTGTTGTAGAGTTGTTGAGACAAAACAATTTCAACGATAGTCCTATTTATCTATGTATTTAGTACTATTTATCTACAATAGCCCTATTGTAAAGTTATTGGGACAGTACTATCTATCTACAATAGTCCTATTGTAGAGTTATTGGGACAGCACTACCTATCTACAATAGTCCTATTGTAGAGTTATTGGGACAGCACTATCTATCTACAATAGCCATATTGTAGAGTTGTTGAGACAGCACAATGTCAACAATAGTTCTATTGTACAGTTGTTGAGACAGAACAATTTCAATGATAGTCCTGTTATAAGGTTATTGAGACTACATAATCTCTATGATAACCCATTGTCAAAGTTCTTGAAACATCGTTTCTATGACGGTTTTTTTTTTAGTTATGAGAGGATATCATTCCTGCTGTTTTATGGTCAGGATTTCTTTGATATTATCATGTTTTGTGACAACCTGAATAATTAAAGCTGATGGGATAGCATAGCTAATTAAGGCTGTTGAGATATCATAGCTAATTAAGTCTGTTTGGATAGCATAGCTAATTAAGGCTGTTGGGACAGCATAGATAATTAAAGTTGTTGAAATAGTCTAGTTAATTACAGTTGTTAAATTACTCCGGTTAAGTAAAATTATTGAGACAACTAGGTAAAATACTAATTTTTTTTTAATTAAAAGATGAAGGGCTGAAAACGATATGATCCAGAATTGTGCGTCTTTTAAAATAACGAAAATCGTTACCTTTCATCTCTGTGGCACATTGGAAAGAACGTCACCAAAATCACAATCATGACAGTATGTACAACCTTCCTATGAAATGTGAATCGTTCTAGTCAAACACAAAACTTTGGAAAAGTGCATTTAAGAAAAGTCTTTAAAATATACAAATTAAAAAAAATAATACTGATGGAAACAGGAGCACTGAAAGTGTAACGAGAGGGACGGATACCTCCAACTATCAAGGAGGGATCAAGTCATCATACTTCGCCTACGCACTGGTCACAATAGAATGAGAAACCACATGTTCACAAAACTCAAAATAAGAATTATACTAGCCAATGCCACTGTTGCCCGTGCGATGCCGGCGCCCGAAAGGGGAGTAAAGAATAGCGGCGCTGAACCCTACCAGGCATGATAGTAAGAGGCGAGAAAGGAGGGTTTGGCATGGGACTGGCTATCCCATACTTTAAAAAAATGAGCCGAAAAAACTTCACAAACATGA